>CM077228.1:1452885-2052885 GCA_039654775.1 Spinibarbus caldwelli | reverse complement strand
GGACAGTGTAACAGAGCCTTTTTGTTTTTGTGAGGTTTTGCTTTTATATCAGCCACTGACAGTGATGATGCATTACAGAGCTAGCATGCTGGTTTTCTAATGTCAGTATTAGTGTGCAGCGATTTTAGCGTCCCTGAGATGTGACTGAGGCAGAGACAGAAAGCAAGCACTAATGTTTGAGAAGAGGACTGGCAGCTGTCCAGCAAATAAAGTCATTTCTCAAAGCTGCTGCCAAAATAAGCCCACTAATACATCCTCATTAGGAACCGTGCAAATAAACCAGGACAACAAGACTCAAGGGCTTCTGGGAATCAGGTGGTGTTTAAGTATGGTGTTTAAAGCCCACAGGAAGTCAAGATTCACTATTTACTGTCTCAATGCACTGTCCTGGTCTTATTGTGCAAGATTCACGTTCATCATTCAAAGGGCAAAATGTTTGGCCTCGTAATCTTTCATCAAAATGTAATAACTTGCTCTGCCTCACAGCTTCGCTTTTTAAAAGCCTACCAATATGTCACATTACAAGTAAAATGAGGCAGTGTTATTTTAGGATTATCTATACAATATTAATATTTTTAATGCATATTTTTAAATAGTTTATATTTTTATATTTTCCTTTTTAATTTTAACCAGTTTTCTTTGCTTTAGTCCTTTTAAATGTGTGTGTGTGTGTGTGTGTGTGTGTGTGTGTGTATATAATATTTGAATTTCAGTTTTAGTTATTTTAGGACATCAAGTTAAGCTTAATAAAAATGAGAAATGTTGCCTGAAATTTGGCTGAAATTTTATTTTATTCACTTAATATTTATTTTGTTTCATGTAATGACTTTATATGGTTTTACTTTAACTATAATAACCCTGGTTTGATGACTGTGTTTTGAGTCATTAAAGTCCTGAAAATTCATCTTGTATAAATATATTAGTCATATGCTGATTTCCACTTCAATGACCATAGATCCCTGGATAGAATACAGACATAAGAGATCAGTGGAAATTGTCTGTATGCCACAAAGCATCCTGGCAGGAAAGTGTTTTAGTCAACGTGGCTGTAGTGCAGCAAGGTCTTGATTTGCAAAATCAAATTCTCTGACTAAAGCGGCAGTGAATAAGCAGTCAGGCAGCATGCTTCATAAAAGCTCATATGCTCGGAGAGGCTGATAGCGTGAGTGGGGGTTTCATTTGAGCAGCGTAATGAGCTATTAATGGTGCTTTAAGGGCTTTCTCGTGGTGTTTGTTTGCTTTTCGGCATTTGATTTGTTTGTTTGTGTAGCACCCGACCGCCTGCGGTGCTGAGACCTGTCTGTCTCTCATACTAGTGCAGCAACATACTACGTTCATCTGAAGTGTGCACTAGGCTAGTGCAAAAATTGCAGTTAATATTGTGATTTTAATCATTTGCTGGGAAATTCAAAGTCAAGTTGAGTGCTCTGTAATATTTCATACATTTACTGCACTGCAAATTTTGGGGAATGTCGTAGGCAGTCTCGAGTAAATTCAGATGGTGTGCACCGTATGCATACTGCACTAAGTATGTGCCAGCTAGCGTGCCATTCGGAACACAGCCCATGTGGTAATGTACATATGAAGTGCACTCGGGGAGGGATTGAGTGTGAATGATTTGTATAAAGCTGTTAGTGTAAATTGCGTATAGCGGGACCCTCAGGAGGCGTGCGCTCACTCTGACAGCAGGAACGCTGGCCAAGCGAGACAGGAAATCTCTTATGGGAGGGAAAATGATATTAGCCTTCACTGCTGTGTGCTGCTGTGATTATCATATATATTAGTGCATGGTGGGTTATGGCTGTAGGCTGGAACAGAGGCTGCTTTAATGTGCAGGCGTCACGCACACTGGGGCAGATACTACAACACCAGGTCTGCAGGAACAGACCTCACTTACTAGAGGTGCAGACCTTCACAGTCATTAGCATATCTGCACTGCTGTCACTCGCTGGTCTCTAGTGAGCTGCCTATGTAGGGAGCATTTTAAGGTGCACTACAGACATAATAAGGATACTTTTTTGGCCAAATTCTAAGGCAGCGTTGCATGTGTGACTCCATGGAGAATCCAGTATCCAGTATTTACTGCAATGAGCTCAATGTATATATTGATTGTAAATATACATTTATTCAATAATGAAAACAGATAAAAATAGTTTTATGTAATTAAAAAAATTATCCTCAGTGTTTTACGCAGTCTGTTCTGGCAGTATGCTGCACATTTTGGCAAATGAATTAGACCATCTGGCTATTCCACGCAGAAAGTGCACATACACGCTGCATTCGGGATATATTGTGTGGTAGTATGCCAGTCTGAACATACTCAATGTGTTTGTGTTTATGCTAACTGTAATACTCATATACTCCCTACTCCATATTGTGCAGTATTTACTGTATGCTGCCATCCATTTTTAATAGTTTGTGAAACACTATGCTGTATTATATGACAAATGTTTCAGACTATAGCCTGCTGTATTGTTGTCACATGATCTAACTTCATTGCATGTTCCTGTTGTGTTGAAAATATAGGTCCTCTATTTGTGTTGGGGGTCAAATTGGTCCCCATTTTTTTCCATGCAAGCTTGTCAGAGTTTAAAAAATAACCCCTTTTGGGGTCAATTTGTATTTGGGGTAAGTTCTTTTTGTCATGAGTATTTGTAGTGTCTGTGGTGGCTACAGGTGAGCAAACCAGCGCAATATATCAGAGACTGCACTTAGCGGAGTTATAACATGGATACACATTTAAACATTGTGAGTTTTTGCAACAAACACGGGAAGATGATGGTAAGGGGTATTTGCATACAAGATCATCGCTGGAGAACAGGTAATGGACTGGAGAAACAGGTAATTTTTTGGGGCTACAGGTAAGATGCTGCAGTGTCAGGAGAGTTACTGGAGAAACATGTGCGTCACTGGAAAAAGGACTGTGCCAATGTTGTAGCTGTCTCTGTCCTGGAGCTGTTGGGATGTTCTACGTGAAAGTTGAGAAGAAGGGCCAGATCCGGATGTGACCTGGGTCACCCAGGACTGTACTTGTGGGACGTATTCTTCCCAGTCAACCAAGTATTTGAGATGAGGACTCCAACGTCAGGAATCGAGGATATACCAGGGAAATGTAACTGGTATGTGACTAGGTTTGACTTTTTCAGTGTGGTAAAGGGACCAATAAATTGAGGACTTTGCAGACTTTCGGCTGGACAGATTAAGCCAGATGCCCTGGGCGGAAAGCCAGACCTTTTGCCTTGGTTGGTAGGTGGGAGTGGAGGATCTCCGGGTGTTGGTTCTTCTTATTTACATATAAGATCATCACTGGAGAACAAGTAATGCATTGGAGAAACAGGTAACTTACAGGAGTTACAGGAGAGTTTCTGGAGAAACAAATGAGTCACTGGAAAAAGGACCACTGCTGAGGGTTGGAGACCCCAGTGTTGTGGCCAGCCCCATCCTGGAGCTGGGCTGTTGGGGTGTTCTACATGAAAGTTGAGGAGAAGGGCCAGATCGAGGAAGTCATTTGAGGGACCCAGGACTGTTCTTTTGGGACATATTCCTCCCAGGTAACCAAATATTTGAAACGATGACTCCAGCGACTCCTGGAGCTGGGCTGTTGGGGTGTACTACATGAAAGTTGAGGAGAAGGGCCTGATTAAGGATGTCACGACAGGAATCGAAGATGTAGCTGACAGCATACACTGGGCAAATGTAGCTGGTATGTGATTAAGTTTAATTGTTTCAGTATGGTGAAGCGAGGACTTTGCAGAGGACTTTGCAGACTTGCAGCTGGACCTTTTGCCTGGGTTGGTAGGTGGGAGTGGATGATCTCCGGGTGTTGGCCTGACTCGATTGGTGCTATACTACTCTCTGAAGGTGAACTTGGGCTGCATCCCAAACCCTCTCGATCTTATGGAACCAGTGGTCCAGCTGGAAGGCTCTCCTGATAAAGGAAACAAGCACACACTGGAATGAGGTGCGTTCGGTCACAGGCTGACGGAGGGAGTTTTGTGTGTACTAGATCCAGGGAAGGAATGGGCACCTGCTGTGTTGGTTGGTATGGCAGTATGTCCCCAGGAAGCATCCTATTTCCTGGACCTTCCTCTCTGTCTGCATTTTGGTCTGTGAGTGATAACCAGCAAAGAAGGTCATGTGTACTCTCAGGAGGGAGAAGAAGGCACGCCAGACTCTGGAGATAAAATGGGAACCACGGTCAGATACTATGTCCTCTGGAAGTCATAGTTCCATAGTGTTGGAAGAGGGTTTCAGCCATTTTCATCGCAGTAGGCAGTCTTTTTAGGGGAACAAGTTGGCAGGTTTTGGAGAACCGGTTGACTGCTACAAGTATGCCCTCCAAAATATGGTAAGTCTGTGTCAAAGTCCACTCCCAGGTGTGATCATGGTTGGTGCTGGTACAGACAGCAGGAAGAGTTTGCCAGCTAGTAGGTGGTGAGGTGACTTGGCAATGGCACATTCAGGACAGCCCTGCATGAAGCAGTGTACTCCTTGGGACATACTGGGCTACCAGTACCATTGTTGGAAAGGTGAGCGGGTCTGTGTGATTCTGGGGTCACTAGTTCCCAGGGAAGAGTGGATTAAGCTTCCATGAGGGTAGGACGGAGAGTGGCAGGTTATGTAGCGCCATCATTCAGGGCAAGGTCCAGTCGATGGGGTTGACAGTCAGTGATGACGGAAGGATGGGTTCAAGCTCATTGGAGGGAATTTTTGGAGTGTGCAGCTGAGAGGTGTCATCCGCCTTCATGTTTTTGGACCCTGGATGTCAGGAGATTTCAAAGTGAAAGAATAAGGCTGACAAGGATTGGGACAAGACCACTGGACAAGCAGATATGACTTGAACTGAGGAATCTGAAAAGGCAGGTGTGGATGGCTGAGGAGGTGGTGAAGACGTAAATGTGAGTTTTTTTTTTTTTGTTTTGTTTTTTTTTTCTAACAAGTAGGCAACGAACACATGAACACAATGGTAAGGAGTATTTACATACAAGATAATCAATGGAGAACAGGTAATACACTAGAGAAACAGATAATTCTGTAAGACGCTGGAGTAGCCATAGAGTCACTGGATAAACAGGTACTAATTCTAACAGTTAAGACATTAGAGTCACAGGATAGTGAGACAGCAAGAGTCCTTGTGAAAGGCCAGACCATGACTGAGGGCAAGTGCTGAGCTTTTGTGCAGTACTGAATAAATGTAAATTTGTTAAGGAGCACAAATCGGTCACTTTTTTCCCTTGTTGCTCATTTACATAATATTTAACTGTTTGCATCGGCAGGTATGCCCAAATCACATTGCCAATGGTGAGTAACCTTTTGGAAGGCAGCTGCCTATGTAGACAGTAGACAACAAGGCAGCACACTTGGTTTTGTAACAGAGCAACTGTATGCATTGTATTCTCAGTACAGCTAGCACACTCTCACATACATACTTGCAGTAATATTATGGTCACCATAGCAGTAATGATGGCTCAGGGCTGGTGGGCAGCTGCAGGCTGTGGTTTTCATATCGTGTGTATGTGTGATGAGCAGCTCCAGGGTTTGCACTGGGTCACTGCGCACTTTTAGCAGAGTGATTTCGAAACACTCTCTTCTTCTCTCGCTCTGTGACGTGCAAATCGGAGGGAAATCAAAGACAGAGGAGGAAGAAGAGGGCTGGTGATGCTGTTCAGCATCTCCAGTTGCTGTCTCCTCTGTAATTTTTGGAGTGCCAGAGGTGTGAAGAGTGGAAAATAAGCTGTTTTAAAGAAGCCGAGCTGCTGGAGGCATGACTGCTGTATTTCTGAGAGGTTTCTTTAAATTATTAAAGGGTTAGTTCACCCAAAAAAATGACAATTCTGTCATTTACTCACCCTAGTGTGTTCAAAACTGGGAATAGGTCAGGATTAAAATAATATAGCAAAAAAAAAACAAAAAACAAAATCTGTTTATTTATTTGCCTTGAAATGTGTAGGGCCCTAGTGCCCTAATACTTGTGTGAGACAAAAGGATTGTTGTCTAATGACACTTTATGAAACTTAATGATAAAATAAAAAGCACAATAAAACCACTGAAATAGTCACAATGTTGCTTCATTAGCATTACTATATTTTTAAATTCATCCCTTCTAAAGCTCCATCACCACCATCAAAGCAGCACTTTTGTAGCAAATTCACCATCTTAAACAGTACATTTTAAGATGATTGTCGATTGTTTGACCATTGCATCACACCTTTGTTTTTCTCAGTATTTTGTACTATGAATATTGCATTTTTATAGCATTCCACTCTCATTATCTCCATTTGGTCTATCATCTTTTTTGTTTTGCAGTCATACAGGGTTTAAATCAACATGAGGGTGAGTAAATCATGACAGAATTTTCATTTTGGATGAACTATCCCTTTAATGCCTGTGGATGTGAATATGACGACCCAGCCTGCATCAGTGACTGTGATTACATGTCCAAGGATAATCCCACATTATTCCCCAGATCTCAGTTCTCAAATCCCATTTATTCCCACTGATTGAGTAATTTTGGGCAATAAGCTGTTTATATGCCCTTTCAATGTCCCTGTTATGAGTCGGCCCTTTATCCAGGAAGAATCTGCCTATTCACAGCACCGTGCAATGCCAATCTTCATCTGAACCATCTGCTGCTCTTCTTTGCTCTGTTTTATTGTGCAGATACATGTATAGTTCGTCCTGTTCATTATGCTGAAAGGTGAAAATGTAAAACATCTTTGGAGGATTTTAAATGACCTGAACATATCAAGGAGCTTCAAGCGTAGATGTTCAGAATGGCATTCAGAATCCAGAACTTTCCGTAATGTAAAATAGCCATGATCTAAATGAGAGATTATTCAAATACTGTAATCAGCACGTTGCGACTGCATGATCCATGTGATGATAGAAAATATTGCAGTTTGATGTGATCAGAATATAGATGTGCTCATAAATTCATGTGCTTTGATTTTGTGTGTGCATGTAAAATGTTTTCACCTCTTTCACCTCCAAAGACTTGATTGGTATTATGTAAAGAGACCGTGAGCATTTAAACCTAATGCATCTGTCCAAACACACACTTTAAACACATATACACACTTATTTTTCACACTGCTCACTCTATACACACACATACACACACACTCAGAGGCATTTCATATCTGTCTCTCTGTTGTTCCATAAGGCATGTTAAGAGTTAGTGGGTTGGAAAATGCAGCAGAAAATCAGATTTGAGACGCTAGTCTGTTCCATCCATCCATCCATCCATCCATCAGTTTTTCTTAATTGACCCCCAATTCTGATAAAACCACTAGATCTGTCAATTTCAGGAGCCAAGGTAAGAAGACCACTATCTGAGGGCACAGGTTTCCCAGTTACCAAACATTGACAGTTACTGGTGAAGGACTCATGCTAAACTCACTTAATCATAAGGATTTCAGCTTGGTGATAATCTTCTACTGTACTTCAGGAAAGC
This sequence comes from Spinibarbus caldwelli, assembly GCA_039654775.1. Taxonomy (NCBI): domain Eukaryota; kingdom Metazoa; phylum Chordata; class Actinopteri; order Cypriniformes; family Cyprinidae; genus Spinibarbus; species Spinibarbus caldwelli. Next base: position 2,045,432 of record CM077228.1, on the reverse strand, counting down.
AGCCAGAAGTAGGGTTTACCTGGATTTCCCTACACTGGCATGCACAAGTTACTGGCAAGGTAAAGTAAGTTTATTTATTTATTTTACTGGCAGGCATTATTGCTCCAGACATCAGGCCTGATGTGTTTGAGGAGGAACTGCAGTGGCGCCACAAAAGGCAGACTTCTTTAGTTTGGTCTTCTGTAAGATCTCCACTTGGTTTTACTGCTCTGGTAGCTGAATCCTGTAGTAAGAAGGGAGGCCTTTGTGACCATCTGTTCAGTTTGGTAAGGGCACTCACAGATTTGCCTCTAGTTAGGTCATCAGTTCTACAGTACTCAGTCACTATGGCTACTACTCCAGCATCTCGTCCTGTCATGGCTGCTACGTCAGAGTCCTTAGGCATCATGGCAGCCACTCCAGAGCCTCATCCCATCATGGCTGCCACGCCAGGGTCCTTCCTCATGGTGGCTGCAACTTAGGAATCCCTGCATGCACCATTGCTGATTATGCAGCGAAAGGCATTTGGTACTGGCATCAAAGGTTTTGGACCCACCAATGATGTCGACACAAGCGGAGTTGAAGGTTAGTCCACTGGTATCAGCGCTCTCAAGCTTCACAGCCTCAGCGCTCTCAAGCCCTGCGGCTTCAGTACTTTCAAAGCCCATGGTACTGAGTCCGGTGGTCTCAGTGCATCCAAGTCCAGCGATCCCGAGTTAGGGGTCTCTGAGGTCCTCCCACTATCTGCAGTGCTTCCTGTAATGGCGGTCTACTGCCAACTCCATTGTGGTGGTCTTTTGTTTGGCCTGATCTGCCATGGTGGTTATCTGCCTTGGAGGTCCTCAGCCCCTTCTGCTCTCCTGTGGTGGTCTTCTGCTCTGCCCTGGGGATCTTATGTCCCATCTACTCTGCTGTGGTGGTCATCTGCTCCACTGTGAAGATCTTCCGTCCCATCTGCTCTGCTATGATGGTCTTCTGCTCCATCGTGGCGGTCTTCAGTCCCGTCAGCTCCGCCCTGTCCACCTGCCCAGCTGGCTTCGTCCTGGCCTCCTACTCTGTTGGCTCAGCCCTGACCATCTACCCTGCTGGCTTCACCTTAGCCACCTGTTCAGCTGCTCTGCCTAGGCCTCCTGCTCTGCCGGCTCCATCATGATCTCCAGCTCCACCTTGGTCTCTAGCTCCTCCCTGGCTCCCTGTTCCACCTCTGTCTTCAGACCCTCTTCCACCTCACGGGCCTGGCCCTCTGTTCCTCCCCCTGCTCTCCCCCAATCAGTGGTAAGTTTAGCAAATGCTTTGCATTGACTCAAGTAATGTTCTGTAGTATCGCAGAAAGAACAGAATTGTTAACTTTGACTGGGTCTGCTGATTGATACTCTTCTGGGGTGACAGGGAAGTTACATTTTACTGTGTACATATCCACTCCTTGTAAGGCAATCTCTACATCAATTTCATGATACCAGGCTTCATAGTGGAGCTAGATTGAAATGTCATGTAAAGTAGGAACTCGGCAGGTTGGTCTGAAAGAAGCTTGCTTCTGTGTGACCCAAAATTAAATTCAGTGTCACCTTCAGGTCTTAGGGTTTTTAGCCAATCCACCAATGACTGTACCTGAAGACCAAACTTCTGGAATGCAACTGTATCTCCACAATTTATATCAGGGGCTTCCAAGACTCTCCACTGCAGCCACAGTGCTGTCCATGATGGTGAGTGGGGAGAGAGCAGGGGGTTTCTCCTGAAGTCCACTATCATCTCTACAGTTTTGAGACACCTAATCACCAAGAACACATTTGAGACACCTTGAAAACCTAATCACCAACGAATATCCAAATGACGCCAGGTAAAAAACTTACATGCACTCTATCTATCTATCTATCTATCTATCTATCTATCTATCTATCTATCTATCTATCTATCTATCTATTGTTTTGTCATTCTACCTATCAGTCGTTTTATTGCTCTAGCTGTCAGTCTGTCTATCGTATCATTCATTCATTCTCTCTGTCATTCTCTGAGTCTCTCCCATACATAAGGTCTTGAGGGTTGGAGTTGATCCGTTCGAGGCGTGCAGTAATCATCCGTAGTGAGGGGCAGTCAGTGGTGTTTGGAGCTCAGCACGGGGGAAATGAAGAGGTCTCACACTCTCAGCAGCTGCATTCTGTGGCTGCAGGATTAGCTAATGCGATTAGCTGCGTCTCACAATCAGCCGCACTGAATGCATGTTGTAATTACTGCACCTCAATGAGAAAGGTGTGTGTGAAAGATTAATGCAGGTGAGTGGCAGGCTGTGATAGATACGCTCTGCTAACGTGCTCTCCGCAGCCAAGCGTGTGTGAGTGTGTGTTTGCGAATGGGACTGAATGGCAATGTGGCTTACCTGCACATATACGACCCAAACACAGACTTTACAGATATGCCAAATGAAGTCTGAGCTGATGGTTAGGTACTGTAGTGGTCCAAATTGGTTTATATTTTTCATGTTGATGTTATATTTTCACAATACTAAGGATATTTGACCTGTTAACACCCTAAAGATCCAAAAATCAACATTTCTAGTTGGCATGACTACAAAGTTAAATTATGTGACATGCTTTTTAACAAAACTTTTTGTGGAGTGTAAAACTCTGATGCTCTTTCTGACTTTAAGTTGATATCATGAGACAAATAAGTCATGATCTCATGAAAACCAGGCAGAAACCAATAATAATGCACAGCCTCTCTGGGCTTCAGTCATTATTTTTTGCAAAATTCTGCTTTGGTGCCACTATGGATTTCAAATCTCTGTACTATTCTAGGATGTGGTCTTTTGTCTCATGAAATCAGCGCGACATATTTCCACACAGGATTTCTCACAGCTTCAGTTCCATACCGAAAATCAATGGACATGCGGATTGACTCCAGCTGAATCGCTGCCCGTTCATTTAGCTCTGATTCAAGACGTTTCTAGCTTTTTTCCTCACAGGTTTGAGTCTGCCTTCTGTTCGCATTTTCTTTTTGTCTGTGATAGAGCGACATCAGACGTGTGCAGCAACTCAGAGAGAGTCTTGGCTGTGAATTACAAGGTGGTGTGATTACAAAGGTAGAAGAGGCCAAAATAAAGAATAAAAGAGCTACAGAATTATGTGTAATAATTCTTATACATCAGAAATTTTGGTGCATGAGTTATATAGGGCCATGATGAAGAAAATGCTTTGAATTTCATTTGATTGCATTTTAAATAATTGTTGAAGTTTTATGCATTAATTTGATTACCACCATTTTTGATGATACATCTCTATCATAAAACACAGAATCCAGGAAAAATTAATACAGACAACACACCAGTTGTCAATTTCATAAAAAATAGAACATTGCATATGGCACAATTATTGTTAACATTTTAATAAATGATTACAATAAATAATACTAAATTCAAATTTGAGGAAAATTTGGGAAAAAACATACAGTTACTGGAATTCAAATCAAAGCCTGACATCATGAAACCTCTCTATATAATCTGAAAATCACATTAAAATGATTTTGATGTGTAACGAACAGATGAACATTTCAGATGTTCCAGCTCACTGCTGGGAGTCTCATCTGCATAATCTTTAATTTTGCCTCAAATAATAAAACTGATTGGCAAATTAAAAAAAAAAAAAATGTAAAGCTACTCAACACGGTTTCTCTGAAACATCAAGCTGATTGTGATCCTGAAAACACATCAGTTCTGTTTTACTAGCAATACGTAGACTCGTTCTGATCGCTTTTCGTAGAAAGGTGAAACGTTTCTGTCTAACACACGTTGTGTTTCCTCTTTCAGATCTTCATTCACTGCCTTTCGTCAGCGAGCCGCCAGGAGGCCAATAGCCAACCGCTAACATTTGATTGAATTATCCCTCAACATGATGTGGCAGTAAACTGTTATTCCTCCATCTTACCAGCCCTCTGCTGTCTCGCCCCTGAGCCACGACTTTCATCCTCTCTCATTTCTCTGCTGTCATACACATACTGGCACTCGTCTGCCGCCGCGATGGCTTCGGCCTTTTGCTCATTTACGGCTCTGTATTCCCGACAGGCTGTCTGATTCCTGAGGGGAGGCCTGTGGAGGACGCTCTGTTGAGTTTACGGCCGTATATAAATATATATGAGCGTGCGGTTCTCTCAGATTGAAAACATATACTTGCGACGATTGCCTGCTATGAAGTTCATTCCAGAGGTAATGCTGTTTTCCCCCCATCTCGTCAGCTCCTTCAAAGAACGCATCCTATTTTAAGGCATGAGAGATATATGAAAAGGAACAGGCTAAATATTTGAGAGTATCGCTGCCTCATTTCTTGGATTAATTCAGTTGGTTTTCTTCAACTGGCTTCTCCACTGGTAAGTTCATTCTAGTCCGAAGCAACTCGAGGAGAGAATGCTTTTTCACTTATGTTTATGTTGCAGATGCATTTCAGGGATTGAGATCAGTGCAAGCTGCTTGTTGAACATGATTTCTGCGGAGATGAGTTGCAATGAGAAATATATTATCAGGTAACTGGCAAATATGTTGTCAAAAGCAGTTCACTTACACAAATCAAGCTGAAATGCTAAATGTAAACCATACTGAACCTCCACAGGACCCATGCAGGCATGTCTGAGTTCAGAAAACAGCTGTAACACCAACAAAAAGAACCATCAGACAGGCTTGCATGTGCACCAAAAGCTCTATTATGAAAATCCCACAAGCCACTTAAACTACAAGGTATGCAAAATCCATTCAGTGAGTTTGTAGCATGACATTTTGAGAAGCATTGTGCCATTTTTAAGTCCAATACAACAAATGTAAAGCTCTGTAATATCAAGCTGGGTGTTTTACTACCAAGACAAAGACTCATTCTGATCACCTTATGTAGAAAGGTGAAACGTCTCTTTCTAACACACTTTGTTTTTTCAGATCTTCATTCCCCTTGTGTCATCAGCGAGTCGCCAGGAGGCTGTTAGACAACCGCTAACGTTTGATTGAACAGCTATAACACCAACCAAAAAACCATCAGACATCAGGCTTGCATCTGCACCAAAAGCTGTATAATGATGAAAATCCCTCAAACAACTTGCACTACAAGGTATGTAAAACAACCATTGCAGGTTACTTTTTTTGCATGACATTGGAAGAACAAAAACTGTGCATCCTGACTCTAGAAAATGCATTAGTCTATTCAGTGAGTTTGGAGCATGACATTTCTGTTGCCATTTTTAAGTCCAATATGCATCAGACGGTCTGTGGTTGTGCCATCTGAGGATGCGACTGCAGACACGTATGTGTGTGTCATAGCTGCAGGCCACCTGCACAGTCATCCTGACTCTAGAGCATCATTACGCACTCATTACACACCTGTGGACCGAGTGCAGGTCAGAGAGCATGCGGTCATCTCACATGAAAGCTGCTCGCCTGTCTTGGGCCAGAAATCTTTGCACTCCCGTCCTACGCAGCACTGAAGTGGACAGTCTAATGCAGCTTCTCTCACCGCCTTCATTTTGTCAATTTGATCAAAATCTTGGGCTAAAATAAAACTAAATCAACTGTGACTGTTCTGTCAAACTAAAGCCTGAAGGTCTACTGGAATAGAAGAGAATCTTTATTTTAAAATAGATAGTTCTCCAAATTCTGATTACATGAGCCACGTTTGTGTGATGTGACTGCATTAATCTGCCTTTATGTTATGCCTTTTTTCGCTGCCACATGACCAAAACTGGTGGAATTAGTTTCTGAGAGGTGAAACAAACTTTGGAGGATCCTGAGTTTAAGTGTCTTGTTCAAAGATGAATCTTACTAGGGATTACTGACACTGTTACTAAGCCAGTGGGACAGAACAAGTTTTGAGGAGGGGTAGTTAACAGGATTAACAGAAGCGTTGCCTCCCCCTTGTGTTTGATACAAAATGTACTTACACTCTTTGCAATGTATAGAGAACAATTTGTTTCCATTTCTGAAGTGTTTGAAATATCATGCAAAATGTGAATTTCATATTAGAAATTTGGTGTGTATTTGTTCGTATCTGTAGTATGGTCTTGCAACATGTACTCTTTTCCAAAATTCAAAACTATGATGTAATAATAAATTGCTATTAGATGTAAAATGTGCAACATAATTTAAACTATTAACAATGTCAACAGCATATTGATTGGTATCGCCTTTTCAAGTCTGCGCTTTGTGTTTGTGATCGATATGCACTTAAATAATTTCGCTTTAGGTTCGTTTTATTATTAGCCCAGCTGGGGCGGAGTGTGTTGTGTTTTATCTCTTATTCCGGCAGGTTTAGTTTAGTCCCTCAGGCTGAACGCTAACTTCATGTAAACCATCAAACAAACACACACACACACACACACACATACCACAGCCAAATGACACATATGTGTTTGCATATGATGCAGGGAATCCAAATCTCATTCTGCTTTATGTACATAGGTGTACTAAAGGCTGTAGAGATGAATTATGGATTTGTGTGTTGAGCAGCCTCTGGGAGATGTGTGTTATTCCAGTGTGTCAGGAAATAGAGTGGGTGGACGGGATTCTGATTAGAGCCGGAGCTAAGATAGAGAGACAGATCTATGGTTTCTATATCCGTCCCTGAACAGAGAGAGATGTGCCTTATCATAGACACCGACAGACACCCTGTACACTCGACTCAGTCCGTATCAGTCAGCTGAGGACCACACAAACACACACACACACACACACACGTAGTGATAGCACCCATTTATCAAGCGCTGACAACTCGCATTGAGCGATGCAGGACTGCACGCTTTCTCTTTATTTTTGTCCGATGTCTCCATCGTGTCGTTGTCAAAGGGTCTGAGCTCTAGGTAATGTGCTGAGTGTGTTCCTGAGCCTGATCCATCGGTTCGTGAAAAACTGTGGTAAGTTACGTAAATGCATAAAAGGAGACAGATTGGCTCTTTTTTCGTTCTCAATTTTCTGCCGCTTGATTAAACTTGCTGCAGGATCAATCCAGCGCTGAATCTCAAATCAATTTTGATAGCGTCTGGGAAAAAAAACGAGCTGCGTACTCGCGCCCTAAAACACATCAACCTGTGGGAGGCTGATTGTGTTACAGAGAAATAGAAACCCAGTCATCACTGAGACTGCAGAAACATCTCTCAGTACCTTTAACCTGGTTTCTGATGATTCTGTAAGACTTTGGGTAATAGTAGTGTTTGAGAAGACATTTGGACAAAAAAACAAAAAAGGAATAGTTCACCTAAAAATGAAAATTTGCTGAAAATACACTCACCATCAGCCATCCAAGATGTAGATGAGTTTGTTTCTTCATCAGATTTGGAGAAATGTAGCATTCTGTCACTTGCTCACTGATGGATCCTCTGCAGTGAATGGGTGCCGTCAGAATGAGAGTCCAAACAGCTGATAAAAACATCCCAAATAATCCACAAGTAATCCACACCACTCCAGTCCATCAGTTAACATCTCGTGAAGCCAAAAGCTTCATTTTTGTAAGAACCAAATCCATTATTAAGGCATTTTTAACTTCAAATCATTGCTTCTGTCTAAAATATGAGTTTATAATCTTCCTTATGGTCTCCAGTGAAAAAGCTGTCTCATCTGAATCAGGAGAGAAATATGCACAGATCAAGAACGTTTTCACTGGAAGAAACGTTATTATGGATTATGGACTGATATTTTGGCCAGAAGCGATGATTAAAGTTAAAATAATTATTATTGTGATGTTTTTATCAGCTGTTTGGACTCTCATTCCGATGGCATCCATTCACTGCAGAGGATCCATTAGTGAGCAAGTGATGGAATGACACATTTCTCCAAATCTGATGAAGAAACAAACTCATCTACATCTTGGATGTCCTGAGGGTGGGTAAATTTTCAGCAGATGTACTTTTTTGGTTGAACTATTCCTTTAAACTTCTGCACTCACATCACACTCACATTAGAAATAAACAAGCTAAAATACAATACAGAAATCCCCTAAACAATAAGATTAGGTTTTAGGTGGTGCACAAGAAAACACTGCTATAATTTTGTTTTAGAAGCTATAGACGGCATCACAAACACCAGCTCAGTAAAATCCTGCATTCTGTATTCTCGCAGCGTAGCCTTGATTCAATCCATCACATACTATCAGCTCAGAAATCATTGGCCACCTTCATCAGACCTACAGATCTCATTTTCCTGTCGTATTTTCTGCACTCACAGAGCTGGGTCGCTCCAAATCATTTCAACAGACCCTCGGGCCATGTAACGCAGAGAGAATTGTGGAAAAATAAGGATTTCTACGAGGATGCATATATTATACATTATAAAGGTGTTTTGGAAGCATTTACAGTTCCTTATTATATGCCACATCGTATATTGCAGATAATATTAACTACAGTTATAATTCAAGCCTATTCATATTTATTTGTTTAGATATTATATTCCATTAAAATACATAATGTCATGGTTTATATCCTGTAATGCGTTATAGTGAAACCGTTTGCAACCTCAGGGTTTATGTGATGCAATCTAGCAGTGAGATTTTATAGAGATTTTATACATAAATCATGTATTTTGCATACAGTAAGACCAAATCTCTGCTATTCTTATGGAAATGCAAGGTCAGGACTCAATGCTAAGGATTTTTTTTAATTTCAGTTTGGGTTTTTACTTGCCATGGCAAAATTTTCATGGGCCCCACCACAAGCAAATTAATAATTAAATATGAATAGTTCTTATTTTCAGTTAGTTTTTGATTCGTGAAACTCTGTAGTCTAAAAAATAAAATTATGACAGCAAAATTTTAGATAACCAGTAAAATTTTATTACTCTTGATTCCAATTTCGATACTAGAGCAAAAACTATTAACCTAGCTAATATAAAGTTCATACATTATTAAAGACAAGTCAGTAATAAAATATGAACAAAGAAAGAAATTAAAAGAAATATCACCGTTCTCCTTCTAGGGAACTCAACGCTGCGTCCTGGTGGACACTTTGGGGAACGCTGTCTGTGTGACCTGTACCTGAAGCATGCGTAAAACAACTCCAATCCTATTGGTCCACGTGACCCGTGACATCATAGGCGGGCACCCGAAAGTATAAAGGGGCACCTGCTGAATACGTCACCAACTTTTGTTTTCTTCGGAGCCGTATGTCTGTTGAACATGTGTGAAACATCATCCTGGTGAGTCGAGCAGCGCTTTGAGGAATATGTGCCTCCGTGTTGGGATTCTAACACTTGAGGGCATATTCTAACCTTTTCGTCTTTGTCTTGGAGACCACGCGCTCTTTGTGATGAGTCACTATAATGCGCTCGGCTCGTGTTTGTTCCTATTCCCGAGGGATGTGGGGCAAAGTGTTCGTGTCTCGGGCCGTTGCCGCGGTTCGGTTTATCTCAGCTCGCGGCGATTGCTTTGATCTGCGGTGTCCGCATACCCTTTACTATCAGGTTGCCTGATGCCGTGGATATTGCTCGCGTTGCTATAACGATGAAGTGTGAGCACCGAGTCGTTTTTAGCAGGGCGTGCGAGATCGCGGGCGGAGCTATATTCTGCTCAGCCGTGCCTCTCTATTATGCATGTTATTGTGTGTGAAGAGCCTCGCTGGGCATGGATATACTGAATGCTCTGTGGAGTGAAGCTGTTAGCTTTCTCTTCCAGGGTGCTTCAGTAGTCTAGAGCAGTGTTTCCCAGCACTGTTCCTGGAGGCACACCAACAGTGCACATTTTGGATGTCTCCCTTATCTGACCAATATATTTCTGGTCCTGGATTCTCTACTAATGAGCTGATGAGTTGATTCAGGTGTGTTTGATTAGGAAAAGTTGGAAAATGTGTAGTGTTGGTGTGCCTCCAGGAACAGGGTTGGGAAACACTGGTCTAGAGTGGTTATGGGGAATGTTCCTTTCTGTGTTTAGCCGGGTGACAAGTGAACAGTCTCTGCTCAGAGTATAGCCATCTGCGGATGATTATGCTCCAGCTCGGGCTGTTTTGCTTTGGAATATAGTAGATGGCCCACTTCATGGCCTGGGCAAACTTCAGCCTTATTTGAGGGAAAGGCTATTTGAGGATAACTGTGTCCAGCCACCTAGTGTTATGGCCGTTGCTTGCATCAGGCTTTGATCTGGACTAATGGGTTTTATGTGTTCGCTCTTTAATGAATCATTACTATGGTCTGGATCTTCCTATTGTGAGCCTCTGATCATTATATCTGGAAAGACTCGCTAGCCTACTGTGGGACTGACACAGATTGGGGACCTCCTTAGTATAGCCACCAAAGGGTGGTTATATTTCAGCCATTGCCATGGCGGGACGGGCTTACTTGGATACAGCTTTCTGAGGCTAGCTGTGTGTGTGTGTTAACTTGCCCTTTCCTGGAAGTGTAGCTATCTAAGGATAGCTATGTGCTAGCTCGGTGATTGCTTCCCTGCTTTGGGTTGTTAAGTAGCGATCTCCTTGGGCCCTTCCTAGATGGTGCTGTCTCCCCTTATAGGGTTTATAATTGGACAGCCCACTACTGGTGGTCTTGGCAGTTGCAGTGGTTCACTTTCCTAGAGCCTAGCTATCTGAGGATATCTATGTGCTAGCTCAGGGACTGCTCCCCTTTCTAGGGTTTTTAAGTAGCGGTCTCCCTGTGCCCTTGCCTAGAGTGTGCTATCTCCCCTGCTAGGGTTGTAAGTAGACAGCCCACTCTTGTGGCAGCCTCATAGGAGGGCTTACTGGGTTTTTCAGGCTAGCTGTGTGGGACCAGCTGTTGATAGCTCGGTGATTGCTCCCCTTCTTAGGGTTTTAAGTAGTGGCCTCCTTGAGCCCTACCTAGAAAGTGCTGTCTCCCCTGCTAGGGTTGCAAGTAGACAGCCCACTCTTTGTGGTCTGGGTAGTCTCAGTCAGTCCTCTCTTGTTTTACTATTCCTAAAATCCATGTTTATGGGAAGCATACATGCTAGCTTCTGTGTGCTTTCTAAAATCCACATTGTGGTAAGTGTGCACGCTAGCCACCCTGCACACTTTTCTAAAATCCTGTATGGTATGGGTTACGCGCTTGACTTCGTTCCCATTCTCTGAGTTGGTTCTGGCCCCACTCCACTTATGTATCTCTGGCGATACTTCTGAACAGGGCTTCTTCTCGTTTAAAAGAGTCATTCTGCTGAAGCCTCTGCTCTCCAGAGCTCTGCTGAGGCAGTACTATTATGTAGGCTCTATTGTGAACCTCGCTAACTGTCTCTAGCGCTGAGTGTAGTCAGGTCTCCTCTCATTCTAGAGAGTCGTCATGCTGAGACCTCCACTCTTAAGAGCTCCTCATCTAGGGTTGAGTGTTATTAGACTTCCTCTTGTTAAGAGAGTCATCTTGCTGAAGCCTCCACTCTTCAGAGCTCCGTCCTTGGCAGTAATATGAGTCTGTAGGCTCTTTCTTTGAGCCTCACTAACTGCCTCTGCCGTTGAGTGTAGCTAGGTCTCCTCTCGCTTTAGAGAGTCGTTATGCTGAGACCTCCACTCTTAAGAGTTCCCCTGCCAAGACTGAAGCCTTTCTAGGGACATGGCTATCTGAGGATATCTATGTGCTAGCTTAGGGACTGCCCCCCTTCTTGGGGTTTTTAAGTAGCGGTCTCCCTGAGCCCTTGCCTAGACAGTGCTATCTCCCCTGCTAGGGTCATAAGTAGATAGCCCACTCTCTGTGGTCTGGGCAGCTTCACAGGAAGGTTTACCAGGGGTTTTTAGTTTTTGGTCCTGTAGCCCCTTCCTAGGGATGTAGCTATCTGAGGATAGCTATGTGACTGCTCCCCTTCTTGGGGTTTTTAAGTAGCAGTCTCCCTGAGCCATGGCTTAGACAGTGCCATCTCCCCTGCGGGGTTTTAAGTAGATAGCCAGTCCCTTGGTCTGGGCAGCTCTTTAGGAAGGTCCTTTTTGATAAGACTCTTTGGATATACACTGAACAAAATTATAATCGCAACACTTTTGTTTTTGCCTCCATTTTTCATGAGCTGAACTCAAAGATCTAAGACTTTTTCTATGTACACAAAAGGCCTATTTCTCTCAAATATTGTTCACAAATCTGTCTAAATCTATGTTAGTGAGCACTTCTCCTTTGCCGAGATACTCCATCCACCTCACAGGTGTGGATTATCAAGATGCTGATTAGACAGCATGATTATTGCACAGGTGTGCCTTCGGCTGGCCACAATAAAAGGCCACTCTAAAATGTGCAGTTTTATCACACAGCACAATGCCACAGATGTCGCAAGTTTTGAGGGAGCGTGCAATTGGCATGCTGACTGCAGGAATGTCCACCAGAGCTGTTGCCCGTGAATTGAATGTTCATTTCTCTACCATAAACGGTCTCCAAAGGCGTTTCAGAGAATTTGGCAGTACATCCAACTGGCCTCACAACCACAGACCACGTGTAACCACACCAGCCCAGGACCTCCACATCCAGCATCTTCACCTCCAAGATCATCTGAGACCAGCCACCCGGACAGCTGCTGCAACAATCGGTTTGCATAACCAAAGAATTTCTGCACAAACTGTCAGAAACCGTCTCAGGGAAGCTCATCTGCATGCTCGTCGTCCTCATCGGGGTCTCGACCTGACTGCAGTTCGTCATCGTAACCGACTTGAGTGGGCAAATGCTCACATTCGATGGCGTCTGGCACTTTGGAGAGGTGTTCTCTTCATGGATGAATCCCGGTTTTCACTGTACAGGGCAGATGGCAGACAGCGTGTATGGCGTTGTGTGGGTGAGCGTTTTGCTGATGTCAACGTTGTGGATCGAGTGGCCCATGGTGGCGGTGGGGTTATGGTATGGGCAGGCGTATGTTATGGACAACGAACACAGGTGCATTTTATTGATGGCATTTTGAATGCACAGAGATACCGTGACGGGATCCTGAGGCCCATTGTTGTGCCATTCATCCACGACCATCACCTCATGTTGCAGCATGATAATGCACGGCCCCATGTTGCAAGGATCTGTACACAATTCCTGGAAGCTGAAAACATCCCAGTTCTTGCATGGCCAGCATACTCACCGGACATGTCACCCATTGAGCATGTTTGGGTTGCTCTGGATTGGCGTATACGACAGCATGTTCCAGTTCCTGCCAATATCCAGCAACTTCGCACAGCCATTGAAGAAGAGTGGACCAACATTCCACAGGCCACAATCAACAACCTGATCAACTCTATGCGAAGGAGATGTGTTGCACTGCGTGAGGCAAATGGTGGTCACACCAGACACTGACTGGTTTTCGGACCCCCCCAATACAGTAAAACTGCACATTTTAGAGTGGCCTGTTATTGTGGCCAGCCTAAGGCACACCTGTGCAATAATCATGTTGTCTAATCAGCATCTTGATAAGCCACACCTGTGAGGTTGGATGGATTATCTCGGCAAAGGAGAGTGCTCACTAACACAGATTTAGACAGATTTGTGAACCATATTTGAGAGCAATAGGCCTTTTGTGTATATAGAAAAAGTCTTAGATCTTTGAGTTCAGCTCATGAAAAATGGGGGCAAAAACAAAAGTGCATTTGGCAGACACTTTTATCCAAAGCAACTTACAGTGCATTCAGGCTATAGTTTTTTAATTTATTTTTTTTATGTGTGTTCCCTGGGAATTGAACACACGACCTTTTGCGCTGCTAATGCAATGCTCTACCACTGAGCCACAGGAACACTTCAGGTAATACTATGGCCACGTGGACCAATAGGATTGGAGTTGTTTTACGCATGCTTCAGGTACCGATCACGCAGACAGCGTTCCCCAAAGTGTCCACCAGGACGCAGCATCTCGTTCCCCCTCGTGGAACCATGGTTACATGAGTAACCTGAGACGTTTTCTCTCAACGGTTTATGTTTACTTAAGACATAACAAAGCAGTTAAGATTTGTGATATATATATACTGTATTGCTTTATATGAGTGTACTGTACATTCTAAAAAATGCTGGGTTAAATATAACCCAGTGCTGGGTAAATATTGGACCGAAATGTTTAACCCAACCTTCTGGGCTGTAACCCAACCGCTGGATCTAAACAACCCAATCACTGGGTTCGTCCACATTTTACCTAGCGCTGGGTTGTATTTAACCCAGCATTTTTTAGAGTGTATGTATGTGGATAAAGTTTGACATATATCCAACTTTATATACAGAGCTGTGCGATAATATAGTTTCCAGTTCAGTGAATCAGTCCCGGTTGAACTGATTTTGCATCAGCACAGTTTGAAAGAGAGAAGGCCGTTAATGATTTAGATGCATGTGTGTGTGTGTGTGTACAGCAAGCATCCAACCGTGCCGCTGCGTTTCTCTTTCTTTCATATTTTATGAAAAACGAGACCCTCATAGCGGGGGAGAATCTGTGAGAGCGCTCCTTTTGTGTGTGCGCTTTTGTTTCTGTCTGTACGAGTCGTGATCTTTCTTTACCAACATATAGATCTCCGGTTACTATGGTGATGAGCCTCCTATTAGCTGATGATGATGATGGAGGTGATGTCATAAGAGCAGCATCTTCAGGGTCCTACAGACCCTCTTCAGAACTGCTTACACACATTGACCTAGTGAGCCTAAACTAGTGGCTCCTTTCTTAGACAGCAACTGAGATGGAACCTGAGAAGTGAGTGATAAGTGCTGCACATAACATGAATAGTGTGAAGCAAGCAGAAAACTTGACTCACAATCGATTTCAGGAGAATTTAATGATTAATAAAGTGATACTCTAACCAAGGTTATTGGTAACTAAAACCTTAAAAATATTTGATGAAATAAAATAAGCAAAACTGAATAAACTGAAACGTTGAAAGTATTTATTTTCCACTGTTTGGCAAAGAAACATTTCTCATTTTCATTTAGTGTAATTTGATGTACTAAAATCTAATTACATTCAAAGTTATAAAAGAAATGTTAACTGAAATGAAACATTTCTCATTGTCATTTAACTTAAAATTTAATTTAACTAAATTTCTCATTTTCATTAAACTAAAGCTGAAATAAAAATTAATAAATTTATTTACTAGACATGTTAAAAAACAATAACTAATAAAAATGACAAGCACACAAAATTACTAAAACTAAAATGAAAATGGAAAATACAAAAAAAATTAAATTTAAAAAAATATGAACTAAAACTGCAATAGTATCTCAGTGATACTAAAAACACTGACTTTAAATTAACTTTAATTACTTTAAAAAAAAAAAAAAAACATTTTTAAATGGTGCAATTACTAACTTCTTCATGCAGTTATATCTAGATATATTTTTGAATTTTCAACCACCTTCATAAAGTGACTTTTTCGCCATACAATATGAACGGCTGATTTCAGGCGGTATTTTTCGTTCTCCTTGAATGTCTTGTTCCACAGGACATGTCACGTTGTGATGAAGTCAAGTAAAATGGGTTGTGGACAGGCTTCATGTTGAATTTGAATTGCTGTCTGCTGTGTGTTAAATGGTTTTGGACTGGATTTTGCTGCAGTCAGCAGATATAGCAGGTGTGTGTGTGTGATACTGTATGTAGGACTCTGTATACTGACTTAAACACTAATGGCTAATGACTCGTGACTGGTTCCTCTTTAGTCTTAATTACTCTACACTTGCATTTACACAGAAACTGCTGTGACACCTTAATGAGACGTTGCTAAGATGCAGAAATGTTGATTAATTAAGAAGACAGAAGCACAGAGGTCATAATTATCTTGAAGTTTCTTGTCTTTCTGTCTTTGTTTCATTTTACATGTTTTGTCCAATCACATTTTCGACTAATTTAAAGCTGGGTCAAGCAAAGACTTTGGCAGACTGAGCATCAATTACACTCACATAAAGAGTAACCAAGACAGAGAGAAGTTTCTTCTTGACATTTCAAACCTAATTAAAGGAGAAAGTGAAGTGATCCAAGAGAGGTCAGCAACTCATTACAATCACACACATGCGCATGTTTGTTTTTCTGTCATGGTGCGGACTTCCTGTTCACTTCTTCTTTGGCGATTTTATCTGCAAGCTATTTATACACTACCAGTCAATAGTTTGAAATAATCATGATTGTGTAATGTTTTTAAAAGAAGTCTCTTCTGCTCACCATGGCTGCATTTTTGATAAA
Source organism: Spinibarbus caldwelli (assembly GCA_039654775.1). NCBI lineage: Eukaryota > Metazoa > Chordata > Actinopteri > Cypriniformes > Cyprinidae > Spinibarbus > Spinibarbus caldwelli. Next base: position 2,029,404 of record CM077228.1, on the reverse strand, counting down.
AATAAAAAAAAAAGACAGTAAAATAGTGAAATATTATTACTATTTGAAACAAGTCTTCCCTATGTGAACTTATTTTAAAATGTAATTTATTTCTGATTAAATCTGAATTTTCAGCATCATTACTCCAGTCTTCAGTGTCACATGATCCTTCAGAAATCATTCTAATATTCTGATTTTCTGCTGAGGAACATTTCTGATTATTATCAATGTTGAAAACAGTTGTGCTGCTGAATATTTTTGTGGAAACCATGATACACTGCCATTCCAATATGGGGTAAGATGTAGAAAAAAAAAGAAAAGAAATGAATACTTTTATTCATCAAAGACGCATCGAATCGATCCAAAGTGGCAGAAAACATGTTTATAATGTTACAAAAGATTTCCATTTTAAATAAATGCTGTTCTTTTAAAATTCATCAAAGAATCCTAAAAAAAATTAATCTCTGTTTCCAGAATAAAAAAAAAGCAGCAGAAACATGGATAATAATGAGAAACATTATTATTAATTGAGCACCAATAATAAAGCAGCAAATCAGCATATTAGAATGATTTCTGAAGGATCATGTGACACTGAAGACTGGAGTAATGATGCTGAAAATTCAGCTTTGATCACAACAATAAATTACATTTTACAATTTATTCAAATAGAAAATGGTTATTTTAAATTATAATAATATTTCACTGTACTATGACCATATTTTTAGTCAAATGTCGCTTTGGTGAGCAGAATGTCTTTCAAAAACATTAAAAAAAAATGTAATTATTACAAACTTTTGAGCTGTAGTGTAAGTAAAGGCCCATTCACACCAAGCCCTAATAATAACTATAACTATAAAGTTTTAATAATCCTTCTAATTCTATGAGAAAAGGGATGTCCACAACACAAGTATACCAATAACAGCACAGGAAAATGATATCATTGGACTGATAAGCGTTGTCTGATTTAGCTCACTTGTGGAGATAAATGTGTCCTCATACCTGAATAAACCCTCACACACTCACCTCACCGGACCCTCTTAACCCCATTAGGGCTTTTCACACTTAAAATTGTTAACCCTGGGTCATCCTAAACCACGGATAAACAGAATCCTGGGTTATTTGTAATCACGTTTCACACTGCTCATACTATACCTGGGGTTAACTGTTAATCCTGGGTATTCATTAACAGATGTTTCACACTGTACATTCCTAAACCCCGGGTTAACCTTCTTATTTGCATATTCGCGGCATAGATATATATACGATAGATTCGTGGTGTCACTGTCACTGATTGAACGAACAGCAGGTAACCTGTTTACACAGCTTTTTCCGCATCTTGCCAGTTATTAAAAAAACAAAAGAAAAAAAAAAGTCGCCGCGTAAGTCTTTAGCCGTTTTAAGCATCATGAGACGCACAAAGGCAAGAAAACAAAGACAAAAGTACAAAAGAAAGAAAATGAGGAGCAAAGTATGTGAATATTTCTTTGAATTTCTTTTAAGTGAATAATACTGTCTTCCTCATTACTCAGTTCACACGCTTTCCGTCTTTTGGCATTTCTTACTTTTCTCTCACCAGCTGCTGTTTACATGACATGCGTTTCCTGTTACTGACGTGACATGAGCCTCGCTGCTCAAGTTCTGATTGGTTGTCTATTGCCAAGCGTCCAGCAGCAACAAGCAAACACTGCTCCGTTTCACACTGAACAAACTTGCGGTGGGCAAATGCAAATGCGGTGCTAACCCTGCTCCGGAGCAAAAACCCCGGGTAAAAAGCAGTGCTAACACCGCTTTCAAATTACAGGTGTGAAACGTTTCTTTACCCGGGGTTAAAAGTGGTGTTTAGAACGACGATAACCCGGGGTTAAGCGCAGTGTGAAAAGCCTTATTAAGTGTGTATATGTTTCATGAATGCGAGTCGGCAGCCATCAGGAGCGTATCATACGGCGTTCATTCACCAAACGCTCATTTAGCAGCAAGAGAGAGAAACTGTTCCTCCTCTTCTGCTCTCTAAAACGAGAATCTGACGTTCACACGGTCTTTTCTTCAACACAAAACCCCATGTACGTCATTCACTGATGTGCACACACTAAATTTAGATGCATGAACAAGCGGGGAGCTCAGTTGCGAAGAATAATCCATATTTAGACCAGCACATTTATATTTACCTGCAAGTTTGCTCTCATTTCATGTCTTTTATAATCTATTTACTGCTGGGAAAATGGCTTTCATGCATATTTCATTTGCATAATGTCACATGCACGTGATTATAATGGTGCTGATGACTGCTGTTCACCATTGTAAGTATCTCTATTACTGTTGCATATACTAACACTGAGTATTAAAGTTTGTTTTGTTAACTGAGGGAATTTTTTTTTCTGTTCTTATCGTATCTCTCTGGTTTCTTTGCCGCATCAATATGATTGAATATCTCTAGCCTTGTGAGCTGAATGAGGATTATTCTGGAGGACTGAAGCAAGTGTGTGCGTGTTTGTGTACGTGATCTGTTGTATTCGACTCTGATTGACAGCTGTCTGTATTGTGCGCACAGGCTGCAGGTGTTCCCTGACCATCAGTGTGTGTGAAGTGACCTGTGGGTGTGTTTTTGCTGTTCCACGTGTCCTGCAGCATTTCCATCAGGCCGGCAATGGGAGGAACATGTCACTACAAGCTCCTCAATCTACTGCTGTTACAGAAATCAATACTGCCTGACACACAAACAAACACACACACACATGCACACAAACACACACATTCAGGAGAACATCTCTATTGCTCTACAAATATAAAGATGTCTGCAGGAGAAGAAATCAAAACAAAAATTATCTTAATCTGAGCTTTAGTTTTTGTTAAAAATGAAAGATTTTCCATGGACTTCTGTTGTTGTTTTTTTATGTACAGCTAGTTAAATATGGTAACCTAACCCCAACAGAAAACTTTCTGCAGTTTTACTACTTTATTTTTAATATCATTTTGGGAGATTTTGTCAGGTTTAGCTCAATTCTGAGTACAGATTTATTGGCAAAGTATGGTTAAGTTGGTACTTACACATACAAACAGTCCAGTGGTAAGTAGTCACTTGTGTGTATAATAGTTTTGCATATGATGCATTTTTAATTAAAGTTTTTATTTTACTTGATTTTATAGACAGATACTACAGCAGATTTCATGCTCATTAATTCAGCCAATCAGTCTGTGGATTACATGGCCATCTGATCACATGATCATAAGAGTTCTTCAGAGTCCACAGCTGCATCGCACTTTAAATACTATGTGAAGTAAGAATTAATGCATTCCAAGTCATAATGTTTAAAATAGTATGCCAAAAGACTTTTTATTTCAGGCGGCGCCTAATTATTCACATTAGCAATATTTCAGTAAAATTTTGTGGACAAAAAAAGGGCCACTGTCTTTGTCATTAGCATAGCGATGTATAAAGTCACTTTCAAACTAAGCAGCTTTTTGTTGGTGAATGCAGCAAATTTGCGTGACCAACCTAAACACGAGCGAAATCTGCATAGGGAACTTGTTTGGATGTACACTTCAGAATATCAGCAGAAATAGTAAGTCATGCGGGTACTGTTTTATGAATACTGCAAATTTGGACATGCTACTCTTGTCACATAATATTTTTCATCTACTACACTGAAAACAATTTGGTATATAAATTTTTTTTTACTTAGAAATTGCTAGTAAACCACAATTACAAAGAAAAAGCAAGCAATAATGAATCAAACATGAAATTTTGAAGTAGAAAAACTGATATGGTATTTACTTGTAAAACATGCTCTAATAAACTTAGAAAATATTTTTTCAGTGTATATAGTAGGGAAATATGTAGTGTCAGATGCAGACTAAGTGTGCTTTTTCAGCGATAATTACCTACAACCTGAGAGAAGTGTGTGATTTGTTTATTTCAACTTATTTAGTAGTAGAAATGTGAGGCTGAATGCATGAAAACCTAAAAGTATGCAATAAAGTAGTGAATTTAGTTAGATGCTAATGCTTACTGCCTTCCCATCATCAGCGAAGTGGATAGAAGTATGCAAATTAGCATGCATATCTTCCTGCTGTTAAACGGGATGGCTTTTTTCATTAGATAATTGCATTTAGTAAATCGTTGTGTGGTAGAAGATTCAGAATATATTTCATATAAAATTATTATCTTTACATACCATGTTTTTGTAAGTAAATCTGCTTAATAATAGTAAACAACTGGCTACACAGACAGAGCGACTTCCAGTACATTTTAACCACTCTAAACCAATAATAATTTAGTTTGCCATGTAATGTAGAAGGAAAGCTCTTGTTTATGTTCCCAACATGTGATTTTGTGTGTGTGTGTGTGTGAGAAAGTATTGTGTGTCATGATATACTTGAATTCAGAGTTTTCTCTCCGCAGAAGAGTGTGGAAGGATTCATCCATTATGAATGTCTCAGAGAAACACCGTCACCTGGACTGAGCTACTCAAACACCGGCACTCCTGAGCAGCAGGTCTGGAGCGTGTGAGTGTGTGAGTATGTGGGCATGTGTGTCGGTGTGTGTGTTTGAGATGACAGTCTCTCTGCCTTCAGGAGAAACATCCTACCTCACTTTTACACACAGCTGATTTTGCCTTGTTAATAAGAGGTTTTTATGACATGCACATTTTACAATATCTCAGGAGTTAACAAGCACATTTGTGTGTGTGTGTGTGTGTGTGTGTGTGTGCGATTCTAACACAATGATGTGCCAGCAGTGACATTGTGAAGGGCACAGTGAGGCTTGGGTAACATCCAGTTTGGAATATTCAGTCCTTTTGGGTTTATTAAACACAAACACTCACACATGAATCTCTGCTGTTCTCGCTTTCAAACCTCTCACAAAAATAGGCATAATAATATGCATAAAATGCACATTTGTAGAGAGAGAGACCAATTATTGGTTAATTGGTTGTATGTTCTTCAACATTATTTCTGCTTATTTCATGTATTATTTGCATAAAACATACTTTATGTAACAGCTATTTATTCTGAGAATCAAGTAGCATTTTTAACTGAACAGTTTGATATTTTGCATAAACATAAGCATAAGTATTTATAGTAACAATATTTTATAGTAATAAAAATATTTTGATCTAAAGTTAAAAAAGTCATAAAGCAGAAATAGATGTTAATTTAGAATCAATGTTATTTTAGTAGCATTGATATATTATTATGATTTTTGTTAATATTTTGAGTTTATTTGAATTTTATTTGAAGTTTTTTTTTTTTTTTATAATTTATGTAATTTTAGTTATTTCTTATTATTTAGTATTGAACTAAATGAAAAAGAGAAAGGTTGCCTTTGGCAAAATAAAACAAGTTTGTATTTTAAAATAGTTTAATATTTTATTTGATTTCTGTTAATGTTTATTTCCAGTAATGAAAATGTTTTTTTATTGTTTTAGTTAATGATAACTCTGTAGAATTAATAGAATTAAAATTGTTTCTGTATTTCAGGTATCGGAGACTTTAAATCAGGCTCAGATGATCTCTACACTTTTGAAAGGTAAGAAAAAATAATAGTCCAAACCATTTCTATGAATTGGTTCTTTGTTTCAATTACCCCTTTAAAAAAAAGGAAAAATTTTCTTCTGTATTTAATTACTCGTCGCTAATGTCCGCTGTGGCGTATTACATTCTGTAACATGTTTTAATAAAGCCATATGTAGACACACATTGCTGTTGATTAAGTTTTTATGTAATTAAGGTATATTAATTATAGGGCGTTTTGTGTTTTGCAATTCACGTGTCCCAGTTTTTTGCACCTTAATTGAGATTAATGTTCATACTCCATAATGTCCCGGGTCTGGGCTTTCCCTGCATGTTGAATATGACTGTGACAAATATTCATGAGCTCTTGGACGTGCTGCATTACAGTTTTGCAGCTAAAGCACCCGTACAGATGGTTCTCGGCTCATTTAGAGTCAGACGTGTCTGAAACGGATAGTCGAGAAGCGCTTAGACTGACTCATTGAGTTGAGGAGCCATTAACTTCCCAGACTGATTCAGTCCAATCCACGAACAAATCACTCAGACTGGTTTGGTGAACCAAACCAACCAAATCACACTAGTTTATCTTCAGCAGATGCTGATTAGAGTTCTTATCGAGACTTTTGATTACAGACTGTCTTGGTAAATCTGAGCACAGTTTGAGACATAAACAGCAAACATCTCATTGTTGCACTGCAGAAACATTTGTGATATTGAAGGGATCTCATCTGTGATTTGTCTTCTAGCGTATCACGTCTACCAGGAATGTGCTCAGAAATGTTGCATGGTCTTTTGGCAAACGTGTGGAAATTGATATCGGGAATGTCGGGCTCTTGTTAATGTCAGCGCTGAAGTGTTTTTACTGGAGCTGAAACATGTGGCCGCGTTTGGCTGGACTTCTGCAGCCGCGGGACATTAAAGGACGCCGGTCGGCTGTTTTCTTTCAGGTAGTGTTGCTGTTTTGTGTAAACACTGTTTCAAAGCGCCTTGCGTCCGACACTTTGTTGGAGGAATGTTCCGGATTCAATGCAACTTAAGCCGTATACGGACAGCGCTTGTGGTGTAATTTCCATAGAAAATGATTTATAAAAACAAATTTGTTTACAGCAGTCCCAGCGCTAAAAAAGATGATTTAGGCTCTTTGGAGCTCAAATAAGACTCTTTGTTTTGTATGGAACAGTTGTTATAAGTGCTTGAAGCTGCACATTTGAGCTTTTAAACATCTTGCATTAATCAAAATGCATTTGTTCTGTGCTTTTACAAACCGAGTGACAAGCTGAAGTCATTTTCTCTGGTAATCAAGAGATTGAAGGGTTGTTTGAACCCTTGAAGAGCCATGGTGCGATTCTCGCATGTAATGGCGGTAAATCTTCTTTGCACAGAGCTCAATCTGAGGGGCTCAACGCAGCTGTTTGGATAAATCTGTATGGAATATTAAAGCGCAGTTTAAAATTCTGTACATTAATCTCTCTTTCAGTGCTGATGTAAGCAGCCGCGCTGCGGGGATAAATATAATCTAATAACGCAGTGGCTTTTACAATCATTCAAATGAAACCAATTAAAAAGCCTGCGTCTGCGCAGACTGCGTCCCTCGAGTGTGAGTTTACACGAGGTTTAGATCCGACGACTCCCACCTAACAGATCACAACCGTCTGTCTCTTTTTCAGTCTCTCTCTCTGCGATTGAGAGCTTGAGGAATCGTTTAAGAAGGTTGCTGGACCTTGAGACGGAGATATGTTGCGTCTATAAACAATCTGTCATAATCCATGCACAAACACGCACACACTCTGCACAAATGCATTAGCCAAGGCAAAACTGGCTATCAGAAATCATTGAGAGAGGCATGTGTAGTGCATCGTACTTAAAGTGCATTATTATTGATAGTTAATCACCTATAAAATCAGTCTCTTCCTTGTTAATCTGAGTTTTTGTCACGATTAATGTATGGAAATTTTTCAATTCTTTGGTTTCTTGGTTTCATACTTATTGGTCCAATTCAATTTTCACATTCAATTAGACAGACAAATTGTTTGCTGCATGTACCCCTAAAAGAAACACATTTTTCGAAACAAATACAAGATTTATTTTATGTACGACTGGTTTTTCCAATAAAGGACGTCCCTGTATATACCCAAAGGGAGGTTTGTCAGATTTAGCTCACTTTTGAGGACAAACATGTCCCTGAAGTCTTAGAAGGTAAACACAAACATGTGAGCATAATGTTTTGTGTTGCTCAGATTAATGCAAACCGCATCCTGTGAGAAACTTTATATTGTCTTTAGCCCTCAGAGGTATTTAAGCGTGTTTGTGTGTTGATATTTGCACGAGTCCCCTGGAGAGCGCGTTCCGTTTGCGTGTTGACAGCCGTTCAATGCTTTGTAAATCCCAAACCAAACCCCCCCGACGCAGCGCTCACGCTTAGATCGTGCTGTGTGTCACAACTATATGTTAGTTACTCTGAACCACTTCTGAAAAATATATAAATAAATACTGGACCTGAATGCATTTCAAAATGTTTGGTTGCATAAATGGTTCTTATTGTCAAATGATTCTTATGAACTGGTTCTTTGTAATGAATCTTTCAAGAGTTCTCAGACTGAATCAATCCAGTGACTCACTGAATCAGAACAAAAGAATCGTTAGTGGAATTGAAAATGTTAAATTCCTCATTTCCTGTCCCTAGTCTTTATATTTCACACACAAATACAGATACAGCCCATTTTATCACTCAATTAAAACGGCCCTCCTTGACTTTCCTCTCGAGGAGTGGCTCGTATGGTGAGGTGAAGAAGTCAATGCAACACCTGGAAAAATTAAATAGGAATATTCTCGTCACTCACATGAAAGAATTGTCAGAGGTCATTCGGTTTCCCCACCTGACATGTATAATATAACCAGCGGTCCCTCTAACCACATCAGAGTTTGTGTTGCTTAAAACACCCATATTCTGCACATTAAAATATGCTTATGTTTTGCACATTATAGTTAAAAGCATTAACACGAGTAACACCTTAAAAAAATGGTGTATAAACAATATACACTCACATAATTTCCCTAAACAGTTACAAAATTTTTTTCGAAAAATCATTTTCACAGTGCATGAATTAAAGGGATAGTTCACCCCAAAATGAAAAGTTTGTCATCATTTACTCACCCTCAAATTTATCCAAACCTGTATAAGTTTCTTTCTTCTTTTCAACACAAAAGAAGATATTTTGAAGAATGTTGGTAACCAAATAGTTGATGGTAGCCATTAGATGTCAATGGCTACCGGCAACTGTTTGGTTACCAACATTCTTTAAAATATCTTCTTAATGAAGAAAGAAACTCATAGAGATTTGGATAAACTTGAGGGTGAGTAAACAAGGACTTAATTGTTATTTTTGGGTGAACTATCCCTTTAATTATAAAGGCTGTTTTTACTACTGTACCTTTAAGAGTTCTATATGCAAATAAGCTCTTTTATTAATCTCTAACCTGTTTCAGCATAGTTCATCCTTGCGGGTCAAGTAGCTGAATATGCAATAGTTCTTGATATGCAAATGTGGGTGGTCATTTGCTAATGAGCTGTAGTTTGATCTTCTAGATGGACCGGGGAGGATTTTTGTGTTGCGAATGTTACAATATATCCAGTACTCTAGTACACTGGAATGTTTTTATTTTTAAAAAAAGAACAGAAGTCATCCTTTGATCCATTATTCCATTATGCCGCCCAAGTGGCTTGCTAAGAAAACCATTGTCTTGTTTTCAGCACGGGAACATTTGCGGGTTAATGAGGTGACTTTGGGCTTCATTAGCATTTTGCATGTCACAACAGTGGCGAAGTTTTCAGTGCAGGGCATCACCATGGTAACATCTGCTCTGGGCCAGGTTATGGGATGCGGTGTAATGGTTAAAGCTCAGCACTGGTAACCAGAAGGTTGATGGTTTGACCCCATGAGGGGCGAGTCATGAACAATCTCCTCCGTGCCCTTGAGTGAGACCCTTCACCTCGGGAGAAACCTTTGCGACACTGGTGATGGTGAGATCACATGCTGCTTTATGACGCCATTGCCTGGGCGAGTGGTGATAAATAAACTCTTCACTTGACCATGAAACCCATTTAGGAAGATGTTAGTCTAAATGATAGCCTGAAGTCCTTGACATCTCTCCGTGACAGAGCTAGGGCTTCTCCGTACAGGAATTGGTTAAATGACAGTTTACCCGACTCACATTTGTGCCTCCGATTTAGGTTGGAGAGATTTGGCGTCCTTGATGTCAAGAGTGAGATTTGAGAGCTCAAAAAGATTATTATTGAACAGCTTACGGTCAGTTCATCACACAAAGCATGAACATCGTTCTACAGATTTGGAATGACATAAGGGATTTTTAATAATTAAGTGTTTTTAATGTTGTTGAAAGAGTCTCTTCTGCTCAACAAGGTTGGATTTATTTGATCAAAAATACAGTAAGAACAGTAATATTGTGCAATATTATTACCATTTAAAATAACTGTTTTCTATTTGTTTGTTTTTTTAACATTTGATATGGTTAAAAATATTGATCGACATTTAACATTGATATTTTTTAACATTACTGGGCAGCACAACTGTTTTCTGGTGTTTTCCCTAAAGACTGGTGTTATGATACTGAAAATTCAGCTTTGATTACAGGAATAAATTACATTTTAACATATATTCACATAGAAAACAGTTATTTGAAATTGTAATAATATTTCACAATTTTAAATGCAGTTTTGGCAAACAAAAGACTTGTTCTAAAAAAATCCTAATATTTCAAACAAAACTGGTAGTGCAGATTTCTTGAAAAGGTTCAGAACAAATATTTTTACTGTTTAGTTTCAATTAAACGCTCATTTAGAACTGGAGAAGAGGTTTTGAGCGCTGAAGTTTCAAAATGTTTCCTTTAGTAGAATGAACTCTTTGTTGGAAATCTGTTTCCCACGACATGAGGCCTTTATCGTTGGCAATAGTGAAGAACCAGGATGATTGTGTCAGTATTGTCAGCCAACAGCTAGAGGAACCTTGACTGGTCTCCAGCGGCTCGGTGTGTGTGTGTTTGAGAGTAAGGTCAGGGTCGAGGGATTGCTCTGCGAGACATAATTAAATCAACAATGAAAGATTTGCAGGGAGCAGCCCTTTAAAATTTAATTTTCTTCTGCAAGACTTTCCGCAGCAGTGAAGATCCCAGATAGACGCGGGAGCAGAAATGTGGGTTAACCATAGGTTAGCACTAGGAAATGGCCTTCTGTTTAACCCACAACAAACAGCTCTGTTCAGATCAACAGACGGACAAATACAACTGCACGTCTAAACCCTCGTAGAGAATGTGTGGTCTGTTAAAATGTCTGTTAGTTCAGTTAAATGTCTCTGTTTTATGTTGAGTTACACTGGAAATCAAAGGTTTGCACTCATATAGTCATTGTTTATTATGACTAAATTCCACATATTAGAATAATATTAAAATGAAACTCTGAAATAACACAATTAGAAATCTAGGACCGGGTTATTATTCTGTAGTTAACTAAAAAACTATTAAAAAAAATCGTTACTTGAAATAAATGTTAACTTAAATATAATAAAATAATAATTAAAAAAAAAATATCATATTTTATTTCAGTTAGTTGCCAAAGAATCGTTTCTCATTTTCATTAAGTTTAAATTGAGGTACTAAAATAACTAAAACTGAAATATACTTTTATTAAAATATATATATATATATATATATATATATATATATATATATATATATATATATATATATATATATATAATAATTATTATTATTATTATTATTATTATTATTATTATTTTAATTTTAGCTAGCTGACAAAACAGCATTTTCCATTTTCCTTTAGTTTAACTTTAAGTACTAAAATACCTAAAACTGAAATAAAACGTAAACTATATAGACATAAAAAACTACAAAAGCACAAAACAAAATAACTGTAACTAAATAATGTAAATATGAATTCAAAATAGTGTACTGTACAAAATATTGTATGTAATGTAAATATTTATTCAAAATATGAATAAAAACTACAATAGTTTCCCATTGATACTAAAATAATACTGGTGTGGGAATGATGCAGCGATCAAAATATGTAATACAAATGAAAACTTTCTTATATTTGAGCTGCTGCTTTGTCTAGTTTCCAGCGCTCCTCGCTCTTGACATTCATCAACCAACTTCATCAGATGCATCCTGGGATTTTTTTAAACACTATTTAAGGAGAAACTGGTATGCTGCAGATGTGATGATCCTTTTCCTTCACTATACAGCTATTATAATTGTTTTAATTAAAATTTAGACACAGTGTGTCTGCAGAACTGATTTCAAGCGTTTAAGCAGAAGCTTTTACATCAAAAGATTTTTCAATCACGAACCGAGTCCAAACGTTTCCGTATGTTTTTTGGAGCATTAACGAGATTCTAATGTGCTGCCACATTATCTTAAAATTAAAAGTCCACGCACGACCCCACACACTAACAGCCGGAAGAGATGACAGATTAAAGCTGCTGTCTGACATCTCTGATTATTGTGCTGAATTATTTGGGAAGTTTATTGTGTCTGTGATTCTGAGTTCGTTCTGAGTAGAGATCTGCCTGTTAATGAGACCTGTGACCTGACACGACCCATACCGATTGCAAAATTGCACACTCCCTTTTTGGCCCGAAATATACTTCATAAGTGAACACAGATGTTCTAGCCACACAAGTGTAATTTGCATTATTCTGATACTGTACATGCACGTTTCATTACCTAATGCATTCTTAACATTGCCATACATTTTCAAGCATTTGCATAAATTTTTTATATTTTGTTTTTCTGATGTCAGTTTTTCTTTCAGATCAACTACTGTCATGGTGGAGCAACAGTTTGAAGTGTTAGCATCTTGCTGAGTAAGTTAAACTATAAACAAAAGAAGTCTCATCTGCTCACCAAGGCTGCATTTATTTGTTGAAAAATACAGTAGAAAGTCAAATATTATTACAATTTAAAATAACTGTTTTCTTTTTGAATATATAATAAAATGTAATTTATTCCTGTGATGCGCAGCTGAATTTTCAGCATCATTACTGCAGTCTTCAGTGTCACATGATCTTCAGAAATCATTCTAATATGCTGATTTACTGCTCAAGAAACATTTCTGATTATTATCAATGCTGAAAACAGTTGGGCTGCCGAATATTTTTGTGAAAAGCATGATATACTGCTATTAAAAAGTAAAACAAACAAATAAATAAATTATTCAGCAATAAATAATAAAAAGTGACATTAAACTGATTAAAAGTGACAGTAAAGACAAAATTACAAAATATTTATAATTTTTTTTTTAAATAAATGGTGTTCTTTTGAACTCCCTATTCATCAAAGAATCCTGAAAAATAAAATCTATCACAGTTTCCCCAAAAATATAAGCAGCAGCAAAGAAAAAGTTAAACAGTTCCTGAATAATTACACATATGGTTATTAACACATTTGCAGGGTTCCTGCCTAGTAAAAAAAAATTGAAATGTGTTTCTGGCCTTGATTTCAGGATTATCAGTGCAAAATTAATAAAACATTAAACATTTATAATAATAAGTTCCTATTTTCTTTGTTTAATAACCTAAACTCAACCAAAACCCATCCTTATGCAAACAAAAAACATATGAACTGTCTCGAAATTTCCTCCAGCATCACACCTGTCGTTCTGATCAAACCGCTAGGAAACACTCGCAGCGTTTTGTGCTTTCTAGATGTAATTCAGTTTGCAGATAATTTTGGACTGAGGACTTTGGGCCGGAACACAGTGCTAAAATACAGATAACACAATGACACACGCTCTCATGCGCACAGAAGCGGCTGATACTCCACTTCCTCTGAATTAATCAACTACACAACAATATCCCATCAGTATGCAGAGAGCAGCAGCGACCAGCAAACACAACGACGGGTCCTGGAGCCGTGTCGCGTCTCTGCGGCGGGATTAATCCTGCGTGCTGCGCGTCTATCAGCGCCAGGCGAGAGACTCAGGTGCGTCTGTCTGATAACTCGCGCTATTGTCCGGCCTCACGTAGTGTGACGGCTCCAATCTGCCCGAAGAACACAGAACATCCGCGGAAGTGCGCTCTTAATATAAGCACCAACTCTTTAGAGACCTTTGTGTACCGATGCATGGCGGTGTGTGTGTGTGTGTGTGTGTGTGTGAGAATCTCTGGGTGAAAGTTTACGGCTGTGCCTTTGAAAAAGTGAAATTCTCATTTTGGTATGAAAAGCTGATCTCACTGTATCACCAAGACAGCAACTTCCCTGATGAAACTTTCTGCCTCGTTCAGCACTTTCTGTGGTGCGCTGATAGATTATAGCCCATGGAGAAACACGGACAGACAGTCGCTGCCCATTTGAGAGCTAGGTGGGTGTTTAGGTACATTGCACCCAGAAATATCTGGACACTTCAACCAAAAATGACATTCTGCCATCATTTTGTCCCCCTCATGTCATTCCAAAACTGCATGACTTACTTTCTTCTGTGGAAAGAGGATATATTGCACAATGTGCAGTGTGAGGTTTTTGTATATTGGGCTGTCAAGATCCAAAAATGACAAATGAAATTGATCTATACATTTCAAAAGCGTTATTTTTAAGTCTTCAGAAGTTCAAAAAGTACTTTGTGTGAAGTAAACACCAAAATTTAAGTCTTTATTTGATTAAAATCCTCCCCTCCGCTGTAGTCAAATCCCATTTGGATCAGATATGGAGCTTCGGGCAGGTTTGACATTGATGTCAATCCTGGCTACAGCAGAATGGAAAATAATCGGAAAAACGGCTGTTCATATGAAATCACAACCAGAGCATCTTCTGCACTGCCTGGTTGACCATATGCATCTTAAATGCACTTTAACATCCATTTAAAATTAACTTTTATATACACTGCCAATCAGAAGTTTGGAACAATTATGCTTACTTTTGTCTCTTTTGATCAATTATCCTTGCTGAATAAAAGTACTATTTTTTTGAAAAAAAAAAATCGAAATTGAATTTGAATAGCGGAGTATCACAGTTTCCCCCAAAATATGAAGCAGCACAACTGTTTTCAACATTGATAATAATCAAAAATGTTACCTAAGCAGCAATATTAGAATGATTTCTGAAGGATCATGTGACACTGAAGATTGGAATAATGATGCTGAAAATCCAGCTTTGACTCACAGTATAGAAAACAGTGATTTTAAATTAGATGAATATTTCACCATTTAATTTTATTATTATTATTATTATTATTATTATTATTATTATAAGATTGTTCTTAATTCCCATTATTCTCAATGGTGACTATTAAAAACATTTTATTTATATATATTTTTTATTTCTACTAAATGTATTTATTTTTATTTATTTATAATACTAGTGTTCAATTTAAAGAATTTAGTTTTGCAAAATAAAATATATAATAAATAAAATCCATTATTCTCAGTGGTGACTATTTAAAAATTTGGTTAATAAACATTTATTTAATTTTTAATTTATTATTTATAATACAAATGTTCCATTTAAATAAGCTTTTTTTGCAAATCATTTCTTTTTGCTTGTTTGAAAAGAATTATATTTTATTTCATTTCATGTTCATATTTATATTATTGTTGTTGTTATTATTATTATTATTATTATTATTATTATAATTTGTACTAATTTAATCTGGTTTAATCTAAAATGAAATATTTTAATTATATTCTTATGGTGTTTTTTATTCTTTTCAGAGCTAGACAGCATCCGTCTCTATTATGAATAAGCACTGACTCTGCAACTCTCTGGTTTTTGTAGTCCGCAGAAGAGAAAAAGTCAATACGGGATGAAGTGAGTATGACAGAATTTTCATTATTAAGTGTCTTATGAGTCTAAATTGCTTTAGGGGCCGCTGCGTATGCGGATGTGGCAGGTATGCAGTGGTGTTACCTGTCTCAGGTGATTAGACGGAGAGAACTTTCCTCGTCTCTCTTTCTCTCTCTCAGAGTCCTTATTTTTGCGCTCTCGCCTCACTCTGGCAGGATAATAGCAGCCACAAATCATCCCGTAGGCTTCACTGGGCAGGAAATTGATGTTCTTTCATTTCAAAACAATGGAGAGCCTTATGAGGGGCCTGATGATGTCATAACTCCAGCGGCTGACAGGTTTGGGGGGCGCCGGGACAGCTCAATCAATCCCAGCATGCACTGGGGCTGCCATTGAAACACAGAGCAGACATTCTCAATCAAACGCCACAGTCGAAGCGTTGTCTCTCTCACACACACACACACACACACACACACACACACACACACACACAGAGCGCGCGGCTGTAACGTGGTGATGTAAAAACGCTGCAGGTCTGTAAAGTGAGTCAACGAGTGTTATAAATCTTTAAAGTTTTGGAGAGGAGTGTGTGTGATTTACTACATCAGGCCTCATTATAACTGATGTGACAATCACTTCAAGTCAACATGAGATCTAAATTGACCCTATTTACTTTCCTGGTCTTGTTGAACAATTCTTTTAGTATTCTAAAATAAAAAATGGCTTTGCCTTTGAAATTATTTTCCTTTTTGTAATAATCATGAGTAGCAGTCTAATAAATACTTGAATCTCAGTATGTCCAGCTCACATTTCACTCTAAAATCAAAAGAAAAGAAATAAGAAATTGTTTAATTTTATTTCCATACAGAAAATTAAGCCTGTTTTGTATTGAGTTTTTTAATGACATTCAAGCTCTTTCCTCCAAATTCTCATTATTGTAATGAATCTGGACATTTTACTTTTAAAAGATTGGTCTTAATTCCCATTATTCTCAAAGGTGACTATTAAAAACATTTGTTTTATTTTTCATTTATTTATTTATAATACAAGTCTTCAATTTAAAGAATTTAGTTTTTCAAATAAAATGTATAATAAATAAAATGCATTATTCTCGGAGACTGTTTACAAATTTGGTTAATAAACAACATTTATTCATTTTTAATTTATTATTTCTAATATAAATGTTCCATTTAAATGTTTTTTGCAAATATTTTTGTTTTTTTGCTTGTTTGAAAATAATTATATTTTATTTATGCAATGTATCATGAAGACACATTGGATTTTTTTTTTCCTATTGTGAGTTTATTTGAATGACATTTAAGGTAATTTCCCCCTAATTCTCTTTATTGTAATGCATTTGGACATTTGACTTTTTTACAAGAAGTTTGTAATTCCTTTTATTTTCAGTGGTGACTTTATTCATTCATTCCATTCATTCATTCATTCATTCATGATTTGAGAGCAGTACAGTAAATACTACCATGATGTTTAAATACTTGTTACTTTAAATGGTGCTCAATTTAAATAATTGTTTCTGCATATAATTCTTGTGCTTAGTTATGAAAATAATGTCACAATCTAAAAATATATAGTTTCATGGGATTCACTGTGTAATCATTGTGTTAACCATGTTAACATGTAAGCACCATGTAAGACGTGTTCATTTCTGCCATGAAACGCTCTTCCAATGAGCTCCCCAAGGATAAAGTCCTGCCCTACATTTTAATCTCATTGAATTTCCAGTTTTATTAGGATACATGTCACATTACATAAGTCAAATAGGTTGTAAACGCCATTTCATGTTGACTCTCTACTTGGAAAAAAAAAAATAGATTGTACAGTTCAAATTTTAATCAGGCTTTTAAAGTCTGATTAAAGTCTCTTAACAGGACAGATGTTGTGGGTTAATTACGGCACATATAAAGCACTTTAAAATCAGCAGAAAGCTCTCCGGTAGGAATACCTGCTCGGTCTCGCTCTCCAGGGGAAAATCACGGCGATGAAGCCCACCTGACCGCTAACACGGCAGAAAACACTTCAAAGCCACCGAACACACGTGTGACCGATGGCCCTTTCCTGCCTGTCAGAGATGAGAGGGGAAAAAGCAGCGGGAATATCTCACACATACTCCAAAACACACTTCCAGAGCATCCGACGCGTTCCCGACCGCTCTGCTGTCAGATTTATGGTTATGGTTGGCTGATTGTTGAGTGATGGAGTGTGAACACACACACATCAATGCCAAATCTCAGATCCACAGACAAGGTCATCATCAGCACGACACAGATTCAAGACAGAATACTCATATTATTTCTGTATTACGGACACTGTATGCAAATTTTCAATATGCATAGAATTTATAGATGACCTCAAGGCTGAAGTTCATGCATTGTGTTCGTATACATCCACAGAAACACACATACACACACACACACACACACACACACATATATATATATATGCAGCACTGCGTCCCAGTGCATGTCAGATCTCGGCGACACAAAGAGAAAAGAAAGAGAGAGAGCTGGAAATGAGGTTATGATATTGAAGCAGCAGTTATTTCTATAGTTTCATAAATGAAATGTTTTGACAGGTTCTGTCCTCTGAAGCGTATTGAGCCGCTGAAATGTCCAAATATCTGTGATGTTAAATATGCTCTTTCATTTTTTTCTGTCATTCTCTCATTCAGATTTCTTAAGAAAACTGTAGTAAATGGAAAGATGAATTATGTAGATTTTTTTTTATGCATTTAATTGCAGTTAAACACATTGTCCCTCAAATTCTCATTACTGTAATGCATCCATATGTTTAATTTTTAGTTTTCAATATTTATTTTGTAATTTTTGTTAGTTAATTGTGATTGTAATTACTGTAATAAATGATTTTCTTCACTGCGTTACAATAAAAGTACTGTGATACAAATATTTTAAATTAGCATAAATTACAATGTAAATAAGCATAAATGAAAGGCAGTACAACAAATAAATAATTAATAATTAAAAAATATTGTTTTCACATTACATTAATGTGAATTTTGGGATAAATTTGTTTAATTGTCTTGAAAATAATGTCATAATGTAAGTCCCATTATTGTAAATCATTCAAATGTTTTATATAGTTTCATTTCCTTTTTCAAATTTTACTATGTAATTTTTATTGTCAATGGTGATTTTAATTACTGTAATACATTATTGTCTTCACTATATTACAATAAAAAACTGCAATACAAATATTTCAAATTAGCCTAAATTACAGTTTAAATAAGCTTAAATTAAAGGCAGTACTTAATTATTATTTAATTGTTATAATTAATAATTATTCATGTTAGAGTAATGTAAATTTCAGAGTAGATGTGTTTAATTGTCATTAATGTCACAATATAAGTCCTAATATATGAAAAATGTCATTTATTTCTGTCTTTTGATTTTAGGTGAAATGTGACTCTTCTTGAGAGGTTTCGAGAGATTTGCCTATTGAGACATTGGAAGACAAACATAAGTTTGAGATTTTGTGGAAATATACAGTAAAACAACATTTAGTGTTAAAAATGTCGTTTGTGAAGTGATGTTTAGCTACGCAATATTGCATTCATTATCGTAGATGAATTGCCTTCGATAATGAACGCGATATTGCCTAGCTTGTAAGTGAACTACGGCTCTGTGTATTAAATGCCGCTCCATTTGAAAACAGGTGATGTAGATTTACCGCTAATCAAGGAACCGGCTTTACTGACGAGATGCGCATGCATATCGCATGCGATATATCGCCCAGCCCTATCATTGCCAAAGAAGCTGTTCACAGAGTGCTGTATCCAAGCATGTTAACAGAAAATTGAGTGGAAGGAAAAAGTGTGGAAGAAAAAGATGCACAACCAACCGAGAGAACCGCAGCCTTATGAGGATTGTCAAGCAAAATCAATTCAAGAATTTGGGTGAACTTCACAAGGAATGGACTGAGGCTGGGGTCAAGGCATCAAGAGCCACCACACACAGACGTGTCAAGGAATTTGGCTACAGTTGTCGTATTCCTCTTGTTAAGCCACTCCTGAACCACAGACAACATCAGAGGCGTCTTACCTGGGCTAAGGAGAAGAAGAACTGGACTGTTGCCCAGTGGTCCAAAGTCCTCTTTTCAGATGAGAGCAAGTTTTGTATTTCATTTGGAAACCAAGGTCCTAGAGTCTGGAGGAAGGGTGGAGAAGCTCATAGCCCAAGTTGCTTGAAGTCCAGTGTTAAGTTTCCACAGTCTGTGATGATTTGAGGTGCAATGTCATCTGCTGGTGTTGGTCCATTGTGTTTTTTGAAAACCAAAGTCACTGCACCCGTTTACCAAGAAATTTTGGAGCACTTCATGCTTCCTTCTGCTGATCAGCTTTTTAAAGATGCTGATTTCATTTTCCAGCAGGATTTGGCACCTGCCCACACTGCCAAAAGCACCAAAAGTTGGTTAAATGACCATGGTGTTGGTGTGCTTGACTGGCCAGCAAACTCACCAGACCTGAACCCCATAGAGAATCTATGGGGTATTGTCAAGAGGAAAATGAGAAACAAGAGACCAAAAAATGCAGATGAGCTGAAGGCCACTGTCAAAGAAACCTGGGCTTCCATACCACCTCAGCAGTGCCACAAACTGATCACCTCCATGCCACGCCGAATTGAGGCAGTAATTAAAGCAAAAGGAGCCCCTACCAAGTATTGAGTACATATACAGTAAATTAACATACTTTCCAGAAGGCCGCATTCTGCACTATTCAAGTCTTCTAGACGATACCAGAGCAAAATGTAAGCCAAAATCATCACAATTAAAAGAACCAAAGACTTAAACTACTTCAGTCTGTGTGCATTGAATTTATTTAATACACGAGTTTCACAATTTGAGTTGAATTACTGAAATTAACTTTTCCACGACATTCTAATTTCATTCAATTTTTATTGCGCATTCCAAGTAATATCAATCAAACTGCAGTTGAGTTGTTTTGATTAAGTAATAATAATTACAGGTAATTTAGAAAATAAAAGTTCATTAAAAGTATTATTTTTTTTTTTTTTTTACATATTAAAAGTTTGTTTTATAGCAAAAGCAGATAACTCCAACAGTCATTTTTTGGCAAAAGCAGATAACTCCACATTTCATGTTTTAGAGTTTAAAAAAAGCACTCGTTTAATCTTTGTAATCTCCTTAGATGTAGATGCCTGACAAACGTTGTTGTTGTTGTGATCGTAAACTGTATGGATGTGATAACACGCTTTCCCTCAGCATTGTAACGTGCTGCTTTTGCAAGGCTCCGTGAAAACGGTTCAGTAGGGATGGGTAGAAACATTCTATTTAGAATGTGAAAAGACACAAGTTTGATGCAAGTAAAAATGAAGAACATAAAGTCTTTGTCATTGTATTGTGCTAAATATGATCAATTCTGGAAACTTTATCGCTGTACACACACATGCCGCCTTGCTAATGACACATGCATATTAAATAGACAATTAAACCCAGGGGCGGACTGGGGCCAAAAAGTGGCCCTGGACTTTTTGGCACAGAGCGGCCCACCAAACCCGGTCCGCAACACACCGCACCACACCAAAAATGACTGGCATTCTTTACATTATAATTTGTCTTTCCTGGTGTATATGGCAAATAGTACATTTTTAAGAATTTTTATGAGAGACAGTTTAATATGACTATAAATACCTATATTATCAGTCCATATGACACAATGCTCTGGTATCGTCTAGAAGACTTGAATAGTGCAGAATGCGGACTGTTTTTGTGGTGCCTTTCTATTGGTCATATACAGTATTTGTCCTTTTGCAGGAGCTTGACATCTATCATTTTGAGGAATAGAGCTCCAATTGTGGAAAAGAGTATACTAATTATTTTAATGATGAAAAATACAGTAAACAGTAGTGTGAAATATATAATGTTACAATTTAAAATAGCTGTCTTCTATGCGAATATATAGTAAAATATAATTTATTGCTGTGTTTATCCAAGCTGCATTTTCAGCCTCATTACTCCAGGCTTCAGAGTCACATGATCCTTCAGAAATCATTCTAATATGCTGATTTGCTGCTCAAGAAACATTTCTGCTTATTATGAATGTTGAAAACTGTTGTGCTGCTTCATATTTATGTGGAAAATGTGATACCATTCAGTCTTGGGTAAGATTAAATAATATAAATTAATATTTTTTCTTCAACAAGGTTGCATTAAATTGATTTAAGTGACAGTAAAGATATTTACACTTATTGCGATGTACTTCTATTTCAAATAAATGCATATTTCAAATAAATGCTGTTCTTTAACTGAGAACCATTATACCAATAATAAAAACCATTATTAATAATTGATCACAAATAATAACTGATAATAATTAAGCAGCATATTAAGCAGCATTAAATGATTTATGAAGGGACACTGAAGACTGGAGTGATGATGCTGAAAATTCAGCTTTGATCACAGAAATAAATTACATTTTAAAATATCCTAAATAGAAAACCACTCTTTTAAGTGTAATATTTCATAATATTGATTTTACTGTATTTTTGAACAAAGAAATGCAATCTTCTTTCAAATAAATAAATAAATAAAAAGCCTTAATTATTTCAAACTTTTAACCCCTAGTGTGTATATAAAATAATGCATGTGAATTAAGCAACTTATTTTTATTAGGCCTATAATATAAATCACTTTCCTATGCACAGCACTCTAAAGCAAAAGTCTTCAGATGTGCAGTGTTCTAGAGTAAGACTGAGATTGATTTTTATAGATTTTTAAACATTTTCTTACGTGAAATCACGGAAGAAAGCCTATATAGAGATATGCATGAACTCTTGTCTCATGTCTGCTGAACACTGCTTTATGTACATTGTGACGAATAACGTAAATGGCATTTAAATCTGTGTCATTCGAAAAGGCCAGTAGTAGTTTGCATTCCTGAAAATTAATATCTGTCGTTTAACTTTTTTTTATTTATTTATTTTTTTTTATCTTAAACGGTTGGCAAATATTGCTGAATTGTCTCATGTTTAGCTGCTTATATCTTACCTCAGCTCGCATTCAAGTCGCACGTAGTTCAGCGTCTGTGAACAGTAAATCCAGCCTTCTACACTTTGACTGGCTATTTCTAACATTTTGACATTGACGAGCACTTTTGAGCCGCTGCACTGACCTGGAGCATGCTAAATGAATTAGAATTTAAAAAAGAAGAATTACAGTTAGCTCTCCGACGTATGAAAAAAAGTAAGAGTCCAGGACCTGATGGGCTTTCGATTGAATTTTACCAACATTTCTGGTGTATTTTAGAAGAGCCACTTTTCTTAATGTTCAATGATTGTATTAAAAAGAAGGAACTGGCGACAACTATGAAACAAGGCTTAATCTCCCTGATCTCTAAAAAAGGATAAGGATTCCTTGGAAATTGATAACTGGAGACCTATCACTCTCTTGAATACAGATTACAAATTGATTGCATTAATATATGCTAGAAGATTAAAATCAGGACTAGATCAAATTATTAATGAATCTCAAACAGGCTTTATGAAAAATAGACATATTAGTAACAATATTCGTCTTATTTTTGACCTTTTAGACCAGAGGTCTCCAACCCTGCTCCTGGAGAGCTACCGTCCTACAGATTTCAGCTCCAACCCCAATCAAACACACCTGAAGCAGCTAATCAAGGTGTTCAGGGCTACTTGATAATTACAGGCAGGTGTGTTGGAACTGAAGTCTACAGGACAGTAGCTCTCCAGGAGCAGGTTGGAGACCACTGTTTTAGACTATTCTGACCAGATAGAGTCAGGGGCTCTTATTTTATTTTTAGATTTTTGTAAAGCCTTCGAAACAATTGAACATGGCTTCTTACTTCACTCTCTGAAAGTTTTTGGGTTTGGGAATAATTTCATTGATATTATAGAAATGTTTTACAATGATATTAATAGTTCTATTATTCTGAATACGGGAACCTCTAAAAGACTTGGGATCCATCGTGGTGTACGCCAAGGTTGTCCGATTTCCCCCTTTCTGTTTTTATTAGTTGCTGAACTTCTCTCTATTCAAATTTTAATCAAATTATTTTGGGATTAAAAATATTTGATAGAGAAGTCAAAATTTCTCAATTGGCAGAAGACACTGCTTTATTTTTGAAAGATAAAAGTCAAGTGAAAACAGCCTTGGATTGTATTTCCAAATTTACTAAATCTTCTGGTCTAAAGCTTAATCTTTTATTCATACACGATTCTGTAGACTTATCTATTGAAAATATACCAGTAAAAGACTCTGTTAAATATCTGGGAATCTATATTTCTAAAAATAAAATTACCTGTGAACAATTTAATTTTATGTCAAAGATCAAGAAAACTAAACATATCTTGAATAATTGGTTACAAAGGGATCTTTCCATTTTTGGGAGAGTATGACTGTCCAAAGCAGAAGGCCTTTCTAGATTTGTCTACCCTGCTCTTTCTTTTTTTTGACTTGTACATACACTACATGGACAAACGTATTGGGACACCCCCTTCTTTAGAACAGAAAAAGAAGATGGAAACATAATTCATGTATTTAAAAATTGTATTTCCATCTCTGTTGCAACAGTTTTGGAAGTGTCTAAAATGACTGTACCCATATGTACAGTCATTGGTGTTTGGTGAAGAGTTTTTGGCTCAAGATCTGCATTTAAAGTCACACCAGAGGTGTTCAGCTGGGATTAGGATTTGGCTTTGTGCAGACCAGTCAAGTTCTTCCACACTGACTAAATCAATCATTTCTTTTTGAACCTTGCCTTATACACAGAGGCATTGTCATGTTAGAATAGAAAAGGGTCCTGTCCAAACTGTTGCTTTAAAATTAGAAGCACACAACTCCCTAGAACATCATTATATGCTTAAACATTAAGATTTGTACTCATGGAAATTACTAAAGTAGTCAGACCTGTTCATTAGAAGGGGGTGACCCAATACTTTTGGCAATATAGTGTACGTCAGGGCTGGACTGGTAATCTGGCATACCGGGTATTTTCCCGGTGGGGCGATGCACTTTTGTGCCGGTGCAAAAAACCGGCCCATCATGCAGGGACAGCGGCCCATCACAAAGCACTATATAGACGGAGTGATACGGGATCTTGCTCCACCTATGTAAATATCGCTTCACCTTTCTTCCACCTTTCTCTCAGTCTCTCAAAATGGACTGACCAAAGCGAAACGGTGGTGCTGAAAATCTCCTTGTCGTCGGCAGTTCCGAAATGTACACAGCAGCGTTAGGGCTGTGCGATATGACGATATTTAGGAGACAGAACCAGGTGGAGAACGACCAGCCAGGACAAAACGAGGAGCTACATGTGTAGCATGGACATAAGTTTTTAAGCACTGCAGTTTTAAAACAACCGATTTTAAGCCGTTGGAACACAAACAACAGAGCTCTATGCGTGCACCGTCTCTGTTTCTGTGTGAGAGGAGCCGCTTTTTTTTTTTTTTATTGATTTATTTATTTTTTTTGCTGCTTTATTGGCTTTGAATGATTACATAAACACACATATATGTGTAATAATCCCCGTCTTTGCAAGTATCCTCATAAACACAGTGATTTAGGTCTTATGAGAGAGTGAACAGCTGAAAAAGAAAACGCATATGTAACAGTATATTGGATACGGACTTCGGTCTTAAAGGGGAAGCTGTCCAATGTTCATCCTGTCTGCCATTCTTAATCAAACAACAGTGAGAGAAAATATCTCACTCCTCTTGACTAAATCACTTTTGTAACTTTAATAAGGAGAAATTAAAAAATTATAAATATATATACAGGTGCGTCTCAATAAATTACAATGTCATGGAAAAGTTTTATTTCAGTAATTCAACTCAAATTGTGAAACTCGTGTATTAAATAAATTCAATGCACACAGACTGAAGTAGTTTAAGTCTTTGGTTCTTTTAATTGTGATGATTTTGGCTCACATTTAACAAAAACCAACCAATTCATTATTCACCAATTCACCATTAATCTCAACAAATTAGAATACTTCATAAGACCAATAAAACAAAACATTTTTAGTGAATTGTTGGCCTTCTGGAAAGTATGTTCATTTACTGTATATGTACTCAATACTTGGTAGGGGCTCCTTTTGCTTTAATTACTGCCTCAATTCGGCGTGGCATGGAGGTGATCAGTTTGTGGCACTGCTGAGGTGGTATGGAAGCCCAGGTTTCTTTGACAGTGGCCTTCAGCTCATCTGCATTTTTTGGTCTCTTGTTTCTCATTTTCCTCTTGACAATACCCCATAGATTCTCTATGGGGGTCAGGTCTGGTGAGTTTGCTGGCCAGTCAAGCACACCAACACCATGGTCATTTAACCAACTTTTGGTGCTTTTGGCAGTGTGGGCAGGTGCCAAATCCTGCTGGAAAATGAAATCAGCATCTTTAAAAAGCTGGTCAGCAGAAGGAAGCATGAAGTGCTCCAAAATTTCTTGGTAAACGGGTGCAGTGACTTTGGTTTTCAAAAAACACAATGGACCAACACCAGCAGATGACATTGCACCCCAAATCATCACAGACTGTGGAAACTTAACACTGGACTTCAAGCAACTTGGGCTATGAGCTTCTCCACCCTTCCTCCAGACTCTAGGACTTTGGTTTCCAAATGAAATACAAAACTTGCTCTCATCTGAAAAGAGGACTTTGGACCACTGGGCAACAGTCCAGTTCTTCTTCTCCTTAGCCCAGGTAAGACGCCTCTGACATTGTCTGTGGTTCAGGAGTGGCTTAACAAGAGGAATACGACGACTGTAGCCAAATTCCTTGACACGACTATGTGTGGTGGCTCTTGATGCCTTGACCCCAGCCTCAGTCCATTGATTGTGAAGTTCACCCAAATTCTTGAATGGATTTTGCTTGACAATCCTCATAAGGCTGCGGTTCTCTCGGTTGGTTGTGCATCTTTTTCTTCCACACTTTCCTTCCACTCAACTTTCTGTTAACATGCTTGGATACAGCACTCTGTGAACAGCCAGCTTCTTTGGCAATGAATGTTTGTGGCTTACCATTCTTGTGAAGGGTGTCAATGATTGTCTTCTGGACAACTGTCAGATCAGCAGTCTTCCCCATGATTGTGTAGCCTAGTGAACCAAACTGAGAGACTCAGGAAACCTTTGCAGGTGTTTTGAGTTGATTAGCTGATTGGCGTGTCACCATATTGTAATTTGTTGAGATAGTGAGTTGGTGGGTTTTTGTTAAATGTGAGCCAAAATCATCACAATTAAAAGAACCAAAGACTTAAACTACTTCAGTCTGTGTGCACTGAATTTATTTAATACACGAGTTTTACAATTTGAGTTGAATTACTGAAATAAATGAACTTTTCCATGACATTCTAATTTGAGATGCACCTGTATGTATATGTATATGTGTGTGTGTGTGTGTGTATATATATATATATATATATATATAATCTATACATAATACACGTGTTAATTATATATCTACTCGATCGATAGATAGATATAATTAACGATATAATTAACACAGTTAAGACTAATTAATTTACACAATGTATGTAGCGTTTCTTATTTTTTGTAATTTTTTGCTATTGCTTGCAATTAGTTTCTTTTCCTTATTTCATCACTGACTTTTTTATCTTCAGTAAGCTTGAGGGTTTTTTTTTTTGGTCTCTTTTTAGGCTTGAATTAGTTTGATATTGACTTTGGTGACAAGGATTATGAAAATTCTACGGTATCAAAGATTTGAATATCATAAAAACCTTTTTAAAAGATAAAAATAACTATATTGTTATTTTTAATATAGAAATAACTTCTATATTCACAATATAGAAATAACTTCTATATTGTGAAAATTAGTCATATCGTGGTATAAGATTTTGGTCATATCGCCCACCCCAAAGCAGGGTTATCAAGAACAGGCTTGCTCTGTTGTGAGTGATGCGGGCCAAAGGGACAGGCAGGAAGAGAAGAGAGATGTTTAATCTGTAAGGAACTTGATAACAGGGGCTCGCATGAAGGGGAAACGGAGGACTCTAAACTGTCCTAATGAGTGTGCGCGCCACGAGTGTAGAATATGTAAACACTTTTTTAATAAAATGAAAATTCGTCCCTTGCACTTTTTTGGCCAAGTCAAGTGTGTTCACAGAGGTTTCCATGGGCCAATGTGAATAAATCTAGATTTAAATATGACCTGACATTTTATTCTTATCCAAAACAATGATATGGGATATTCTCACAGACACACACACACACACACACACACACACATATATATATATAGCACCCATCTCACCCGCAAAGCCCTCTGCTATTGCAGGTGATCCCACCCACCCGACACACAGCTTCTTCAGTCTGCTGCCATCAGGGAGGAGACTGCGGAGTCTGCGGAGTCTCCAGGCTAGGACCAGCAGACTGAAGGACAGCTTCATCCATCAGGCTGTCAGGAAGCTAAACTCCCTCCCGACCTTGCCCCCCCTCCCCTCTTTTGCCCCACGCACCCCAGAATTGACAATAAAGCAGACTTTGACTTTGATATATATATATATGTGTGTGTGTGTGTGTGTGTGTGTGTGTATGGTATGTGGTGGTGGTGGGCCGCCTGGACCAAAAAATGCCAGGGCCGATTTTTTGTCCCAGTCCAGCCCTGATATACGTACATTTACTACAATTCATTTTTTATATATATTTACACAAAGGGCCGGCCCACATTTGTACAGCGGCCCACCGGGAAAACTCCCGGTGCTCCAGATGGCCAGTCCGCCCCTGATTAAACCTTACAATGACATCCCAATGAACAAAACATCTAAGGGTGTTTTCACACCTGTAGATCGATTGCTTCATTCCGAAACAGGGATTAAAATTATTACAATGTTGCTTTTTATTGTTGGTGCGGTTCGCTTTCACACGGCAAATTTTTCTAAACGAACCAAAATTGTTAATACAAGTCACGTGCGAGTAAACTGTCCTCTCATTGGTCCACAGAGCTGGAATGACAATAAACATAATTCATTTTGGAAAGAGAGGCAAACAAACTCTCTCTCTCACACACACACACATATACGCACGTCAGGATGGAACGACAACAGCTTTGAGGGCTTTTTGTTTTTTTGTTTTTTTTGTAGCGGTCGATATATTTATTAATTTATCATTTTGAGCAGGAATCCAGGATTCATCGGCAAAACATTGTTAAAATGCACCTACTAGGAAGAGCATTAAGATGGCATTATAAAATGAAAAGGCGCTTTGATTTTGAATGGCGAAGATGTGCACACCCACTGCTTTTCACGGAACTTACGTAATTACCCATTATACAGTGTGATATAGCTTGGTTCGTTGGTCCTTTGGATCGGATTGCTTTCTCATTACAACCGAACCGCTCCAGAGTTCGTTTTCAATCGAGCCGAGACCACCTCATTCAGGCGATCTCGGACCGATTGTTTTGGCACGGATCTGAGCGCGATTGCCGTGTTCACATATGCCCAAACAAACCGAGCTAAGGGGGGAAACGCGCCAGGTTCCGAAACAACAGGCCAGGTGTGAAAGCACCCTAAATGATACAGTTGGTGTAAGAATTTTTATTGACCACCAGATGGCGGAGTAGAGCACTGTATCAAAAGCTTCGAAGCATCAACGCAGTTTGTTGTAAAGCCTTGCTGCTTCAAAAGCCTCGTTCGGTACATCCCTACGTTTCAGCTTTTATCTGAAGAAGATATCACAGGTTCATCAAGTTCGTCGAAATTATCTATCCTCAATCACTTTTAGTCAGCTTTGACGAAACTCCTCTCAGTTAGCACGTATTTTCAAAGTGAAAGTAGTCTTGTCACCTGACCTGAATACAGCGCGCTGATTCGCTAAAATGGACTTATCGGTTTCTGTTCACGAACAACAAGGGCGCTTGGCTTCTGCAGTAAAATGTGAGCTCGCGATGCCTTGAAAGTGGACAATACAGGCTTTTTTGACAAAACGTGTTTAGGGTTCAGATCGCGCTATATGTGGAGAATAATGCACGGCAATCAGCTTTTTTTTTTTTTTTTTTTAAAGTGGCGCTTGTCGGTTTTTGCAAATGAACTCTTCATATAGGCTATATATACATATATGTGTATGTGTGTGTGTGTGTGTGTGTGTGTGTGTGTGTGTGTGTGTGTGTGTGTGTGTGTGACCCTGGACCACAAAACCAGTCATAAGGGTCAATTTTTTGAAATTGAGATTCATACATAATCTGAAAGCTGAATAAATAAGCTTTCCATTGATGTATGTAGGATAGGACAATATTTGGCCGAGATACAACTATTTGAAAATCTGGAATCTGAGGGTGCAAACAAAAAAAAATCGCCTTTAAAGTTGTCCAAATTAAGTTCTTAGCAATGCATATTACTAATCATAAATTAAGTTTTGATATATTTACGGTAGGAAATCTACAAAATATCTTCATGGAACATGATCTTTACTTAAAAGGGTCATCGGATGCCCATTTTCCACAAGTTGATATGATTCTTTAGGGACTTAATGAAAAGTCTATAACATACTTTGGTTAAATTTTCTCAATGGTAGTGTAAAAAACACCTTCTTTACCCTGTCAAAATCAGCTCTGTTTTTATCAAGCCGTTTTTTAGTCCAAAGTACCGTTAATCCTCTGCGTCTTCAGCGGCTCAGATGTCGGGAGTAAATGATGACTGCTTTATTCATTATTACATCCAGCAACAAAGCACTTCATTCGCTTAATCTGAGGCATCTTGTCTTCCCCTGCACCGGAGTCGACACAATGGCGGTCGGACTGTTTACAGCTCACTCAGCTCACTCAGCTCACTCAGGGCGGGTCTAAGGTAAGACGGCCGTGTCAATCAACTATTGTGGGACGGGCCTGTACAGAACTACGTCATTCTGACAGGAATCTCAGAACAGCCTGATTTGAGAAAGGGAATTTTAAAACAGGGATTTAAAAAAAAAAACACTGGGTGGATTTTTATCATTATAGGATGGATGTGTACACACTCTTCCAACACATTTATGTTCAAACAACTTGAAAAGTGAATTTTGCATCCGATGACCCCTTTAATATCTTAATGATTTTTGGCATAAAAGAAAAATGGATAATTTTGACCCATACAATGTATTGATGGCTATTGCTACAAATATACCTGTGCTACTTATGACTGCTTTTGTGATCCAGGGTCACACACACACACACACACACATATATATATATATATATAATTATATTAATATAATATTAATGACAGTATTATGTTTTGTTATGTTTATAATTAATATAAATATATAATTTTACATATTTTCTCTTGTATATAAATACTTTCGTGGGTTTGCATGGACAGTTCTCCTGATTGTTTAATGTAATTGTGAAATCATACATTTTCTATGCTGATAATGACCCTGTTCTGATTCAGTACAGATAGTGCTGACGCTCCGCCTGAAACGAGCCACTAGAATAACAAGGTCGTTCTTCCACAAGCTCCAGACTGGAAGTGGTACTTTCTAGGCCCAGGGCGATGTTCTGCTGTCTGGAGATGTAAATGCCAGGACCGGTTCTGAGTGTGACAGCGCCGGAGCTCTCGGGAATAAACTCTCAGTCAAAACCGCTCCGTACCTGCTCTCCGGACTGAACCGGTAATCAGAACAGGCAGATTCTGCTGTGTGGAAAACTGGGTCTCTGCCGGATCGGTCTCTGCTGGTTTTTAAGAGCCTCTCATACACTGCAGTATTAGAACGTTGACTGTTAGACCACATATAACGACAGCAGATCGGCTCAAATCTACAGCTAAAACATAAACCCGTCCTGAATTCACTGACGGAAACCACAGGAGAAGTTTTGTTAATATGGCAAACTATAATTTCACAAAGACAGTGTTTTCAGAAAGCCTTTTAGAAACAGTGCAGTGTTTTCAGCTGTCTGTTTGTGATGTAAATTTCTAGCCATTTCATTTTAATGGCATTTCTTTGGCTTGAAGGCTTTCATTTTCCTTTCAGAGCAACACTAATGGTGTAATTACAAGCCCCACAATAAGCTGCCATATATGAAGAACTTGAGCAAAAACAGTGAAATCTTTTCAAAATGAAAAACGTTACAATAAACAGATGTAATCTGGCGAGCAAAAACATCTGCCGAAAGTGCAAAGTGCTGAAGTGAGACACGAGTGCAAATCTTCAAACAAAGCAAAATGGCTATTAAAAAACGGAGACGTGTGGTAAAACTACAAAAAGAAGCCCTATCAAATAATCTTTCATTCCTACGTGTACTCATCCAAAAGATAAAAGCTTTAAAAACTTGAATTAACCACAGAAAGCAATCAAACCCACGTAGCCGGGATATTTCATTAAAAGGAAGAGGAAAACACTCTCCGGTGCCTGAGCAACACGCACACACACACCTGATACCATCAGAGCTTTTCAAAGTCCCTCGCTCAGCCGCCGATGTCTGTGATCTAGAACAGAGCGCTGATCTCTCAAAGTCACAGGAGTGGAGCAGCATTCAGAGGCAAATAACCCCGCAGTCGTCAGCCGTATCCCGGGGATGAGCCTCTGGGGGGCTTTTAAACGGGATATACAAGCCCTCCGTGCTCACTCAGATTAGCTCTGTACTAAAGCATTGCCTAAAGACCTCAAAAAATGACGATTTGTACAGCTTCTTATTTAAAATCATCTATCTGACGTAGATTAGATGGAGACTTGTGTTGAAAGCTTCTAGATGTTCCTCCTGAGAAAAAGACCTCAGTAATCTTAAGTGTTTCTCAAAACTGCTCAGATTAACAAATATGAGTTTGGGTTGAATATCAATAACTGACTTAAGCTGCTATTCACATTCATTTGATAACACTTTACAATAAGCTTCCATTTGTTAATGTTACTTAAGTGTATTAGTTAACATGAACTAACAATTAAAAATACTCCCAAAGCATTTATTAATATTAGTCACTACAAAAGGTAATTTTTAATTCAGTTTTTTCTGTGTTCTAGTACTAATAGTTCAACATTTACTTGAAGAAAAATGACTTGATGTTAATCAAACATTAGGTGAGTTTATGCTTAAAACAAGACAAAATACCTACCAATGGGCTAAGAAAAATAAACTTAATTCACCCCCCCCCCCCCCCCCCCCCCCCCCCACTTTTTAAGGATAAACGTTTAATTAACTTACATATATTTTTTTTTCCCCAGAAATCAAAACTTCTCAAGAAAATGTTTTCTGATCAGTGAAAAATAAAGTGTTTGCAGTGTTATCTAACAAGAACAATAAAAGTAGTATTTTCATTCATTTGTACTGTATTTTCACTAATTTTAATGAAGGTTTATAAATACTGCAACAAATGTACTGTTTGTTGCTAGTTAATGTTAGTCCACTAATGAGACCTTATTGTAAAGTGTTACCATTAATTTTATGGTCATATACACTTGCTGTATGACAACTATTGATTCATATTGATTCATATCTCAGTTTTAGTACCTGAGGTCCATACAGAAAAACTGATGTTTCAGAGAAAAGGAAAGGCAGTTTTTCCTTTTAATGTCCTGAGCAAACACAAACTTCAGTTGTTGTGGGACTGATCGTTTTGTCTCCAGGGTGAGTCTTTGCTGTTGCTCCATATTTGAGCCATGTTTGGTAGTGAAGAATATTGTTTCTAACCGAAGCTTGCTTCCCGTTATCGTTTCATCTGGTCGCTCAAGTGTTATTGAGTGGGTCATGGTGTTTGTACAGAAAACATGTAATAAAAGCTGACGATAAAAGGAATCTCCTCTGGGTCTGGGGGCCCTCAAGGTTCAATCCTCGGCCCTTTCCTGTTTTTTTTTCAGTCAGTGGGTTATTTGGGTTACAGGAACAATCTGCCGCCCCTGGCGTCTCCCCAAGCAGTTCAGAGATTTTGTTTTTCTCTGTTGTACTGAAGCCAGGCGACTCAGTTGATGCACTGAAGAGCGAAACGCTGAGCAGCTGAGTGCATGACACTGTTTCTCGCTGTAAATCCACTTCCAACACTTCATGTTCACAAATACACTGGCCTTTTCCACACAAATGGATGAATTTTAAAGAACGTTACAATGATCACAACCTGTCTAAGCTCCAAAAAGCCATAAATATGCACTGATTGGTATTTTTGTCTGATTTTGAATACTGTTTTTTTCTTTTCCTGTACAAATAAATAAATAAAACTCTTTAATCAAAGAATATTTACTTAAAAATTGAAAGGACTTAAGATATGAAGTGTTGTTTTCTGATACAAATGATAATTATCTGTGTTCATACATTCTCTATAATTATATTTTTTTCTGTTAATTCTCAAAATTAAATGAGTTTAATCTAAATAGAAAAATAAACCTGCTTTCACTTTGAATTAAGAAAAAAAATACCCCATGGACAGATATTTTTTATTGTTTTAAATATAAACTCAATTCATTTTGATACATTTTTCAGAAAACAAGACCTATTATCTTGAGTCATTTCACTTTTCATTTCACTTTTTTGTTCATTTCACTTTTAATATATCAAGTATACATGTATCATGATTTAAAACTGTTTACTTGTTTTTACTAGAAAAGTCAAAAACAAATTAGAAGATGAGACAAAAATACTAATTAATATTTTTGCTGTGCTGAAAATCCATTTTTCATTTACTTGCATTTACTTAATTTGGTGTTCCCAGTCAAAAAAGACTGGCTTTTTAAAGAATTGCTCTTTAAATTAAATCTATCAATATGCTATATTTTCACCAAATCTTAGATTCAATCTTTTTAACTTGTTTTCTTTCAGTTAGCACAGGTTTTGAATTTCTTTTCGAAACCGTTTCATTGCCTTCATCTCCTTGATCTGAGCTTAAAAAAGCAGTATTTGTTGATAATTTTGTCAATGTTCACTCAAAAACTGAAGTGCACACATTTCATTTTCTGACCCCATGGACAGATATTTATTTCTTGTTTTAAGTATTTTATGTAATTTTGATGCATTTTTCAGAAAACAAGACTTAGGCCTGGTTTCACAGACAGGGCTTAGACTAAACCAGGATTAGGCCATAGTTCAATTAGGACATTTAAATAATTTTTTATAAATGTGCCTTAGAAAAAAACATTACCGCTGCACATCTTGAGACAAAACAAAGGCATTTATATATTTTAAGATCAATCAATGCAAGTTTCTTTCAGTTGAAACAGCTCAGACTTACATTTTAGTCTGGGACTAGGCTTAAGCCTTGTCTGTGAAACCGGGGCTTAATGTCTTAAGTCATTTTACGTTTTTATGTGACTGTATCTCAGTTTAAGAATGTTTAGCTATTTGTACTGGAAAAGACAAAAACAAACGACAAAATAAGAAATGCTAATTAATAAAATTATTTTTTACAGTGTTTTCCATACAATTTTGCACTATATTTCAAGTCTTCCTAAGCCAAATTTACAGCATTCCGATGGTCACATGACACAAAAACCAATGGTGTTCAACACCACTGACATCGAATTCTGTTGGGTTCCTTGCATAAAGCTTTTATTTGACTTGAAATATAGTCATTAAAGTGCTTTTCTTCTCATTTAGGAGCTCAACTGCATTATTGCCTTTCACTGTATTGAAGACTGGAGATTCATCTAAACATCTCTTTTTGTGTTCCGCAGAAAAACTAAAGTCATACAGGATTGGAAGAACATGAAGTGGAGTAAATGCCATGTTCCTTTAAAGTGTGTTCAGGTACAGTGAACTGAATTGATTTGAATTGTATTCACACACACACACACTTCATTTATTTCTATATTGAACGCCTGTTCTTTATCTTGTCATGATCACCTTTTATCCAGGTGACATACTACGTTCAATCCTCCAGTCGAAGCGTCAGCGGCTCTCTGTCCGTCTTTCCCCGTAATGAGGCAGTGGAGGAAATGAGCGAGTGAATGTGTGGAGGTGTAATAGACGGAGGGAGAAATGGAAAGAGATGAATCGCTAGCAGATAGATAATTGGAAAGAGGCTCTCTGGAGAAGCGCATCAGAAGGCTTGTGTAATTAGAACGGAGGAGTGTGTGAAGAATCTAAATGTTTCTGTGTTTGGGTCTCGGGAGGGTCTGCCGTCCTGTAGAGCCACTCAGACACACGAGTCCATCTGTTTCCTGCTGCTTCACCTGCATCCAGACACGCCAGCAGCTGTTCATTTGTATAGTTCTGAGTGTGTGCGGATGATTTCGAGTGTATTGATCATATCTCATCACACTCCACGTAAACACAAGTGCATCTGGAAATAGAAGCTCACTTCTTAGCTTTGCACGAGGGCCGCTGTGGTGGCATTAATGTAAACTTTCTTCTACTTTC
Organism: Spinibarbus caldwelli; assembly: GCA_039654775.1. Classification (NCBI taxonomy): domain Eukaryota; kingdom Metazoa; phylum Chordata; class Actinopteri; order Cypriniformes; family Cyprinidae; genus Spinibarbus; species Spinibarbus caldwelli. The sequence goes on along the minus strand of CM077228.1, from coordinate 1,993,821 downwards.
AGTTCTTTTACTGTCATGACGGAGCATCAGTTTGAAGAGAATCTGACTGAGCAAGTAAGTTAAAGTTAGTTTATATTTCTATTATATATCTATTTATAGTCAGTTTCAGGAACATTGTACCATTGTATTAGGTTTCGATTCTGGATATAATTTTATGGGGCAGGTCAAATTGACTAATTGGATTCAGTACAGTTCACCAAAAATCACACTATGTAAAACAAACAAACAAAAATATCAGGTAAAAATTATGAACTTTTAACATTAATACGGCTCACACATTACAGAAAAATAAACATGAGAACATATGATTTTTAAAACTTTATATAACTATTTTTTTTTAAGTATTCTAACAGTTTTGTAACATTTTAAACAAAAGAAGTGTGAAAAAAGCTTTTTCTTTGTGCTTTCCTGAAGCTCAAATAGAGAGCATGGTGCTGGCAATGCCAAGATCATAGGTTCGATTCCCAATTAAATTAATATGCTTGAACTATTAAGAATGTATACCTTCAATGCAGTGTATGTTTCTTTGAATAAAAGCATCTGCCAAATGCATAAATATAGACAACCTGAGAGTAGTTGATAAACTGACTTGCATGCAACTAAAATACATTAAAAATATGTTTTTATTTTCGGTTGGTGCACCTGCCTTTAACCATGAAATATGCGGGTAAATTTGATTCGCAAACATCATAATCATAATATAAATTCATCAGAGTGTTGACCCTAAATTAGAAAAAGTTACAAAACCTTAATAAAAACATCATAAGTTAGCCAGCATTTCTATTTCAATTATTGGTGCATTGACCCACAACATAATATAAAGGTTAAAATAATGTTTTCATGTAGATATTACTAGTGTTAGATCAACTTTGACCCCTTTTGCCACTGAGGTTTTAAAGCACAGCTAATAATTGGACAAATCACATTGTGTATCATTGCATAGGCCATGCTGGCAGCAAAATCAAAGCAAAAGCTTGTGATATGATGTCAAAGTCTGTGGTATCTTTTTTTTAAAGACAATCCAACATATAATACATCCAAAATGTGCCGCACTTTACTGCGACTAATCTTAAATTCGCATGAGCTTGCAAATGAATGGAAGTCAGTGGAACAGAAAGTGTAGTGTGACCGGCCCTTTAGATATTCAAATTGATAAATAGTAAAATAATCTTTATCTGCCATGTGCCTCGCCTTTTATGCATTTAATACCATAGTTTGGAAGATTTCTCTCTATTCCTACAACCAGAGGTTTAGCAAATGTTTTGGGAGCGTACATTTGTTGCTGTATATCTGTTCCCAGTGTTTAAGTGTATTACACTGCATCTCCTGTTCTTCGCTTCACTGTTTTTGGAACAGTCTGTCCTGGCGCTACAGGTCTAAAGATATCTGAATCTCATTTAGTTTGGAAGACAGAGAGTAAGGCTGAATATCCAGACTCAAGAATCCTGCCACAGCCAGAACGATCTACCTACGAGGCCGAGAGAGCGAGGTGTGTGTGTGTGTGTGTGTGTGTGTGTGTGTATTGATTGCTGTAAACGCACTGGGAAAACTGGGTTGATGACCTTGTGTTGGGTCGCGTCCAGCGCTGTTAGCCCACTTTATGCACTTTAAATGAAGGATGAACACCGGCCGTGAATACTGATGGGCAGTCTAAGCGCACACACTTAAACCTGCACTTAACCAACCTTGATCCAGTTCCAACCTAGTCTTAAGCCAGTCTTATTGATCAGTTCGCTAGTTTTATAGCTCCACCGAATTCTCACACACCTTTATTGCAACTGTGTGTTTGCTTGATCTTCCAGGCTTATCAATAATCCAGTTTAAAGGCAGCTGAAGAAATTTAGTGAATTATATAGGCTCAGTCTTTTAGTTTCTGGAGAACAAACACTGAAATCCAGACAAATAAAACCTGCGTTCTCAAGCATCCTCACGGACATACCACGGCTGTAAAGATGTAAAACAGACGTCTCTGAATCTAAACACATTCTCGCTGAATCCTGCCGCTTTCCAAATGTCGCTCCTCTGATGTCGGGTCGGCCATCAGCAAGCGCACTAGTTAGGGACAATGTATCCGGGCCGACGGAGAGCAGAAGTGTGCAGGGTAAATTAAATCACACCGCAGCTTCTGCACATTGTAAAAGCGATCTGAGAATTCAGATTTGATTAGAGTTCGGAGAAACTGGAATGATGTTCTCGTATTTCGACTGGCTGTGGCGGCCCGCCGTGTTTCCACTGGGTTATGTGTCGGCATTTCACCAAATTACCGCGTTAATGTGTTCAATTTGTTTATACAGAGAGTCGTGAGGATGAAAGACAGAAGCTTTATTAAAATTTTCACTGATATCTTCCACAGCGGTGCATGTGTGTAAACAGCAGAAACACAAGAAGATTTCAGATACAATTTCAGATTTGTGTTTAATTTCAGACATTACTTTTGTATCAGATATCTGGTTGAGTAATATTATGTAGATTTATTTATGTTTATTATAGAAATGTTGAAGCTGTAGCTAGATACATTTATAATAATAATATATTCCAGGCACATTTGCAATAACAGCAACTTTAGTTGATTAATATTTTATGGATTTATGTACTGTAGATGTTTGTTTTAAAAATGTTAAAACGGTACCTATTTACATTAATAATAATACTAATTTATTCTGTAGACATTTGCAATAACAGTGTGAATTGTTGAATAATATTGTATAATATGGATTAAATTAGATGTTTATTAAAGAAATACTTATATTTAATAATAATCCAAATTTGTTCTATAGACATTAGCAATAAAAGTGAGATTGGTTGATTAATATTATATGGATGTATTTGGATATTTATTTTAGAAATGTTAAAACTGTGCCTAGTTTCATTATTAATATTACGCATTTATTCTGTATATTTATAATTATTAAAGAAATGTTGAAGCTACTTGATAATAATCCAAATTAATTCCATAGTCTATTGTTTGTTACTGTCACAAAAACAGTCAAGTATGATCAACAGGACCAAATATATATATATATATATATATATATATATATATATATATATATACTTTATTTATGTTTTATTATTTATTTCACTAAAAAAAATTCTAAAAATCAGACAAAATTCATCATTATGAGTTTTCATAATTCTAATGGTAAAAAATAAAAGTTGATTAGATCATGAGTGAATAATAGCTAAAATTTATTATTATTTATATGAGTCTGTTTTTCATGCAAATCTATTGTACAATATATTCAGACAATTTTTGATTATATATGTCAAAAAGTTTTTATACTTTTATAACAGATCCAGTCGTGATTGTTTGAAGAAACTCATACAGTTTTGAAATGACATGAGTGTGAGTAAAAGATCTTGAATTTTTATTTTTCAGTGTACTGTTCCTTTTAAATTAATATTAACAGATTGGACAGAAGTGGATGCATATCTCTGTGCATTAAGCCTTACAGTGTAAACGTGACAAGAGCGAGAGCGAGAATGAGAGCTCACCAGTGGTGCCCTGCTATTTCACTGATGCACAATAACCTCCAGGCCCCTCACACACACACACACACAGAGTTTCCTCTGTCCTTTCAGATCAGCTCGTGTCTGACAGCGTTTTGTGCCTCTGGAGTTCTGCACAGAGAATATCAGATGTGAAATGTAGAAAAATCCCTCAAAACACGCCGTGTTGCACAAGCTGAGAGATCACCAGAGTGTGTCAACAGACTGACTACTCACACACACGCACACACACACACTCGCTGCCTCAGTGTGTGCCATTTAAGACAGACGCCCATGGGGGAGAGGAGTGAGTGTCACCACTCTGAATGTCATGAAGTCTGTGTGTGTATTTTGCCCCTGTTGGTTCTGGGGTTGCGCTGCTTGTGGGAAAATCACTGCATAATCGTCCTCCTTTACTGTCGGATTGTGAATATCGCATACTGTAAACTCCCATAAGAAAACAAAAATTACAAATGAGATCTCTTTATTATCTCAGTTATGTCTCCAAGACAGCAATAAGATTAAACGGAGTGCAAATGGAGCCTTTTGCAGCTTTTCAGTGTTTCTCTTGTAAAAAAAAAAAAAAAACGTCCCTCAAACGTCTCCTATAGAGCAGGATTATATATAATCCTGCTCTATAGAAGACGTTTATATAATCCTGCTCTATAGAAGACGTTTATATAATCCTGCTCTATAGAAGACGTTTATATAAACCTGCTCTATAGGAGACGTTTGAGGGACATTTTTTTTTAACAAGAAAATATGTAATCTAATAAATATGATAATACATATACTAAAATATAAAATAAAAATAAAGTATAAAAACATAAATGTACGCATTTTATTTCAGCTAGCAACATTTGTCATTTTAATTTAGTTTAACATTGTACTAACACAATTAAAACTAATAAAATGAATAAATATACACATTAAAAAAAACTAATAATAATATATATATGTATTTTAAAATTTAACTAAAATTCATTTAATTTTTTAAAATAAAAAACATATTTACATACATTATAAAAATAAATTAATTCAAAATTTTAATAAAACCATAATAGTATATCTCAAAGGCACTAACTATTTTCATTTCACTATTTTCTCTATCTGCAGTTTTCGACACCAATGTTAAGGTTTAGCAGCTCCATTCCTGCTCAGATTAACTCAAGACTCATCATCAGATCTCAATATAAACATTTCCCTTCCAATCATCTATCTGCTTCTCACTGGTTGTAAGGGTTTTTACTCTTACCACTTTTTTGTGTCTGTTTTTATTTCTCCTCAGGAGAAACATGGGAAACGATTGAGAAGGGCATTGTGTCTCGAGAGCTGTGCAAGAGCAACATCTGAGCAATAACATTTTCCTCTGGGCTGTGCTCTACAAGCTCCAGAAAACAGTAAGTACATTTGCATATCTTTTTCATTTGTCTCCCTTTGTGGAACAAATGACGGAGGTTTTGCAAACCTGCTGTGAAGCTGATGAGATGCAGGGAGAGTATGCAGCATCATTAGAGGGGTAGTTCAGCCCAAAATGAATGTTCTGTCATCACAGTCACTCTCGTCTGAAGGAGAAGAGGACCTGGGACCTTCTGTTAAATATCTCAGGTTTGGAACGACATGAAGATGAATAAATGATGACGGGATTTTCATTTTTGGGCGAACTATCTCATAACTATCTGAGATATGGGATACTAAACGCTGCTGCCCAAAAACATGTCGTAAGAACCTTTTCCTAACGTTCACCTTGAGTTCTTTCAAAACATCCCGGTTTCTAAAAGTTTTTAAAAGTTTTTTTCTTGGTTATTCAAGAATTAACAGAACATTCCATTTTCTAACTTTGGAATGTTACGTGAACGTTACTTTTGAATGTTCTCTGAATGTTCTGAAACAAGAAGTAACGTTTAAAAAATGTTAGACGGATATTCAACTGAATTGTTTTACATTAATGATATATAAATAATGTTTTTGTACTAATGTTTTGAGAACATTATTTACCAGATACTTTAAACAAACGTTCTGTTAAAGTTACAGGAAGAACATTTGTTCATACCTTTTAGAGAACATTAGCAGAACATTCTGAGAATGTTGAGGGCATATTATAGACATATTTATTAAGCTATATATATATATATATATGCTTTTTATTGATGTATTTGTTCATTCAAACTCATATGTCTGCGTACATATTTTTTTTTTATTCACATCCTTGTAATCTTTAGTCAAAAACATTAATTTCCACTCTCCAATGCAATCTTTTCTCTGATGACATGCACACCGGCATGAGATCACAGCAATTAGTAAACAACAACGATCCAGTCGATTCAGTCAATTCCCAATGGACAAAATCAAGACCCGCCGTGTGTTTTTTGTCATCGGAGAAGTCGTTTTACTCAGCTGTATGTCACAATTGGGAAGAAGAGATGGTCGCAGCTTCCATTTCATGCCATTTTAACAAATTTGTCTCCAGATTATAGTTCAATAAATTCATATGCATGCTATCGCTTGACCTGCAGAAATCATTACATGATTTTAAACCCACGTTGCATAAACTGCTTAGACTAGTCTTATAAATTAGTCATATAATTATTTTCTTTAGGATTGGTCATAACTTAGATTGGTCAAATTTGAATCCTAGTTGGTTGGTTTTAAGACACAGACTTAACACAGTGGCTGTTTATGCAACTGAACCCAGATGTTCAGATCAGATGCTCAATGACTTTCTTCCTCTTTACTGTTGTGCATTTAGATTCTGTGACAAACAACTAGTGCTGCAAATAAAGCAGGAGCAATGATTCTTTCTCACACACTCAGTACCCAAGGCCTTCTGTGTTATTGACCCACCACACTAAGTGTGTGTGTGAATAACAGATGAGAATGCGTATGTGTATGATCGGAGTCCCCATGAGTGTGTGTGTGTGTGCGTGTGTGTGTGTCTGTCAGTCTGACACGGTCTCTACAGTCCTGTTAGCACTTCTAAATGATTTCAGCTGCAACTCCATAAACATTATTCACCTAAACACCTTCATGCTGCCATTAAACACCACAACAACACTGTCTGCAGTCAAACATCCTCTCGCACTGACATTAAACTCTCAATGGCTGACATTACACACACACAGGTCAGTGTGAATGAGTGTCCATCAGCGGCTGAAAGACTTTGACGGGCTGATTTAACCAATGCAAGAACAGCATAGAGAAAAGACACACACGTGGAGCAGCTGATGTGTATTACTGAGTGTTGATGTGTACACAGCACAGATCATTACGTCTTTTCTTTACCAGCTTAACACCAGCATCAGCCAAACACAGGAGACTCTTAAAATAGATGTTTAAGATGAAAAGGTGTATATTGACGGACAGGTGAAATGCAGTGTGGGGCAACACAATATCCCTTTCTGTTTACATATTTAATGTATGTTTTAATGATAAAATATTTTATTATAATGTTTACGATATAAATGAATAGCATTATAGTGCTAAAATATTATTTTTATATAAAAAAATATTAAAACCTCTTTAATATAAATTTGTTATAATAAATATTTTAATAAATATTATATGGATTTTTATAGTAACATTTTATTAGAATGTTTAGGATAATATCAATATTTTATTGCTAATTTTAATTATATTTTATTATATATTTTGTGTGTTTATATATTTATTTATATTTTAAATGTTATTTATAGCATTCTTTTTTATTTACATGTAATATTTAATATTCTATTGGGTTTATATCATTTGTTTTTCTGTTGCTAATGCACAAATGTTTATTGTCCATTTGATTATTTATTTAGATCGGTTAACTCTGTTTTGGACCCTGTTCATCTGTATTTAGTGCCGAACACATTGGATGACTTGAGATGGGCCTTAAACTCATGTTGCTATAGAGGACTGAACCTGTGCGAATTAGATCATGTGACATCAGGGGGCGAGACATTCTCATTCTGGAGAGCAAGTGATTGGACAAAAAAAGAGTCATCAATATTTTAGTTCGTTTTCCATTAAGAGAGACTTGTTTGTGTGTTGTAAATGTGTATGCTGGAGAATAAATGTAGTCAAATTTAAGGCACATACTAGAATGTAGATGAGCTCAGAGACACATAATATACATAGACTAAAAGTCACAAAACTTCAATTTTGATTCCATATGATGTTTAAGAGCATTAGTTATGCTATTAATAAAAAATGTAATTCTGTTTTGTTAAATTTAAAGAACTACATGCGAAAGAATTAGGAATTTCCTTTTGAATTACAATGATTTGCATTCCTTGAATGAATATATGAAGAGTTTATTTGCAAAAACAGATAACTCCGTTTTTTTAAATTTTCAAAAATGTTTTTTATTATGTTATCATGTTTTTAAATGTTTTATTGTGTTAGTTAGCTGTATTTTTTAGTTATTTTTAACCTAGTCAAAATCCAACTACAGTTTGACTGAGATTAATTGGAATGCACAATGAAAAAACATGATTTTTGAAAATTGTTAAAAACGGAGTTATCTGTTTTTGCAAATGAACTATTTTTGTGTATATATATATATATATATATATATATATATATATATATATATACATACTATGAATATTGTTCATACTAAGTATATATATATATACTATGAAATATTGTATATTATAAGATTGTACTATATGTTAAATGAAAAATATGGTAACGTAATTTTTCCACTTGGCAGTCTTTGCTATAGCATTTTTTCTAGTGTACCTGCGCGCTCTCGTCTGCATGTAACGCGCGCTCTAACGGGCAGAACGCGCCAAACCAAAAGAGCGAAAAGCATTCAACATCTTAAAAACATCTCATGAAACCTCTTCACTGTCAATAAAGCTTCGTTTCAAACGCGCACTCGTTCCAGATCAGCATATTTCACCTGCACAGTGTTTGGTTCCTCCGCGTCTTTGCGCATTTGGATTTTCTCTGTCTCGTTTCCTCATTTCACGCATCTTTTACTGAGAGACTCTTTGAGCAGCGCAACAATCCATCAGTGCCAAATCCACTGATGATCAATATGCTGCTCGGGTCCTGAACGATAATCAATCACTTTATGAGCACAACTGGAATACCTAAATTATGAGCATTTATGAATGAATCTCTGTTTTCTCGCCCCTGTGAAATATCTGCCAAACATAAAGGTTAAAAATAGCAGATCTGACCACCTGCCGCGTAACGCGGTTTGATTATCGATGAGTGCAGCGATCTGATCGATTCCACGCGCGCGTCCTGATCCATGAACGGAGCAGCAGAGGAATTAATTTAGAGATCTCAGCTGAAAACTTCCAGCACAAGTTATTGATCAAACTTTATTGATTAATAACAGTTAATCCTTGCCCAAACATTAGAGGAACGCATTAGAGACCAGGACGGTTCTGCCTGACCGTTTCCTTTTCATTTCTGAACGCTTTAGTGCTCTGCAAAATCAAATTGAACCCGAACAGCCAAATAATGATGTGAACTTCATTCGGAAAATAAAAGAAAAACGCGCATTAAGGAAATCCTCCATCCAGCACACAGCGCGTAAAGTCAATTCGTCCTGCGGATTTCCACATTTCTGTTGAGTTTGAGACATTTTTGTCGAGTTTGATTAGTGTTGTTTCTGTCAAATGTCTGTAGATGGAAATTAACGAAGATAGAACCTTGAACAAGAGCAAATCACTAGTCTGTCACATCAGCTGGAGAATCAGTTCACACACACGATGTCGGGACGATGTCCAAATCAGTGTCATGGCACATAAAGGCACTTTATTTGACAAAAGTCGACCCGTGCAGACATTTTTGCTTTATTTAAAGCAGATGCATGACGAGCAACTGACCAACTAGATTACATAATTAGTCCGTCCAGTGTTTAAAATGAAATGTCGCGCTCAAGTTCAGTGCGCAAAAACCTTTTGCGCACAACTTGAACGGCAATTGATTCAACTAAATCAGTTTCTTCTAACACTCAAATGTTTGATCGGATACCCAAATGTTATTAAAGAGATCGAAGCTAAAATTCTCGAGTTGGTTTGTGCGTAAATCCCGTGAGTCTGCGCGCAAACGTTGTGCGTTTTCCAGCTCAGGTCTGCTCTGGGTTGCGCGCTCGGATCTGAAGAAAATAGTCTAAATGGTCTCTGATGAGTGAAGTCTTAAAGTTGAGTGAGTTATGAAGAGGAAAGCGCGCGAAATCGGCGTTGCTTTTGGAGTCTCCATGGCTCAGAAACAACCACAGTGCTCCGCATCTCCTGCTGCTTTCCATCGATCTCAGGCTCAGCGGAACGTTTTGAAGATCATTTTTCTGAGTGAACCTTGTGTTGGTTGCACTTGCGCTCCTTGACGTGCGTGCATTTGTTTGCAGGTATTGGCTTGTGAAAGCAATGGCCCGCGCGTGATGTAACAAATCGGTTGCAATATTTTCTAGATAACGCGCAGAAACGGGTAGCTTGTCCTACCTGCTCTCAGTCGCTCCTGGCGCCCTTGGGGTCGCTGCTGTCCGTTTGGTCGCGCAGCTGGACGTCTGAGGACATGATGCTGGACGCTCGGAGCTCTTCTCGTGGTGTGAACGCGAAATGAGGAGTGGAAATGAGGATCAGGAGGGAGGGGAGGAAACGCAGGAGGTCCCTCACAGCATCATTCTCACATCATCAACACACTTCGGTTTACAGACGTCTAAGCATCATCAGTATCGCTCAGTTGACAGTGTTTACGTCCAAATGCGTTATGGTGCATCAGGCTCGGGCTTTTATTGTCGGGAAATGGGCTTTAACTGGATTAGATGCATGTGACGTTCAGGTGAATGAGCGCGTTTTGCGCGTCGTGTGATTGAGCGCGGCTTCAGATGCTGCTGGATCGATTCTATCTCCGGACGCCGCGCTGGGGATTAAACGGGATTTGAGGTTTTTTATTTTTTATTTATTTTTTTTTGACGCGCGGCGCGTCCTCACAGATCCGTGTCGCGCTAAACCACAAAAACCTTTTAGCGGAAAATTTACCGCTACGCTCCATGTGTAACGCTCTTGGCAGTACTATGGTACATGATCAAAAAACATGGCATCGCCTGCGTGCACGTCCAAAAATGTGTTATTTTCTATATTATTCTCCAAACCCCTGGTTTTACTATGATACGAGTCCAAAAAAAAAAAAAAAACAGCATTGTAGTATAACGGTACTTTGATATACATAGTGGTGATCAATGATTATCATATTCTTGTTTCACGATCCATTGCATATGGTAGTGTGTCCAAAAAACATTGTATCAGTCAGCATATTCAACCAGCCAGAACACTTGGAAATAGAAGCTGTAAAGCAACACCCTAGCAACCTCTTACAACATCCCAGCAACACCCTGGCACTTTTGTAACATCCCATATAACAAAAAATATGTTCTAAGAACGTTTTTCTAACATTTCCATTGTTATAAAAACGTCATTTTGAACGTTCCCTGAATGTTCCAATTTTTTAAACATTTCTTTTATTGGTTATGCGAACCTTAAGGAAACATTCCATTTTCATCAGTTTGCAAACATTATGGGAACGTTGTTTTTGAATGTTCTCTGAACGTTTTGAAACATTAGTAACATTTTAAAAAACGTACGCCTAAACATTTCAGGAAAAAAAAACGTTCCATTAATGATGATAAATGATGTTTTTAGAACATTATTAAAAATAGCAGATAACTTTAAATGAACATTCTATTAACGCTACTGGAAGAATGTTTGTTCATAATTTGTGGAGAACCTTGCCAGAACGTTCACTATTAGCTGTGATGATATTGAGAATATTTGTATTCATAGAGCATGCTGATATTTCCAGTATAGGTAGTTGAAAAGCATGATTAACCTGATATATGTAGTGCATATGTACATTAGTGTCATTCACTGAAACCTGAGATGAGATCCCACACTTACATATGACCTGACATCAGATTAAACGAGTTTTCCAGTCAATTAACTGAGAAAGATCAAAGCAGCTGATGTTCTGATTGTGTTTGTGCAGGTGTTCCCCAAATAAAGTACCATGGTATTACCATAAGAATGTAACATTTTAATATAATGGGATGTTTTTGGAAACCACGCTATGCTTTGAAGAGCCTTATTACAGTACCGTTTAAATACTGTGGCGAATTTCGAAGCACCATAGAGTTACAGTAGTGCAACTGCGGTACTTTTATTTTTTTTGTAAGGGGTGTGTTTGAGGGCTTTCAAGCATGAATGTGCTCGAGTGTTTGAGGATGTGAAGATTACACTGACATCTACTGGGGAAAAACTCAGTGTCTTTCTGAGTGTTTTTGAGTAACCAGAAGATGTCTGTGTTTGTGGTTTGAGCTTTGCTTGTTAATTGTTACGTCCCTCACTGTGTGTTAAACACATTCACACATGACACACACAGCATGCATCTGTCCAAGCCATGCACTCACATGATGTTTCTCCGCATTATCAGTCTCTCTTTAACAGTGTTGTGTTTGCTTAATGAGAGGAGTTTGATTAGGAGCAGACAGTGCTGTTGGTTTGATCTGTGTGTTTAATTAGCGTCTTCTGCATTAGTTCACATGCCAATTTAGCCCACGCTGTCAAGCTAACGCCGTCCACTCGGCATATACGTACGTCTATACCGCCACAATCCGATCGAGGAGAGGGCTTTAATTGACAGCTGCTATTAGAAGAGCCTCCGTTCCTGCAGCCGCGGCTCTCATTTAGCAAAGGAGCAGCACACAATACACGCATACAATCAGCGCGGCTCCTCTCGCAGTGATAGCTTTGTCTGCCTCCCCAGAAAAGAGCCATATGAAGTGAAGGAATGGGAGACAGGGAGAGAGAAAGACAGCCCGGAGTGATTGTCTCAGTTTAAATGAACTGTCCATCAGCCGCCTGTCGCTCTCACTGGGGGCTAAGAGACCAGCCGGGGATCAGGACAAATAAAAATCAATGAGAAGAATTCGGAACCTGTTACTGCTGCGTTTTTCTGCCGGTGTGTGACATGTAAGACAGTGTTGCATAACCGTACCGATACAGTTATTAGCATTTTTATGCTATCAGTTTTGCAAGTGTTAATAGATTTACCATTTTTACCTGATCAGTAAGCAGTTACTTAGAAATCACATGGTCTAGCAGCCTTAGACGATCTTAGCAACTACCTAGCTACACCCTGGCACCCTCATATTGTACTTTCTATTGCTTATATAGCATCCCAGCTTAGAACATTTTTCTAATGCTCCCATTAAGTTATAAAAACATTTCTGAATGTTCTCTTAAACATTCAAAATGTCCATTTTTGTTTACTCATCCTCAAGTTGTTCCAGAGTTTCTTTCTTCTGTTGAACACAAAAGAAGATATTTTGAAGAATGTTGGAATCCAAACAGCTGACGGTAGCCATTGACTTCCATAGTATGGAAACAAATACTATAGAAGGCAATGGTTACCGTCAACATTCTTCAAAACGTCTTCTTTTGTGTTCAGCAGAGGAAAGAAACGCATACAGGTTTGGAACAAGTGGAGGGTGAGTAAATAATGACAGATTATATTATATGTATTATGTATTATGCATTATGTAACATCACAATGTTCTCTGAACGTTCAAAACATGCCTTTTTTATGTTTTTTTTTTTTTTAATTCTTGGTTACGCCAACTTTAAGGGAGCATTCTATTTTATAATTTTGCAAACATTATGAGAACGTAACTTTTGAATGTTCTCTGAACATTCTGAAAGAATTAGTAAGATTTAAAAAATGTTAGACAAACTAAAATGTTTCAACTTTCCATAAATGTGTAAATAATGTTTTTGTGCTAAAGTTTTGAGAGCGTTAACATTGAGTGTAAGCATTCGTAACATTGAGAGAACGTTCCCTGTTAGCTGGGATATATTGAGAATATTCACTGCTCTCCCTCTCTCTCTCTCTCATCTGTTTCAGGGCCGTTAATGTCTTCCTTACTCACTAATGTCTTTTTCTCGGTGTGAACAGATCCCTGGGCAGGCAACATGCAAGTCTGTGGACAATCCTCGCGGTCCATCAATGGGTCTCTGGGGTCTCTGGGAGTCTCTGACGTGCTCAAGTGCAGGTTAATTCTTGGCTTTTAGTGTCAGTAAACAGTGTGCTGGATTAGAGGACAGCCATCGATCTGACCGCTGCATCAATACACACACATTCACTGAGAGACAGACACTCCCGCTAAATTGCTTTGAAATCCCCATTCAGACATTATAACATTAGTACACCGCTAAATGTCTCCAAATGAATGAGTGTTTGTCAGGAAGAATAGAGCTGCATTGTATCTTATACTGCTGTTCAGACTGAATTATTTTAAAGGGGAAGTGTGTCACTTCCACACTTCAGATGATAAAATAATAAAAGATGGTCTGTTTATACATGTATACACACATATGTAATTTGTGTGTGTGTGCATAAGATATATAAGGTTTTTGATATAAAGTTTCTTTACTGGTTTTGATAAAAAGAGAGTAAAAATTGTGAAATATTTTTACAAATTAAATTAACTGTTTTATATTTTAATATATTATGAAATGTAATTTATTCCTGTGATGCAAAACTGAATTTCTTTATTATTATCAATGATATTAATTATCAATATTATTATTATCAATATTATCGATGATTGAAACACGTTTGGGTATTCATATGCAAGATATGTTCTAAGAATATTTTGCTAAGGTTCCAGTTAAGTTATGAAAATGTTTTAAAATATTTAAAATGGGTAACACTTTATTTTAAGGTGTCATAATACAGAGTAATTACCTAATTAAGTACTTAGTAGTAGCTGTTGTACTTACATGAAAAAAAAAGTTACTTACCATGTAACTAAGTTATGGAACAGCCTGTAATTACAGTTTGTAATTATGTAGATGTAATAGGCAGCTACTGTTACACATATGTAACAGGCCGAGTCTGTTACACAGCTACTTGTACACTTAAGTACAATCTTGATACACTTTATTTTAAGTAGCTTATGCCTGTGTAATATTCTGTAATTTTAATGTAATTGGAAAGGTATTACATGTATTTAAGCTGTGTGCTGGTGGGTTAAATCAAACTAAGGTGCAGCTGGATAAGGTGTACAGTATAGATATACATGAAGTACACTTAAGTACAATCTTGATAAACTTTATTTTAAGTAGCTTATGTCTGTGTACTTACATGTATAATTACATTGCATAAAGTCTGCAACACATATGTAACAATCTTTTGGTTACATATGTAGCTGTTACATATGTGTACCAGTAGCTGCCTGTTACATGTACATAATTACAAACTGTAAGTACAGTCTGTTCCATAACTTAGTTACATCACAAAAAAAAAAAAAATCTATCTAAAAATGTTTATGCAACTTTCTCCAGGAGCTACGCAGACGTTATTCAGATTCATACTGTAGTCCTGAATGTGTGTTGCATCATTCTGTGCTGCTGAACTGAATACCCACAATCCTTCAAGGCACAAAATTGGTCCCAAACAGAAACGAAGAGTAACATTTGTGAAATCTGCAGTAGAGACACTGTTTCAACAAACCACCATCAGTATTCAATATTCATAAAACTAGCACACAAATTTCTACTACGTGGAGAAATCATGTTGAACTTCCTCCACAGAGGAACAGAAGCTCCTGTCCTTCCTCTCATCTGTTCATCTCTACAGGTTATGTATTTATTAACTGAAGGAGTTTGAGAGAATTGCATGTTGATATAGTGAATAAACACACACACACACACACACACTCACACACACACACTCAGAAGGGCAGCGTGACTTTGCTCTGCTTAAGTGATTCTGTTCTTCATAACCTCTAGCGATGTGTCTGATGGTAGGTGTTGAATAATGTCAGTGTGATATAGCATGTGTATTTTCTCATAATGCAGGCCTCCAGTCTGTCTCTGACCCACAATCCTAGTGGACAACATCTGTGATCAGAGAGAGATATGAGTTTCAATACCTTACAGCGACTTCAAGTATTTGTGAGTATCACTTCAGTTACTTATAAATGTATGAATGTCATTTAATTATATAGCAAAATATCAGATCAAGTGTCTTGACTGTAAATAAAGATGCACAAACATTCAGAGTAACAGCAAGTTAGATCTGCTTGAACTCTATGAAAACAGTCAGACAGATTAATAAAAAAAATAAAATAAAAAAAGTTTTAAAAAATAAAAAAAATATTTTATTTCAGTTAACATTTATTTCAAGTAATGATTTTTTTTATGTTTTAGTTTTTTAAAGAATTATGCATATATAGTTTTTAATGTAATCATTTATTTAGTTTGAGTTATTTCAGTACTTCACGTTAAACTAAATGGAAAAATGGAAATGTTGCCTTGGCAACAAGTAAATAAAATAAAATAATAAAATAAAAATACCCTCAAATAAAATAAGTTAGAGGGTTTTATATTTCAGCTAACACTAATTTATATAATGAATGTTTATGGTTTTATTTATTTTTTATTAGATTTTTAAATTATGCTTTATCATTTTTATATATTAGTGGTAATTTATTTCATATTAGTTATTTTAGTGCTTCAAGGTTAAACTAAAAAAAAATGAGAAATGTTGCCTTGGCAGCTAGCTGAAATAAAAATAAAAGTTATTTCATTTCATTTCAGTTAACACTTATTTCAAGTAACAATTTTTTTAATGTGTATACAGAATTTTTTTTAATATATTATTTTATTTAGTTTTAGTTATTTTAGAATTCAAGCTAAACTAAATGATAATTAGAAATGTTGTCTTGGCAAATAGCTGAAATAAAAGTACATTTTTAAAAAATATTTGACTTTATTTCAGTTAACATTCATTTTATTTCAAGTATTTTGCTGATGTTTTTGTAGGGTTTCAGTTTTAGTTAACTAATAAGCCTAGTGTGTAGGTGTTTATCATGAAGTCAGACAGCTGGAAGGCTTTAGTCACACTTTCGTTTCATAGCATTAATCTCTCTCTCACACAGCGTCTTGTGTTTGCCCTTCTGCTCATTTTTCATGGACTAAACTCTGGTGTTTAACTGCATTAAGATTTGACAGATGAAACACCCGCAGTGTGTGTGTGTGTGTGTGTGTGTGTGTGTGTTTGTGTGTGTTAATAACTCCAGCTGCTGCTTCAGCAACATCAGCACACACAATACTGAAAGAAATGTTTATCAGTGGAGCACAAACACACGCGCTCTGCTGTATGTGTGTGTAAAGTGCTCTTTGTTTCAGGCCTCTCATGTTCCATTAGTGTTGCCATTGTTTCTGCTAAATGAAAGCTGCTTGTGCACCAGGGACTCGCACACTAACTAGTGCTCCCTGGGTATCTCATCTCAACATGTTAATTGAGCCGAATGTTGATTTGAGAGCCGTATGAGCTTGTTTTTCAGGAGTGACCGTGATAATGAGGGCCGGCCGCTGGGTTTGTACTGTCATCGTATAAAAACATCCATAGAGACGTGCTTTAGCATAACCTCCCTGGACTTCACTAATGACTTTTATTGAATGCAACAGAGACATTTGAGCTGTTGACGGTGAAGTGTGTCGGATCTGAGCCGCTCGTATGATTGAGACGGTATTGTTTTGTCCAGCTGAAGTCTATTTAAGGCAAGTCAGCCCATATTCATAACACCCTCGGGCAGTTGTTTGCATTCATTCATACGAGTACAGCTCATAAATGTCTGAATGGAGAAAGACTGGAATATGTTTGTACAAATGACATTTCAGTGATTGGTGGGACTCTCATTCATACACTGAAAAATTGGTGTAGGACTTAATTTCTTAAAAAAGGTTCACCCAGTAATTGCTAGTAAATTTCACAAATGTGACCCTGGAGCACAAAAGCAGTCATAAGTAGCACAGGTATATTTGTAGCAATAGCCAACAATAAATTTATTTATTTATTTATTTATTTTACAGTATATCATGCATAAATATATGCAAAATGGAACAGAATGAATTTGCTGTGCACACTGAAAATCAGGTGCAGCAATGTGCAAAAGTATAAAATAAAAATTCAAATAATCTTTAAATTAAAAAAAAAAAATGAAAAAAGCAATGCCTTTACATAGACACACGACTCCTTAAAAATAGTATTTTAATAGCTCAAAAATAGCTCATTGCTGCGTGCTGTAGAAATAAATGTAATAAAGTAATAAATAAATACAGTTCAGGTGCAGCAATGAGCAGAATTACATATTTTATTAATGAAAAAATATGCAAGGCACACACGCAAGACTCTGGAAAATATTTATAAATACATTTTTTTTAAAAAGTGCACAGTGAAAATTATGTGCAGCAATGCACAAAAGTATTATATAAAAATGAAAATATTGTTAAAAAAATTAATCAATAATGCCTTTACATAGACACACAACTCCTTACAAATATACAAAAAAAATGTTGTAATAAATTATATATGTAAATTATTATATAAATAAAAAATAAAAAAAGTACGTAGACAAACGACTCCTTATTAATGACTACATATTGAATATATATATATATATATAAATTAAATAGAAGTATCATAATAAAAAAAACTAAATAATAAGTACATTATATGCACAGAAGAGCGGATCTTTGTAGAAATGTTTCAAAAGAACGGCTCATATTTTGAGTCAGTGTGGATTTGTGTCTGAGTTTCCTGCAGTTATTGAGGAAGTGTGACACTCTTATCGTTCGACAGCCCGTGTTTCAAACATTAAATCATGAGCGCAGCAACAGCTGAAACAGTTTCAGAAACTCACCAGCTCGAAGCTGGATAATAATGCTGTGATGTGTTCAGAGTTACCCACAATGCACCACGGCATGAATTAATAATGTGGATTACCGTGTTACTGTTCGCTGCTGTTATTTATGCTGCTGCTGTTGTTGTGTTTGTCATGTGGGAATTATTATTATGAGCTGATCTCTTACTGTTTTCCAGCTTACTCTGGTTAGCACTGTCCGTGTTTGTTCATTATAACGGGACGGATGGTGTGTTTTCACAGAGCGCTGACAGTGTCGTTTGTATATGAAGTATCTTGATGTCAGAGGTGAAATCTGTTTATTAATTCATTATGAAGCAAGTGGAGTGAGTTAATGTCCACTCCGTCCGTCCAGAAGCATCTCCTCAGGGAGAAGAGCGCCAAACGCTCAAATCAAGAGGAATTAGACAACCATGGTGAGAGCCAAAGAGAGATGGAGTGAGTGTGTGTCTGTGTGTGTGTGTGTGTCTGTGTCTGTGTGTGTGTGTGTGTGTGTGTGTGTGTGTGTGTGTGTGTGTGTACAGGTTTATATATCCTGGTGGGGACTTAAACCTGAATACACACAGACTCATGGGGACTCGTGTCACATCGGAGACTTAAATTGAGGTCCCCTTGGGTACAAAACCTTGAGAAAGTAAAAGTGCAGAAAGTTTCCTGTAAGGGGTAGGTTTAGGTGTAGGTTTGGTGTAGGGTGATAGAAAATATGGTTTGTACAGTATAAAAATCATTACGCCTATGGAGAGTCCCTACAAGGATAGCTGACCAGATATGTGTGTGTGTGTGTGTGTGTGTGTGTGAGTGAGTGTGTGTGTGTGTGTGAGTGAGTGTGTGTGTCTGTGTGTGTGTCTGTGTCTGTGCGCGCAATGACTTAATAATATTCATCTGTTTGTCAGTCTACTGTTACAAATCTACTTTATATACTGTGTGTGTGTGTGTGTGTGTGTGTGTGTGTATATATATATATATATATACACTGTTTTTATTATAAGCAAAGTTCTTTTTAAAATGTTTTACTTGAAAATGCAATGTCATATTGTGTTTTTTTGTTCATTTGCTTATTTATTGCAATTATATTAATTGTTAAAATACTTTTGTTGCCATTATAGATAGATAGATAGATAGATAGATAGATAGATAGATAATGATGTTTGTGTGTGTGTGTGTGTGTGTGTGTGTCTCATCAAAATGATCTGAGCTGCTCTTCACATTAATTGTATATTTCTCTGTTCCATATTAGCATCCATTTAGGAGGAATGTTCGAGCTCCACTGCGTCTCTGAGAAAGAGCAACATCTGAGCAGCAAAGTCTCCTGCAGAAGTTTGAGCTCTGCACACAGACAAAGAAGCTTCTTCAAACTCTCACTTAAGCTGACAGACCAGAGAGAGAAAGAGAACTTGTTAGCGTGTTGTCTCACTGATAGTTCATTGGTTAATTAAACTGCATTGACAGTAAAGTCTAAAAACACTTCAGTGAGTTGTAGCCCAGCAGGGTCGACTGTCTGCCAACTCATATACACACACACACACACACACAGACACGTGTTTTAATGCTCAGATTCTCCGTCAGAGCGCAGTGAAGCCGTGAATCTCCAGCTGACCTCATACATGCTGTAATCTTAATTAACTGCACAAACGTCCAGATTTCTGATTCCACCTTCACTCATTTAATTCTCTGTTTGCTGACATAGTCCGTCCGGGTTAAAGGTCTCGCTTCACTTCTTAAGACGGCAGTTTAAGGGAACATGTAGGCAAAACGATGCTGCTTTGTGAGATGAATCAGTTTTAATCAGTCAGTGGATTCAACACATTAATGACAACATCAAGTAAAAGTGCATCAGATTGTGATACTTCCTTTTAAATTACAAAAATGCTTAACAAAGTTACTATCATTTCAACTAAAATTAAAATAAAAATTGAAATTAGAAAAATAAAAACTAATTCAAATTATTAAAAACTATCAAGTTGAAAATATAATTGTTATAATGAACATATTTTTTATTATTTTAAAATGATTTTACTCAAAAAATAAATACATAAATAAAAATCTATATTTTATTATTTTTCATTATTTATTTATTTATTTATTTAAGTATATATTTACTAAGTATTATTTAAATAGAATTTTAAACTTTTAATTATTGTTCTGGTAATTCAAATAAAGCTGAAATAAAATAATAAATATTAGATGAACAACTTAAAGTAAAAAAAAAACTTTCCTTTGGCAACTAACTGAAATAAGTTTAAGTGGTAAAATTACTCAAATTAAAACGGAAATATAAAAGAAATAAAGCTAAATAGAAATATTTGAAACACAAAAAACACTAATAAACAAATGGCAAAAGGGCATGACTAAAATCACTAAAATTAAAATACAAACTGAAAATATAAAAATAAATGCTAATTCAAAATATTAGTAATTATAATAGTATATAATGTTAAAATAACACTAGTGTTTAAGCTTAGACAGTTTGCACAATAAAATGCATTTGTGTTTTTAATGCATCTTGAATTCAAAATACACATATTTTATGTGACAATGAACATTTTCATTATCTTTTTATAAAAAGTACAAAGGTTTGTTGCAATCTTTGTATTTTGTTCTGTTTTGTTGTGTTTCTGAATGCAAAAACAGGTCTAATGCAAACGCTTTACAAGAAACGCCATCAAAAACATCTAATCAGGTGACTTGACTAGCTGTTCATCCAACCCAGCAGCTAGTTGATGATGTATTTATGCAAATCCCTGTATTTTTATGCTTATGGGAGTGCAGGGTCTGGTGGAGAGGAGCACCAGAGCCTCAGCTCTCCTGGAGTTTCAGACGTTTCAGGCATTAAGAAGCAAAATTATTCGTGTCTGAGTGAGACAGACTCATCAGAGAGCAGAGCGGCTCTCAACGGGTGCCAATCACAGCACAGACGTGTGTGTGTGTGTGTGTGTGTGTGTGTGTGTGTGTGTGTATGGCTCCAGTGCTTGCACTGACCGTCCGGTGTGTTTGAGACGTGAACCCGTCTGAGGTCACGCAGTAACGAAGCGCTGGTGATTCACGGATCTGCGCGCGGCTCTTAATTGCAGCACATTTCTGTAATTCAGAGCAGTGACATTAAGTGTCAGGTTTTAGAGCTAAAGGGAAATTAGTGTGTTATTAACGGCTGCGTGGGACAGCGGCGGCGTGGCCTGAAGCTAAAGCTATATCTGCAATCTCTCAGCCGTAATCTAAATTTAACCCTGTGTTTACAGGTGCACCTGCAGAGAGTTAGCATTCCTCTCCATCATCCCCCGGATGCACATGTGTCCTGCGTGCTGCCGTCTTTACTCAAAGCTGCTCAAATCTGGTAAATATACAGCAGTGTAATGAAATATATTCGTTTGTGCATGCATTATTTAATTTATGCCTTTTGTTTTTCTCTTGTAAGGGAACTTTGAGTTTTTTGGAAAGAGAGTATGTGAAAAAGAAGTGTGCTTTGTTGTATTGAATATGCACTTGTTGTGTACTTCAAATCTCCAAAGTATATTTAAAAAAAAACTGTACTTGCATATAATATATTATTAATTAAATGAAAGGCCATGTGTACTTACAGAGAGATACTAATTCTTCCTAAATACACCTTTAAAATTTTAGTTTAAAAAAGATTTTTTTTAAGTACATTTTAAAACATTATGTTTTAATAATCTTTTGTTCTTTTGACTAATTTGACTACTTTTATCTATAATCTTTTTTTTAAGAAAAGTAAAACTATTAATGGTCATTTTGGTTATTGAAATAAAGCCAAAATAAAGGTAAAAATCATTAAGTTAAAAAAATCGCCTTATTTTTGGTTATAATAAATATATTTTATTATGATTTTAAAGGTATGGTAGTTAAGATAATGGAAAAAATTTAAAGTTTCTAATTCTAAATCATTATGTTTTAATCTTTTTTATAATTACAGAAGTACTTGGTCATAATTTAAACTGTAGTGTTATTCATTATTACATTTAAAGTTATTATATTTTAAATGTATTAAATTGCAACTTCATCATAAATGTGTGCACAAACATATTTAAATACATGACTAATAAGTTTAAATATAAATTACATTAAAGTATATTTCAGTTTACCATCAATTGGCTGATCATTTAAAAACAGTAAAAGTTATTATGCAATAACTTATAAATATGTACTGAAGTCCTACTCTAAATCTGCATTAAATATAAATTTAAACTATAATAAATTTTCATTTAATTCCAGTTAGTGTGCAGTTAAGTACTGAAAAACATTGCATTCAGTTCATTCAGTTTAAAGTATTATTTCTGTAATACTGTAAGTACTCTTTTTTAAAAGTATGGCAAAATGTTATTCATTTTCTCAAGGAAAGTAAAACTATTCTTTATTTTTATAGTTTCTCTCCATCCCTTTATAGTGAACTCATGCTGCATTTTCTGTGTAGTGAGTATTAAATGTCTACAACTTTGATAAACAACATTGTTTCCTGTGAAATCAGTCAGTCAGATTGGATCTTCCTCGGAGGCTCTTGTTGTTTTCGTGCACGTCTCCATCTATAGGCTCCTGTGGGCGTCTGTCTGAGACTCTGACTAATTATGAACCTTCCACCAGTTGCATTCTGGGTAACCGTCAGCTTGTGTCATGTGCAGGTTGTGATGTCAATCACCTTTAACTGTGAACGGCCCTCAGTGACGACGACACCAGCACTTACTGGACTGAGACACGTTCATTCGTTACCATGGTAACAATCCACATATGATTTTACATTAAATACACTCTAGCTGGTAGTAAATATTATGGGAAGCATAACTTATTCTCACTTTACATTTCTGCTCAAAAATGGGGTCAGTAAGATTTTTTTTTTAAGAAATTAATACTTCTATTTAGCAAGGATTAAATTGATCAAAAGTGACAGTAAAGGCATTTATAATGTTGGAAAAGATTTCTATTTCAAATAAATGCTGTTCTTTTGAACTTTCTGTTCATCTGTTAATCCTGAAAAATAAAATGAAAAAATAAAATCACAGTTTCCACAAATATATATATTTTTTATCAACATTGATAATAATCAGAAATGTTTCTTAAGCAGCAAAGCAGTATATTGATTTCAGCTCCTTTGAATCACATTTGGTTACTATTACCTACCCTCTAAAAATCCATTTTGTAGTTGTTTATCGACCTCCAGGACCACTAGGTAACTTTGTGGAAGAATTAGATGTGTTGCTCTCAACCTTTCCTGAGGATGGTACTCCCTTAATTATACTTGCAGACTTCAATATCCACCTCGATAAACCTCAAGCTGCAGACTTCCACACTCTGCTTGCCTCTTTTGATCTCAAGAGAGTGTTAACTACGGCTACTCACAAATCAGGCAACCAACTGGACCTTATTTACACACGACACTGCTCCACTGATCATGTGCTGGTTATTCCACTGCACACCTCGAATCACTTCCTCCTCACTCTTAACCTCAACATGATTCCTGACACAACACATACCCCTCCACATGTCACTTTTTGACGTAATTTACGCTCACTCTCACCCTCCTGGCTATCTGCTATGGTTTCATCTTCACTTCCTTCCCCTAAACAGTTATCATCTGTTGATGCTAACAGTGCTACTGATACTTTCTGTTCCACTCTGACATCTTGTTTAGACACTTTCTGCCCCTTGTCTTCCAGGCCAGCCCGTACCACCCCTTCTGCCCCTTGGCTATCTGATGTTCTCCACGAACATCATTCTAAGCTCAGGGCTGCAGAAAGGGTATGGCGCAAATAACAAAATCCTACTGACCTTAATTTATATCGATCACTCTTCTATGACTTCTCTGCTAATGTCTCCACTGCTAAAAGGACATACTATCGTGACAAAATTAACAATTTGCCTTACTCTCGCATGCTCTTTAAAACATATTCCTCCTTCCTTTGTCCTCCTCCTCCCCTCCTTCATCAACTCTAACAGCTGACGACTTTGCCACATTCTTCATTAATAAGATTACAAACCTCACTGCACAATTCTCCACACCACAAACTGTCAAACACATCTTACCAGCAAACATACACTCGTTCACATCCTTCTCTCCACTCTCGGAGGCAGAAGTCTCTAAACTCATCCTTTCCAGTCATCCTACTACTTGTCCGCTTGATCCTATTCCATCTCATCTCTTTCAAGCCATTTCTCCTGCAGTTGTACCTGCACTCACTCACATTGTTAACACATCCCTTCACACTGGAGTTTTTCCCTCAACATTTAAACAGCTCGTATAACCCCACTTCTTAAGAAACCCACTCTTAACACAACTCTTTTAGGGAACTATAGACCGGTTTCCCTTCTACCTTTCATTGCAAAAACACTTGAATGAGTTGTTCAACCAAGTCTCTGCCTTTCTCACACAGAAGAACCTCCTGGACAGCAGCCAATCTGGCTTCAGAAGTGGACATTCGACCGAAACTGCCTTGCTCTCAGTTGTTGAAGCCCTAAGACTTGCAAGAGCGGCTTCCAAGTCTTCATTACTTATCTTGCTGGATCTGTCTGCTGCTTTTAATACGGTCAACCACCAGATCCTCCTGTCAACCCTATAGAGAAAGGGCTTCTCAGGAACCGCACTCCAGTGGTTTGAGTCTTACCTCTCAGATAGGTCCTTCAAGGTATCTTGGAGAGGTGAGGTATCCAAGTCGCAACATCTAGCTACTGGGGTGCCTCAGGGCTCAGTTCTGGGACCACTTCTCTTCTCTGTCTACAAGACATCACTAGGTTCTGTCATTCAGAAACATGGTTTTTCATATCACTGCTGTGCTGATGACACTCAACTCTACCTCTCATTCCATCCTGATGATCTGATGATAGCTGCTCGCATCTCAGCATGTCTAACAGACATTTCTTGCTGGATGAAGGACCATCGCCTTCAACTCAACCTAGCTAAGACAGAACTGCTTGTAGTTTCAGCAAACCCATCACTTCATCACAATTTCACTTTCCAGTTAGGCTCATCAACCATAACTCCTTCAAAAACAGCCAGAATCCTTGGAGTTGTGATTGATGATAAGCTGAATTTCTCAGACCACATTGCTAAAACTGCCCGGTCCTGCAGATTTGCTTTATACAATATTAGGAAGATCAGGCCCTTTCTTTTGGAACATGCAACACTACTCCTTGTTCAAGCTCTTGTTCTGTCCAGGCTGGACTATTGCAATGCTCTCTTGGCAGGTCTTCCAGCCAATCCAAAATCCAAAATGCCGCTGCAAGATTAATCTTTAATGAGCCGAAAAGAACGCACGTCACACCTCTTTTCATCAATTTGCACTGGCTACCAATAGCTGCTCACATTAAATTCAAGGCATTAATGTTTGCCTACAAAAACACCTCTGGCTCTGCACCCCTTTACCTAAATTCAGTACTTCAGACCTATGTGCCCTCTAGAAGCTTGCGTTCTGCATGTGAACGACGCATTATTGTGCCATCCCAAAGAGGCACAAAATCACTTTCATGGACTTTTTCATTCACTGTTCCCATCTGGTGGAATGACTTTCCCAACTCAATCTGAGCAGCTGAATCCTTAGCTATCTTCAAGAAATGGCAAAAAACACATCTATTCCATCTTTATTTGACCCTCTAACTCTAGCACTCTCTATTCTAATTCTGTTTTATCTATCTGTCTTCTTTTTATTTAAAAAAAAAAAAAAAACCCACACACTTGACCCTCTATCAATTGCATATTTATTCTCTAACTGCTAGCTTCTTTCGAAAAACTAACACTAGCTGTCTTTTTTCTATTCTATTTACTTGTTTCTTATAAAACAAAACACACACACACACACACACACACACACACACACACACACTAGGTTTCTTTTTTCTATATTCTATCTACTCATTTTCTTTAAAAAAAGAAAAAAAAAACCTTGCTATGTGTACTGTTAGGCTAATCGAGACTTGTCGTAGCACCTGCATGTTGTTGCTCTTTTGTTGGTTTTGATTGCTTCTATTGTCCTCATTTGTAAGTCGCTTTGGATAAAAGCGTCTGCTAAATGACTAAATGTAAATGTAAATATTAGAATGATTTCTGAAGGATCATGTGACACTGAAGACTGGAGTAATGATGCTGAAAATTCAGATTTGATCACAGAAATAAATTACAGTTTAACAGATGTTCACATAGAAAACAGCTATTTGAAGTAGTAATAATATTTCACAATTTTTACTGTATTTTTGATCAAATAAATGCAGCCCTGGTGAGCAGAAAATCTTACCGTGCAGAAAACTTTTGACTTTCATCAGTGAGATTAAATGTGCTGTTACTTTACTGAGTGATCAGACTTTCACCTGCTAGATGATAAAATACTCTCATTTTCATCAGAATATGTAAAATATTCTGCAATCAAATGGTTTGAAAGTTTCTCTGTCTGGTGCGAACTAGATTTTCTTTGGCAGAATTCTGGATCTTCTCATAACATTCATTTGGCTTGTGAAGGAGTGAAATGTAGTGATTAGATGCCGATAGTTTGTGCCAAAACGTTTCTTAGCTTCAGAGTTCGGCAGAACGATCCAGAAATCTCTCTAAATGCTGAGACGAGGTGGACGTTGGCATGAAAACCCTGCTGAAAACACACTGGAATCATGTGATAATTCTCGTCCGGATCTCAGCGTTCATTCATCGAGAGCCGTGAGAGGATGTTTGTTTGTTAATGCACTCATCTCCATCCGTGTCTTCTGATCATCTCCTCCGTGCCACTGTCTCGCTCTCTGTAACAAAGCGCTGCTCTGCAGTCTCTTTCTCCGTCTGCCTGTCTCTCTCTGCTTCTGAGTGCTTTTTAAATAACATCACCTCAATTATCGCACACAGACGGGCCGCTCTAAAAGCCCTAGCCGCAGTCAATCGCCTTCTTACCAAAGACACACACACACTCTGCGCCATTGTGTCTGTGTGAGTCTGAGATTGAAAGAAACGCTGTTTACTGTCTACTGTACTACTGAGGGAACATCCTGACGGTGCTTCATTTGAGACACTCTGCAGGTCCTCATATGAAACACAACTGATGTCAATGATTTTTGGCATTAGCATGTCACTGAACTAACAATGCATTAATTACCCTGTAAAGCCTGGCGTAGTAGTCAATAATAATAATAAATGAAATAATAGTCAGTTATTAAAAAAAAAAAAAATCAAACATTTCATTGAACCTTTAGACAAAATGTTTTAATAAATGTCTGCATGCATGTTTTGTTTTGTATTATGCATCAGGGTTTTATGGCTCATATTGTCTGATATAGTGAGAATATGGAGGAAAAACAGCTCAGTTTTATTTAGAGGCCAACAATATGCAATTTCATGCAGATGCTGATGTTTATATGATGAAGTTCTGATGCTTGTAATGTAAATCAATGAGATCTTTAGAAAAGTACAGCAGATACTTACATAAAATAATATAAATATCAGCCATCGCTCTATATTTCGACACACTATTTCCCTGTTTAATACTGTAAAGCTGCTTTGACACAATCTGCATTGTAAAAAGCGCTATATGAATAATGGTGACTTGACTTGAATATCTCCAATAACATGTCTCAGTAAGATGAGATTTAATTTTTATATGATCCAAACATATAATGCAATGCAGTCCAGTGATGATTGAGAGATGAAGAAATAAACGCTCCTCAGAAGATGTGAGATGTTTTGGAGGCTTGAGAAGATCAGTGAGGAACAGTGAAAGTAAAGCTTCTGGAAACAAACGTTCCTCAAAAGATCCTGATGATCAGATTTGACTTTTTTTTTTTTTTTTAAAGACTGATGGAGAATCAAGTAAAGCCGAGCTGCTTCAGTCCAGTAAGTGTTCATCTGGAAATATTACTACAGTTATTCTTATGTTTACTTGATAAAAATTAAATTTGACAGCAAAAAGACACGTGAAGCAGCAGCTGAAGCTGGACGTTTGTGCAATTACACTAAAAGACCTTTTACTTGCTAAAAACTCTAAACTATCAATCAGATGACAGAAAGAAGCAACAGGGTTTACAGCAAAGATTTGATCATTTAGAAATTTGCGTTACCACCGATGCTGTACAGGGTTAATATAATAGAAATAGTGAAATAATCTCTTGTTTTTTGTCTGTTATTTCAGACATTTTTCACTTAGCTTGTTGCAGTGCATTCTGGGATCACATTATACACAAATAATACATGTAATGAGACATGTGAGGCCTTTAAATATAGTCTATGTTGGCAGCTATTGCTATATAGATGCTTTATCCTTCATTACAGACACTTTTCCACATTAATGAACAAGTAAATATGAGCGAGCGAAGTGCACAGCTGAAGTGATCAATAACCAATCATGAGAATCATGATCATAACTCGTCCTCTGTCATGTGACTCGGTCTCACGTGGGCTGGTTAAATTCCTGCGTCTTTTCTATTCACGTTTTTCTTTCTTTCTGCTGAAGTGAATTACTGATGTACGGTTAGACATGATGAACCCGTGTGTGTGTCTTCTGTCCTTTCTGCTGTGATGTTCTCAGATGATCAGTGTGTCTGGAAACGCTGCGGAGGTGAATTATTTTGTCTTTGTTTGAGCTCTAGAAAAATTCAACTTTCAGCATATCGATCAGCCATAAAATTCAGCTTCAATTTGTGTGCCATGACAGAAACTGTACATATGAATTATCACAGCAGAGCAAAACCAGTTAACCCTTGTGAAAATCCATTACCTAGTTTGGCATTTAAAAAATGACCGGCCTTTTAAAAACTGCTTGTAAATCTCTCATTATCACCAAATATTGAATTCAATCTTTTCATCAACTTGTTTTCTTTCAGTTGGCACAGGTTTGTGTTTCTTTTTGAAACTTATTGATCTTAGGCCTCATTGATCTTAGATTAAACCTCAGTTTTTAAGTAAAAAAAAGCATTATTATTTGTGGATAATTTTGGCAATAATGACTGGAAAACTGAGGAGCATGAGCTCAGATCAATGAGGCCTACGATCAAACAGTTCTGAAAAGAAAAACTAAATTAAACCTGTGCCAACTGAAAGAAAACCGAGTCAATAAAAGTCAATTAAAAAAAATAAATAAATAAGGTTTGGTGATAATATCACATAATTTATACACTATTATTTTGTAGGCTGATCCTTTTTGACCAGGAACACCACAATAAAATTGCTTTGGAATATAAGTTTCAACATGGTTAATATGATAAAAACACAACTTAAATTACAGAAAATATGGTAAAAAAAAAAAAAAAAAAAGTAAAATAAAATTTAAGTCGCTTTGAAATATGAATCGCAGCATGTTTCATATGATGAAAACCCAGCTTATATTTCAGAAAATATGTTTACATTTTTTTCAAGTTGCTTTAGAATGTACATCTCAGCAAAATCACAGAAAATATGGTTAAAATAAATTAGATTAAATTATTAAATTAAATTAAATTAAAAATAGCTTTACAATATAAGTCACAGCATGATTCATATGATAAAAAATACAGCTTGTATTTTGGAAAATACAGTACTGTGTTTTTAAAATACTAAAATAGTGTTCAGTGTCATATGAAGTAAGCAGTATGTTTGTATTCCATTAAAGACACACACAAACAATATTAATATGAGCATAAAATAACAGCAGGTCTTCCCTTGTATCTCAGCATGTCTCTGGTTGACCTCCCAGAATCAATAAACCCTGAACAAAACCACACTGAACCAGACTACAGCTCACAGACAGCAGAAGAGCTGCAATCCCACAATGCATGAACTCCTTCATTTATCTCTCGCTCGCTCACTCTGCTGTGTGTGTGTGTGTGTGTATCAGTTCTGCTTCAGCTGCTTTATTTTCTCACACACAGACAACACAACAGCGCACGCGTGTGTGTGCGTGTGTGTGTGTGTGTGTGTGTGTGTGTGTGTGTGTGTGTGTGTGTGTGTGTGTGTGGAGCTGTAATCCTCTCAGCAGATTCACCAGGTCACTGATCTCAGAGCAGTCTGGATTTAAAATGCTTTTGTTACTGTCAAATCTGAGTCAAATCCCCTCACAGCACACACACACAAACTATTAAACTTTCAGAAAATGTTACTGAGGTTCACACACACACACACACACACACACATACTGTACAGTGCAGTGTGTGAGATCTCAGAAAGACAGGAAGAAAACTGAATTCACTGAATTCTTTATATACCGAATTCTTTATAACTGAATTCTTTATATACTGTATAAAGCTGAACCTTTAGGGATATTTGAGGACGTCCTTAATTAGAAAATGCATACGGATTTATTTTAGGATTTGCATTATTCTGTACTCATTATGATCAGTTTGTCTGTTATGATATGAGTGTGTGTCTAACTGTACTGCATTAACACGTCAAACACTTGCGTTTACGTAGAGACATACCTCCTGCATGTTTAACCCAAATTATTTTCGTAAAACATTGTTTCCAGATCTCATGTTTCTTATATTAATTTACCAGGAATGAAAATGTTAAATTTATAAATTTGTTATAGTGTCTGTTTAATGTTATATTTCAGCTCTAAATGTCAGTGATTGTCTTATTTTTTACCACTGATGCTGTCCAGATTATTTTCTGTATTATATATCAACTATAGTATGTGTTAATAAATTGAATTAACTTTTATTTTCATTTTCAGTTTAATTGTAGTTTTAGTAATTTTGTTACATGCTTTTTTCATTATTAGTTTATAATATTTATATGAAGTTTTTATTTATTTGTTATTTTTAATTTTGTATTTAATAATTATTTAAGTTTGTATATTTAAATTGTTCATCTAATATTTATATTTTATTTTGCTTATTTCAAGTAACAAAAACTATTTTAAATACTTTTGGTTTTCTGAGGGTAAATTTTTCAATTAATATTTATGCTTTATTTTTTTTAAACTGTTAATGAATGAAAACAATTTGAAATAGTTTTGTAAGTTTTTCATCTAATACTTGTTTTATTTAATTTCAGCTTTATTTTAGTTAACACAAAACAAGTGTTTGCTTTTTAAGTTTTTCCATCCAAGATGTTTTATTTTATTTCACCTTTATTTCAATTGAAAAAAATATATGAACTTTTAGTTTTATAAGTGTAAGTTTTTATCTAATATTTATGTTTTATTTCGGCTTTATTTTATTTAACATGGAACAATTTTAAATAGTTTTAAACAGTTTTAGTTTTTTTAAGTTTCTATTTGTTATACAATATTTTATTTTATTCCAGCCTTATTTCAAGTAACAAAAACATTTTTAGATAGGTTTACTGTGTAGTATTTTGTTAACAATAACAACACTGGTCTAATGTTACATGATCCATGAATAGTTGAGTATGTATGTGAGCACAAGTGTGTCGTGTGGATATGTAAGTGTGTTTCAGTGTTTCTCTATTGGCCTCCCGTAGGTCATCTGGTCTCCTTGTGTTTATGAGTGAATCGATGCAGAACACACACACACACACACACAGAGGAGACGGTGCTGATGGAACTAAATGACCCCAAGCATCATGTTTTATAGTGCAGAATCAAAGCGTGTGTGCGTGCGTGTGTGGTACTTAGCTCTCTATGCGTTCTGTGAAGACAGACATGGAGTCCAGAGCTTTTTAATGTCACTCGTTCCCTGCAGACAAATAAAAAGACAGAGAGAGAGACTCGTATTTATGTTTATGACACACATCTCTATTATACTTCATTGTGATTGGCCAGTCGCCACGTTCCGCTATCAAAAATGTGACTATAACGACGTTACACTATATAATTGATCGTTGTTTTGCACCACTATAGTCTTTCTTCTCACGTAATATAATAATTTACACTCAGATCAATATTTCATGTACATTTATTGATTTATTTAGTAAGTAGCCATGTAATGCGCATAATAACATACCGTCAGACAGTCATTCTCACAGAATAAATCATCTGTCCTGATCACCCTGACAGGGTGTATTTTGCAATAATGATTGACTTACATATTCAAATGTGCAATTATTTTCATGAATATCTGACACATATGTCACAGATCTGGATGCATTTATGAAATATTTCTGTGTATGTTCTTATGTAAAATGTCATTCAGTTCAGTGCAGTACTTTACATAAAATAAGTTTAGTCTGTATTTATTATGGAGGACTGGGAGTATCACATCTAAAAAAATTGAGTTTATAAATTATTGTTAATTAATAATACATTAATTACATTAGTTTAAAAAATGCAAAAAATAATGAAAATAATAATAAATGTTATAAATAATATTAAAATTCTAAATAAGAATAATATAATAATACAAATTAACCATTGTAAATATTTCTTGAAGAAGTTTTTATTTTTTTACTTCATTTATTAGTTCAATGCAACAATTTACATAATGGGTTTAGCTTGTGTTTATTATGGAGGACTGGGTGTTTCACAAAAAATATGAATTTATCAATTAAATAATTATTAATGTATTCATTTCTTTTTTTTTACAAAATAAATAATGTAAATAATTAAGACATTAATAAAATAGTATATTAAACCATTGTAAATATTTTTTTTAAATGTTTTTTTTTTTTTAAATTCATGTTTATTATGGAGGACTTGGTGGAGCACAAAAAGATTCATTTATCAATTAAAGTTATAAATAATTATTTATTAATTTCATAATTATTATTATTATTTACAAAATAACATGCAAAATATAATTGAAATAATTTAAAAATATATATGTAAAATAGTACATGAAACCATTATAATATTTCTTGAAAAAGATTTTAAAAAATTGTTTTATTTTATTTATTTTTTTACTTGGTTCAATGCAACAATATAAAAATGGATTTGTGTGTATCACATAAAAATACTGTATGAAGTTATCAATTAGTTAAAAAAGTAATTAACAATACAATAATAAAATAGTGTATTAAACCATTGTAAGTATTTCTTGAAAAAGTTTCAAAAAGCTTCTTTTTTTCTTTTTTCTTTTCTTTTTTTTCTTTATTATTCTTTTTTCTTTTTTTTTTTGCTTGCCAAGCACATTATGCAGTTGCACTGTTCAACTTTTTAAGGAAATGTGTTCATATTGTATATGAACCATAATTTAAATGACTTCAGATATTCCTTCTTTTAAAAAAGATAAAAACCCAGAGATTATTCATACACACAGACATTTGAGTCATTTATCAGCAGTGTGAGAGTGTTTGCTGGTGAATTTCTCTTTATCTGTTGAACACAGAGTCAGAGATGGGAGCCTTTAACACTCTTCACAATATATTTCAACAGCATCCCATTAGTATTCATAGAAGTGTAGTTTTAGTAGACATTTCAACACACACTGATACATACAAATATTAAATAAACACTTCTTTACGGATCATCAGTTTAGGTTCATACACTCATCTAATTTACAGGTTTGTTTATTATAAATGAGATTCATTAAATATATTTAACAAGCTTCATTGGACATCATCATGGTTTCATCTCTGAGTCAAAACTGTAAATGAAAAACGTGTTAATGTTTCATCTGTACATCAGTGATGATTCACTTATATTTCATACTTCTGAGCATTAATGATAATTAAATTCCACCATAAACTGCAAATGACTTATTAAATGTCCCTTCTGGGTTTTATTGCCATTTAAAGTCTTTCTGGGACTGAATTTCTCCTTCAGTTTCCTGATGAACGCACCGCTGTGAGATTACCTGCAGAAATAAGGAGGTTTATGTTTTATGAATTGTGCATATGTTAATGTTGTGCTCATTCAAACATACTAACGGCAGATGAACAGCTTCTCAGAAATAAACAGGAAAATAAATGTTGCAAAATTCTGAAATTCTGAAATAAATACAGTCACATCTGATTTCATTTAAACTCAAAAACAATCCTTTACTTTCAGACGTTTAATGTGTGATTTCCTGTTTATTTGTTTGTTTCTTTGCATTAAGAATTTGCAATTAAATCCTATTAGTAATCCATTAACAAACAATGATCAATACATTTGTTATTGTATTTATTAATCTTTGTTAAAAT
Organism: Spinibarbus caldwelli; assembly: GCA_039654775.1. Classification (NCBI taxonomy): domain Eukaryota; kingdom Metazoa; phylum Chordata; class Actinopteri; order Cypriniformes; family Cyprinidae; genus Spinibarbus; species Spinibarbus caldwelli. Next base: position 1,959,661 of record CM077228.1, on the reverse strand, counting down.
TAGTTAAAAATACAAATATTCATTGTCAGATCATGTTAGCTCAAGTTTATGAAATAATATTATCAGATACAACTTTTGATTTTAATAATGTATTAGTAAATGTTGAAACTAATACTTTAGAACTACAAAAAAAAAAAGTATTATATATCAAAAAGTTGTAAATAAAACAAAGATTTTTTGAGTGTATTTACAAGGAAATACTCTTTCAATCTTAAAGAGCTGAAAACTCCAACTTCATAATGTGCTAATGAATTTTAAAAAAGAATTATTCAAAATGGTTTAATATTCTATTTTATTATGCGTAGGCACCTATTATATCCGTTAGCGTTCTTATTATTCTTCTTCTTCCGCCGCAAAGTCAATGGCAGCCCATAGAACCACTTGCGGGAAAGTTGTAAAATTTGGCACACTGATAGAGGACAGAGTCAATAGTAACCACAGCAAATTTGGTGTCTCTAACACAAACTCTCTAGCGCCACCACTTGTCCAAAGTTGCACTCATGTTTATGCTAATAACATTTGAACCGTTGAAACAAAATTCTTTGTTCCTCTGATTCCTTGGCTCAAGCCGATTCAAACGCACTATATGATGTCATTTTCCGTCATGACAGTTTTTCCGCCATTTTGAATTTTCTGAAAAACCTACTTTATCGAACTCCTCCTAGGCTGTTGCTCCGATTTTCACGAAAATTGAATCAGATCATCTTCAGACCATGCTGACAAAAATTTACGGAATTGAAGTTGATTCGTAAAACCGTTCTCGTATAACTCGCGAACAAATTCTTTGAAAAGCACGCAAAAATGGATGTGAGCTTATATCTCCGCAACAGTTTGGCGTATTGAGACCAAACTTGGTGTCTTATAACAAGCATGACCAGAGGCTACTTGCAGTGTTTCAGCGCAGTGCCACCTAGTGGTCAGGAGATATGAAAAATGGATATTTTTGCTTATAACTTGTGAATGGTTTGGCCAAAACTCACAAAACTTGTCTCTGTAGATTCGGTGCATCATGCCGAGTCGAATCATATCCAATTTTCCCATGTCAGCCATTTTGGGCGTTGGCCATTTTGAATTTTGTTAAAAAATGCTGTATTTAATGAACGCATTGACGTATCGTTACGAAACTCGGTATGCATCTTCGACACCATGCCCTGATGGTACGCAAAAAGTTTTGGGGTAGCGCCACCATGTGGTCAAAAGTTATAATGAAATTTCTAAAAATGCTAATAACTTTTGTTTACATTAGTCTATTGTAATCAAACTGATGTTGATAGATTCCTTGGTTCATGCCGAGAACATCGATATCAATTTTGCCATAATTGGCTGAACTTCGTGTCCGCCATTTTGATTCATGTTGAAAACCTACTTTTTCGAACTCCTCCTAGACTGTTAGTCCAATTTTCACCAAATTTGACTCGGATCATCTTCAGACACTGCTCGCAAAAAGTTATGGATTTCGTGTCGATATACGAAACGGTTTTCGTTTAGCGCATCAATGAATTTGCTGGAAAGATGCCAAACTGCATCTGAGGCTGTATCTCAGCGAAACTTTGACATATTCACACCAAACTTTGTATGTGACATTGTCACCTCACACTGACCATGCCACGTCAGTTTGGTGACAGCGCCACCTATTTGTCAAGAGTAATTAACCATTCATTAATTACTAATAATGAAATTTCCAAAAATGCTAATAACTTTTGATTGCATTAGCCTATTGTAATGAAACTGGTCTCAAACTATTCCTTGGGTCATACCGACAACATATATACCAATTATGTCAAAGAAAGCCGAACTTCCTGTCCGACATTTTGATTTATGTTGAAAACCTACTTTTTCGAAATCCTCCTCAACCGTTTTTCCGATTTTCACCAAAATCGAATCATATCATCTTCAGACCATGCTGACAAAAAGTTATGGATTTTGTGTTGATAGACAAAACAGTTTTCGCATACCACAGCAATGAATTTGAGGCATGATGCCAAATGACAGTTGATGCTGTATCTCTGCAGTGCTTTGGCATATTGACACCAAACTTTGTGTGTACCATTGTCACCTCACAAAGAACACACCACATCAATTTGATAACGGTGCCACCTATTGGTCAAAATTGAAAAGTCATTCAATCATATTACTAGTAGTTTTAAATGATTTTTCAGCCATTTTGTATTACAATAATCTTAAAATGGCTTCAATTACTCATTGCTGCAGTTGGTCTGATGCTTGCTTCTGTAGTGCTTGGCCCCGTAATTGCTGCTTGCAGCTATATTTATATATTATATTTATTGCTTATTTTAATTATTTTTGGCATGTCATTTTGTAACCAAATTAATGACATTAATAAATTATTAATTATTTAGTGGATAAATACATATTTTTATGTGGTACTAAATGCTTTAGAATGAATCTAAGTTGTAATTTAAACATTATTATTGGAGTATTTGATTATTATATAACATGATTATTGGAGTACATTTGACAGAAAAAAAAAACAATAATATTTAAGCCTTAATAAATGCTTCAGTAGCACACTGTAAAAAAAAACAATTCAAAGTTATAAATATAAATAAATAAATTACATTTTTTGTTTAAGGAGATTTTTTTGTGTATGTTTTACAAGAAATACTATTTCAGTCTCTCTACTTCAAAATATCATGTTTCATACAATTCATTTTTTTAACTAACGTTAACCTTATTGTAAAGCGAAACTGCTTTGAGATATTCATGTGCAGAAAAGCGAATAATAAAAAGAGCAAGAGTGAACAGTGGAAGACGAATTCTCCTGCGTGTCTCTGTGAGGGTCAAACGTTCATTTCTTTTACAGATGTGCCTGATCTCTTCTGCTGCCCTTCACTCCCACACTGTCCAAACACACACTGTGTCACAAGACCATCACAACTCATCAGCCAATCAGCTTTCGGCTTTCCTTCACCCGAGAGTCGCCCACCAACCGCATGCATCTGCTCTCCTCTGCAGGTTCTCCGTGTGATTGACAGCGGAGCGAAGCTGATGGAGAGAGTCTCAGGAACTTTACGCAAATGAGAGGAGAGAAACGGCATGGCCAATCGCGGTGAGGAGTGGGACGTGACGTCTGTCAGAATCTGCTGATGCTGCAGCCCAAACCCTGATGAATTAGTGCAGATAAGTTTCTATCCGTCTGAAAGTTATAAGCAGAGTTTCTGCTGGAGATTCCAACACATTTGACATGCGAGGAAATGAATCATATGCTGCTTTAATCTGTTTTTTACATTCACTCCACAGATTTCTTCCACAGACTTGCATCCTGAGGCAACTAGGAATTACACAAGCTTTAGTCTGGATCCAGCCCTTACGGAGATCTGAGAAGAGATGATGCCATCCCCCCAGAAGACCTCAGATGATGCTAACCTTGGAACAGCATACAAAACTACCAAATTTTGCTTAATAGCTACGTTTAATCACAATAACAAAGTTTAATTGCAACATATAATCATTGCAGTTAATAGTGTTCACCGTCTGTATGATTACATGTAATTTGTAACTAACTGCATGATTCTTACTGTACATTTCTGACATAGTCACCACTAATAACCTACTCCTAAATTTACATTTACATTTATGCATTTAGCAGACGCTTTTATCCAAAGCGACTTACATTGCATTCAAGTTACAGTTTTACATTTTATCAGCTCTTGCTTTCCCTGGGACTTGAACCCATGATCTTGGCATTGCTAGTGCCATGCTCTACTATTTGAGCTACAGGAAAGCCTAAATATAATGTAGAAACTTCAAATTTTCTGTAAAGCTGCTTTGCAACGATTTGTATCGTGAAAAGCGCTATACAAATAAACTTGAATTGAATTGGATTGAATTTAGCTTCAGGACGACTGCAGGAGAAGCAGTGGCGATCGCTCTGAGATTCACTGCTCATGTTTACACGCGGGTCAGAGATTGTGGAGCTTGTGCCACTGAAGATGCTGTGTTGTTAAACAGCGTTTGAACAGTTAAGGTGAAATGACGTCTCTCAAGACTCCTGAACGCTTTTCCAGTTTTACTCCCTTTCCATTTCTGGCAACATAAAAACCTACAAAAACATATAATCGTATTTGCACACCTGTTATTTTAATATCTTTGAAATACTATTATAATATTTGTTCCTATTTTGAATCATGGTTTTTATAGTTAAACTGAAAAACATTTAAAAAAAAAAAAAAAAAAAACATTTCCGTTACTTGAAGAAAAATAAAAATTTATTTTATATAGTGGTCAAGGCAACATTTCTCATTTTCGTTTAGTTTAGCTGCATATACTAAAATAACTAACACTAAAACAAATAAATAAAAACAAATAAAAACTATATAGACTAAAAAAATCCAAATAAATAAACTACTAAAGTGAAAAACAAATTTAAATTTAATTAAAATGAAACGATAAAAATAAAAATAAGAACTAATTTGAAATATTAAAAAATATAATAGCATTTTATTGATACTAAAATAACAGTTTTGAATTGGATTTTAATTTTTTAATTTTAATTTACTTTTAGTTCATTTAGTTTTGGTTATTTTAGTACTTAAGCTTATAACAACAAACTAAATGAAATGAGAAATGTAACTGAAATTAAATAAGATTCTTTTTACATTTAATTTTATTTCAGTTATGTTTATTTTAAAGCAAATTGAAGTAATGCAAATATTTTTATGGTTTTAGTTTTAGGTAAAGTTTTTAGAGACTTTTTACAGATGTCAGGATGTTGCCTCTAGTATTTGTAATAACAATTTTATACACTACAATTTTTTTTTTTTTTTTTAAGAAATTAACTTTTATTTTCAATAGGATATTGATCAAAAGTCTCAGTAAAGACATTTATAATGTTACTTTCTATACATCTGTGAATCCTGAAAAATAAAATGTTTTCCATACAAAAATGAAGCAGCACAACTGTTTTCAACACTGATAATAATCAGAAATGTTTCTTGAGCAGCAAATCAGCATATTAGAATGATTTCTGAAGGATCATGTGATGCTGAAGACTGGAGTAATGATGCTGAAAATTAAGCTTTGAACACAGAAATAAATTACAGTTTAACAGATATTCACATAGAAAACAGCTATTAGAAATTGTAATAATTTTACACATTTTTACTATATTTTGGATTTAAAAAAAAAAAAAAAAAAGCTTTTGTGAGGAGAAGAGACTTAAAAACTTTAAAAACCTTTGAACAGTATTGTGCATGAATCAGACCCTTACTAACACCATCTTTAATACTGTCTTCAATCAGGTCCAGTCTCCGGTGCAAGAGAGTTACAGAGACAGGGATAAAAGTTAAATATGTAACATAGTTTGGTAATAGTGCATGTAGGACGAAACACCGGACACACACACACACACGTCACACTCGGTCAAACGTGTGTCTCTGGTTTCCTACAGTAAGTGCAGCGGAAGTGTCATTATCAGTGTGCGTGTGAGACACTTGTCTTTCTCTCTGTATATTTCCATTTAAAGCATGTCCTCTGTATCACCTCACACTTTCTCAAACACACACTCACTCAGAGACTCTTGAGTAAAATAATCGGCGTACGTTCCAGATAACAGAACACGCTCTTATCAGACAGAGATGAGTGCTAATGGAGGGAAGGTTATGAGACACACACGTATGCCAAGGTGAGACTCTTTGAAACGCCTCGAGAGTCCTTCTGCAGTGAACAGAGACAGTGAGCGAGCGTAGATTATCATTTCATGCTCTTATAGATCATATTCTGCGCACTGGGACTAGGAATGAATACTGTGTTCACAAACTGCATACTGCATTTCACATACTGTTCACTGTATTCTGATATTTTCACACAAACTATCGAAAATAGTGTTTATTGATATTTTCTGCTTTTCATTTATGATATTTTCTGCACTTTTACTGTATTCTCATATTTTCTACATTTTATTTATATATTCTGATATTTTTATACACTGAATTTTACTATATTCTTATATTTTCTGCACTTTGTTTAATGTTTTTATACTTTATGCATTTTATTTACTGTTTTCTCCTATTTTCTGCACTTTATACTTTTTCTGCACTTAATTTAATATATTCTCATATTTTCTGCATTCTCATATTTTCTGCTACTGTATTCTCGTATTTTCTGCTCTTTATTTAACTTACAGTATTCTCATATTTTCTGTACTTTATTTACAGTATTCTCTGTATATACAGTATAGTATTCTCATGTTTTTGGCGCTTTAATATCTTATTTTTGCATTTTATTTGACTGTTTTCTTATATTTTCTGCATTTTATTTACTGTATATTTCCTGCACTTTGTATTGTCATATTTTCTGTACTTTATATATTTTCATTTGATGTTTTTTGCTGTGTTGTTATATTTTCTTTACTTTGTTTTCTGATATTTTCTACATTTTATTCATTGTATTCTCATATTTCCTGCACTTTATTTAATATATTTTCATTTTATATGCTTTTTTTTTACTCACTGTATTCTCATATTTACTGCACTTTATTTACTGTATTCTCATATTTTCTACACTTTATTTAACTTACTGTATTCTCATATTTTCTGTACTTTATTTACAGTATTCTCATGTTTTCTGTGCTTTAATATCTCATTTTTGCATTTTATTTTACTGTTTCTTACATTTTCTGCATTTTATTTACTGTATATTTCCTGCACTTTGTATTATCATATTTTCTGCACTTTATATATTTTCATTTTATGTTTTTACTGTGTTGTTATATTTTCTTTACTTTGTTTTCTGATATTTTCTACATTTTATTCATTGTATTCTCATATTTCCTGCACTTTATTTAATATATTTTCATTTATATGCTTTTTTTATTCACTGAATTCTCATATTTACTGCACTTTATTTACTGTATTCTCATATTTTCTACACTTTATTTAACTTACTGTATTCTCATATTTTCTGTACTTTATTTACTCATGTTTTCTGTGCTTTAATATCTCATTTTTGCATTTTATTTTACAGTTTTCTTACATTTTCTGCATTTTATTTACTGTATATTTCCTGCACTTTGTATTGTCATATTTTCTGTACTTTATATATTTTCATTTTATATGTTTTTTGCTGTGTTGTTATATTTTCTTTACTTTGTTTTCAGATATTTTCTACATTTTATTCATTGTATTCTCATATTTCCTGCACTTTATTTAATATATTTTCATTTTATATGCTTTTTTATTCACTGTATTCTCATATTTACTGTACTTTATTTACTGTATTCTCATATTTTCTACACTTTATTTAACTTACTGTATTCTCATATTTTCTGTACTTTATTTACTCATGTTTTCTGTGCTTTAATATCTCATTTTTGCATTTTATTTTACTGTTTTCTTACATTTTCTGCATTTTATTTACTGTATATTTCCTGCACTTTGTATTGTCATATTTTCTGTACTTTATATATTTTCATTTTATATGTTTTTTGCTGTGTTGTTATATTTTCTTTACTTTGTTTTCAGATATTTTCTACATTTTATTCATTGTATTCTCATATTTCCTGCACTTTATTTAATATATTTTCATTTTATATGCTTTTTTATTCACTGTATTCTCATATTTACTGTACTTTATTTACTGTATTCTCATATTTTCTACACTTTATTTAACTTACTGTATTCTCATATTTTCTGTACTTTATTTACTCATGTTTTCTGTGCTTTAATATCTCATTTTTGCATTTTATTTTACTGTTTTCTTACATTTTCTGCATTTTATTTACTGTATATTTCCTGCACTTTGTATTGTCATATTTTCTGTACTTTATATATTTTCATTTTATATGTTTTTTGCTGTGTTGTTATATTTTCTTTACTTTGTTTTCAGATATTTTCTACATTTTATTCATTGTATTCTCATATTTCCTGCACTTTATTTAATATATTTTCATTTTATATGCTTTTTTATTCACTGTATTCTCATATTTACTGTACTTTATTTACTGTATTCTCATATTTTCTACACTTTATTTAACTTACTGTATTCTCATATTTTCTGTACTTTATTTACAGTAATCTCATGTTTTCTGTGCTTTAATATCTCATTTTTGCATTTTATTTGACTCTTTTCTTACATTTTCTGCATTTTATTTACTGTATATTTCCTGCACTTTGTACTGTCATATTTTCTGCACTTTATATATTTTTATTTTATATGTTTTTTTACTGTATTCTTATAAGTTCTGCACTTCGTTTTCTGATATTTTCTCTGTTTTATTCGCTGTATTCTCATATTTACTGCACTTTCTTTACTGTATTCTTATATTTTCTGCACTTTATTTTCTCGCTGATATCTTGGGATGTTCAGCCTCATGATCATATTCTGATTCTCTGTGTTTGCATCTCAGTTTGTGTCTCATTTCTCATTTAGTCCAGCCACACAGATGAATTTCCCTCCATTTTCATAGAATTAAATGAAATTAAATGAGATGTGGAGCGTTTGGTAGTCTGAGTCTCTGTAGCCGTCGCCTCATTTCTCTTTCACTCAGATACACGCAGAGAGAATATCATCATTTCAAAGACACACACAAACACCTCACCAGTGTTTTCTGTCATTCACCACACCCACACTCGTTCTGATGGTGGAATACTGTTATAAAAACACGTGTATGCATGAGGAATGAGAGATACTGGGCCTGATACTGTGGGCTTGTGTTTGCAGGAGAAAATGACGGTGACAGCAGAAATAAGCCAGAAGCCCTCAGATCCAGAGCCACAGATAAAAACACAGAGTGACATGAAGAACATCATGGATGCAGGTGAAAACAGGAGCACAGGAGTGTGAAATGAACCGGTTTTGAAAGTCATGTTTGCACCATATAACACACACACACACACAGCTCAAATACTGAAGCCTAGTGTGTGTCGTAGTGTTCATTGTTAAACAGGTTGAATCTATGATTGATGCTGATAGTACAACAGTAAAAGTTTGGAATCGTGTTTCTGAAAGAAGTCTCCTCTGCTCACCAAGGCTGCATTTATTTGATCAAAAATACAGTAATACTGTGAAATATTATTATTATTTCAAATTACTGTTTTCTATGTGAATATATAGTCACATGTAATTGATTGCTGTGATTTGCTGCTCATTTATTATCAGTTATTATTGGTGCTCATAATAATCAGAAATGTTTCTTGAGCAGCAAATCAGCATATTAGAATGATTTCTGAAGGATCGTGTGACACTGAAGACTGGAGTAATGATGCTGAAAATTCAGCTTTGATCACAGCCAGTGGTGTAATGTAACAAAGTAATAATACTTCGTTACAGTACTTAAGTATTTTTTGGGAGTATCTGTACTTTACTTGAGTTTTTATATTTCAGACAACTTTTACTTTTACTCCACTACATTTCCTAATTAAAATGTATACTTTTACTGCGATACATTTCCCCGAAGCATATTCGTTATTTGCTACAAAATAGTCAGAAAAACACAGGACTGTGGGAAAGCAGGTTTGATGTCTGCAAGTTAGACTCCTAAATAAACAGCTTTGCTCATGCAAACAAGTGTGCGCACAACCGCGGATGATTTCGTTTTTCCAGTTAAAGTCGAGTCTGGGGTGTGCGATATACAGTATATCTTATGCGATAATATGGTTAGTGTTGTTGTAATGATGTGCGATCTGATATTATCATGTAGGCTATATCACCAAATCACACACAGAGTGCACGCACGTTGATTTATAAGTCTATTAAAACTCAAAATTCCAGGCATTCTAAATTGTAGACGGCAAAAATGCTTCTGTATGCTTTTTATATTTATATAATTTAATATAGTTAACTTAATCTGACTATACCACACAAAGAGTACTGTTTTTCTCCAGATATCAGCATAACACATTTAATAATCATTTTATACAAGTTCAGTAAAGCAATAAGTGACTTACATTTTAGTCATAATATTGCTTGTTTTTTCTCAGTTTTGCCAATACAACGAAAAGAGCTCCAAACAAAGATCACAGCACTGTTTTGCGTCTCTGAGCAATGGACAGTGTTTACTTGTTGAATGAATCAGCTTTTTGAACAAATAGGTTGAATAAATGATTCAGTGATTCACTCATTAACACAGTCAAATGTTTTGTTTCTGAATGAATCAGTCGTTTGAATGAATCGGTTGATTTCACATTTCGACTATTTTTTTCATGTCTTAAATGATTTCAAATATCAGTATTCAATGTTTTATGTTAAAAACAAAACATCTATGCATCTATAACTGCAGGTTAAATGCATCCATGTCCCCTCTGAGATACATAAACTGTGTAAATACATCTAAATGCTATTTCAGATGCTGATTCCAGAAATGTTTTCTTATGTTGGAATGAAAGACACTAAGTACCGGATGAAGTGCTTTTTATTCTGACCCAAAAATACAAAATGAAAAAAAAAAAAAAGAGTTAAAACTGAACACAATCTTGCTACTCAAGCTGTGTATGGACATTTTATATATATATATATTTATTAGCTTCTTTTCCATTTTGCATTTACTTGTACTTTACTTTCAATACTTAAGTACGTTTAAGATTTAAAAAATACTTTTTGTACTTAAGTACAATAAATATCACATAGGGTGAAGTCAGCTAAAATGGGCCACGTTTTGGTAAATGATTTATAATACCATCAAATAAGCTAGGCTTGAGATCTAATGATATTCTTATCAATTAGCATGGGTCTCTTAAATATATTTATATTTTTTAAATGTGAAAAAGTATAAAATTTTTAAAATTATGAGAGTTAGAGTATCAGCAGGTACCTTCTTGAGCCACGGCAGACATTCAGGTAAAATGGGCCAGACTGACTTTTAAGAAAGTCAGATCTTATAAGGCAGCATGATTGGCTTCTTGTCTGGAGCGATCTATGATGCTCTGTCTAGGTACCCAGCTAACAAAAATATGTTCAAAGAATGTTTTAAGAATGTTTCTCAGGGTTTCCTTAAAAAGTCTTAAATTTACTTGTATCAAATTTAAGGTCATAAAAAGTCTTAAATTGTACAAGAAAGTCTTAATTATGATTTCAAGAGGTCTTAAATTTGGGTACAGACCAGAATTGCGATACAGCTTAATGTGACAATTAAACTTCAAAAGGCTATGATTTTATTAAATAAACATGAGCGCTGCAGGTTTCAAAGTCAGGTGCTGCGCTGCTTTGTGTTCTGCCGTTACCGCAGAAACTATTATAGGTCTGCAGATGGAAAGCACCTCCTGCTGGTAGAGAATCAATGTGTATGTTCAATAAGGCTGTTGTTCTGAGCAGGGTATTCCTGCAATACCAGAGGCGGCATTTTTAGGACCGCATTTCTAGGACCCTATAGTTTTTTTTATTTTTTATTAATTATTTTATTTTATTTTATTTTCTTTATTTATTTTTTGTATTAGCGGCTCATACTATTTTATAGCACTTGCTATTTAATTTTGTATATTATTATTTTTAAGGAATTATGTAGTTGGTTAAATACACTTAATTATTGCCCTAACCCTAAACATACCCGTTGGTAACCCTCTTGAAATATTTAACCTAATTTATTTCAATATGTTCTATATATATTCTGGTTTTAAATTCAGTTTTCTTGGAAAGAAAGATGTGCGAGACAGACTTCAGTTCATTAGCTGCAGCGCTTCACGTCTGATGTGTGACCCACTTAAAATGCAGTAAACGCTAAAACAATTGCGGTACAAATTAGTGTGATTATTAGTACTTTAATAAATGTAAAATAATTTGAATACAAATACTAATTTACAACATCCATGAACTGTTTTGCACAGCTAAATGGAGATTGCTGACACCTCCTTGAACACTCAAGTTCACGCTAGCTCTTACATTAAAAATAAGATGGAAAGATAAAAAATTAATAGTTTCCATGGATCTAGTCTTTGCATATGTTTGTTTGATGTTTGAATCAGGTCTCCTCTTTTGGAATAGAATTGGCTAGATGGCACTGTCCCAAAAAATAGGGTCCTATGCAGTCCTAGAACTGTAGCCTCTGGTATTGCAGGAACATTGGGTTGTTTTTGTTCAGACCAAAGTGAAAATCGACCCATGTTTTTACCCTGCAAACACACAGAGCTGTAAATGTGAACTGGTGGATCGATAAGAAGATAATTCATTATAAAAATCTAAACAGTAAAATGTGATTGTATGTTATTTATTTAATATAATAATTTACTGATAATAATTGTTTAAATTAATATAATAATTAATACTTTTGACTCATCCATTTTCTTAAAAATGGTTTAAAGGCTGAAATGTGAAGTGTATCATTTTATAAAACTTTTTGTTTTTGTGAATACTTGTATCTGAACTGTAAATCATGCTTTTTACAGTCATTTTACAGTTTAATAGTTTACCATAGACATTACCATACCCCGTTCATATGATATTAATTTTATTTGTGCAGGTCTTAAAAAAGGCTTAAAAATCCTGCAGCAACCCTGGTTTCTTCTTGGTTATGTGAACGTTTGAGGAACATTCCATTCTATCATTTTGACAACGTTATGAGAGTGTTACATTGTAATGTTCTCTCAATGTTTAAAACACCTGTTTTCTTTTTAAAGAACGTTTTTTCTTGGTTATGCTTTAAAGTGAAAGTGAAAGTCGTAACGTATTGTCAAGTATGGTGACCCATACTCGAAATTGGTGCTCTGCATTTAACCCATCCAAGTGCGCACACACACAGCAGTGAGTAGTGAACAAACGCACACACACAGTGAACACACACCCGGAGCAGTGGGCAGCCATTGCTCCAGCGCCCGGGGAGCAATTGGGGGTTCGGTGCCTTGCTCAAGGGCACCTCAGTCATGGTATCGAAGGCAGAGAGAGTGCTGTTTGTTCACAATCCCCACCTTCACTTCCTGCCGGTGCGAGAATCGAACCGGCAACCTTCAGGTTACAAGCCCGACTCTCTAACCATCAGGCCACAACTTCCCCCTGCGAACACTAGAGGAACATTCTATTTTATCACTTTGAAACCTTAATGACAACATTATTTTTAATGTTTTTCAAATGTTCAAGCCATCTAGTTTTTTTAATGTATTAAAAACATTTCTTTTTGGTTATGTGAACATTAGAGGATCATTCCATTCTATTATTTTGAGAACGTTCCAACAACGTTCCTTGTTGGCTGATCCTCCTAATGATTAAAGCTCAAAAAAGGTTTTCTCTCAAGATTTTGTTATAAGAATATCTTTTTAATAACATGTTTTAGTAACATTATAAGAACATTCATCAAAAACAAATAGCATTTTGTTCTAAGAACATTCTCACAATGTTTTCTGCTAATGTTACAAAAACATTCAGCAAATATTACATCAAGATGTCCCGAGAACATTGTTTCCACTCAACATTACGAGAACATATACCAAATATTAATGTTATAAGAACATTCCATAAACATTATTTTATTTTAGGAATGTTCTTGTCCTAACACTTACATAACCTTTAAAATACATTAGTGAAAGTTATGGGAATGTTCCCTGTTAGCTGGAATAGGTCAAACTTATAAACTCATAAAAATAAAGGTTCTTTATTGGCTTTGATTGTTTCTATTAAGAACCTTTAACATCCATGGAAGCTTTTCATTCCACAAAAGGTTCTTATATTGGAAAAAGGTTCTTTAGATTTTTAAAATGCTCTTCACACTCGAGGAAAAAATAGTTCTTCTATGGCATTGCTGTGAAAACCCCCTTCTGCAACCTTTATTTTTAAGAGTGCGCTCACAGCTATGAAATAAGACTGATTTCGCTGTCTTGCTGTAACCTTTAAATCAGTTGCGTTTTCATTAATTGTGTGCTCAAATCCCTGAGCCGTTAATGGTTTAAGAATGAGGTCAGTGTGAAGAATCGAGGGGTTGAATCGACTGGGGCAGTTGTGGCCTAATGGTTAGAGAGTCAGACTTGTAACCCGAAGGTTGTGGGTTCGAGTCTCAGGTCCGGCAGGGATTGTCGGCGGGGGGAGAGAATAACCAGCGCTCTCTCCACCTTCAATACCACAACTGAGGTGAGACCCTTGAGCAAGGCACCGAACCCCCAACTGCTCCCCGGGCGCCGCAGCATTGGCTGCCCACTGCTCCTGGTGTGTGTTCACATCTCACTGCTGTGTGTGTGCAGAGCTGAATTCTGAGTTTGGGACACCATACTTGGCCACACATCACGTCCCTTCCTTTTTTTCCTTTTCTAAACCCGTTTGCTCTTATCTGCTAATGAAGAGATCCTTCAGTCAGTTCAGTTACACAGAATGACTTAAGCACACAAACACACACAAGAATAGTGAACACAGAGTTTGTTTTAGAGCGCAAAAACTCGAGGGTTGTGCGCTGTAGCAGAAATTAGCATTACCTGGCATCAGTTTTTCTCTCCAGCTCAACTGGTGGAATGACAGAGCAATAGTTTGAAGAGAATCTTCCTGAGAAAACTACATTTAAACCACAGCAGCCACTGCAGTTGATTAATAACACAGCTGATTAATAGAGTCCAGCAGGGATGACATTTTGCACACTTCCGGTTCTGTCTTCCTGAAGTCAATGTTTTTTTTTTTGTTTTTTTTTTATGGATTTTTGTGATTAAATGTCTGAAATAAGCTCAAGATATTTTCACATTTTATTTTATGACAGAAGCGTTAACGCTTTACTTAAAGCCTTTATATATAATGCATTATATAATTAGTTTTAATGCATTAATTATGCCTTGTGATGCACTTTACAATGCATTGTATGATCACATGAATAATTGTAATCACAGTTATAAGAAATGATAATATTTATCTCCTAATTGTTACACCTTTAGAAAGTATAATGCATTAAAACATGACAAAATAACCTTCAAATATTATCATGCAATTTAACTTTGCTTACGATTATTTATGAAAAGATATAATGCATATAAGTAAATGCACATAAAAGTAAAACGTTACCAAACCTCTTGTGATTTTTTTTAAAGCTTTTATTTAAAGATAATTGCTAAGCGTGGCTAAATGGGATACAGCTCTGAGGACTGTGTTTGCCAAGCATTCAAACCTGTAGATCACATTTGTGTGTCAAACTCTTACTTTTATCAGATCAGACTCTCTCACTGAAACACTGAAATGCGGCCCGTAAAACATTGCTCATCTCTTGACATGTGCTCAGAGATACTGACTCATATTTAAATCGGTTTCAGTGTTTTGTGTTGAGATCTTTGTCTGCGCTGCTCATACTTTCCTCAAGGGGTCGTTCGGTAAAGTTTTGTGAAATCTGAAATGCATCTGCTGCTCGGTGGATTGTGGGCTGATAGTTTAACTTGAGCTGTTTGTCTTTCACAGTGCTTTTCCTCCTGTTGAATACTAATATATTCCTGCTCATTCATGTAGCCAGATGTTTGACTATTAATATCCACATTGCAGCTTATTCTGGTCAAGAACTCCCAAAAATATGTTCTAATGGGTCAAGGGACCATTTTCAAAGCAGAAACACGAGACGCGGGCAGTGGAATATGGAAAAATATAGAAAATCTTGAGACGTGTTTTTTTAAAAAGTTGAAATTCTTTTAACTAGAGCACCACATTTTTTAAATACACATCATGTGTGAGACACTGCAAAAGACATGAGACTTGAACAAAGCTGTCAAACACGTCCATCTAATGTTAGCCTAGTGAGTTAAAGTAGTGCACTAATTCTGTGTGAATGAACACTAAGAATGTTTTGCTAACATTCAAATTAAGTTCTGAATGTTCCCTTAATGTTCAAAATCACCTGTTTTTTTATGTTTTGCGAACGTAAAGGAAACATTCCATTTTATCATTTTGCAAATATTATTGGAACATTACATTTGAATGTTCTCTGAACGTTCTAAAATGATTAGCAACATTTAAAAAAATGTTAGATGAACATTCAGCTAAAATGTTTCCAGAAAGAAAACGTTCGGTGAACAATGTATAAATAATGTTTTTGTGCTGACGTTTTGAGAACATTATTAAAGATCAGATTTAATTGAACGTTTTATTAACGTTACTGGAAGAACGTTCTAAGAATGTTTTGCTTATTTGAAAATTTTATTTCTGAATGTTCAGAATGTTTAAAAAATATTTTTTCTTCTTGGTTATTTGAACGTTAGCGAAAACATAATGCAATATTCCATTTTTTCTTTTTGCAAATGTCTTTGATCGATCCCTGAACCATCTGTAGTACAATTCACAAAAGGTCCAAATTTCCAAACTAAAATGTTTCAGAAAAATGGTTCATGGATGATGTATAAATGTTAATAAAGACCAGATAACTTTGAATGAACGTTCTATTAATGTTACTGGAAGAACGTTTGTTCATAACTTCGAGAGAATCTTTCCAGAACGTTAGCTAAAGTTCTGAGATCGTTCCCTATTAGTTGGGTTCCAACTTTTAACAAAAGAAAAACATTATTGCTCCATGTTTGCTCTTCCATATCTCAGGGCAGGTTTTTTTTTTAAATAAATTTTGTGTTAGACATAAAATAGACACAAATGAGTCAGCAGTTGACATCTAGTAAGATCACAGAGCTATAAAATGAATGTGGTGCAGCTGATCTTTAAAGACAAATTCAAGTTCATATTTAGTTTCGCAATGAAAACTGATTGTTGATGATTTCAGGCAGCTCTTTCTATGTTTCTGAAGTATCAGAGGCTCAGGGAACGGTCTGCTAGCGTGTCTCGTTCATTCTCTCATACAGATGGTGCTGTTTAAGAGCAGACGGCGGCCGTTCTAAAACACACGTCTCCTCGCGGCTCACTCGCGGCTCGTGTGCTCTCACGCTGACCCGTAATCTGCTCTCACACCCCACATGCTGGTTTTGTGTTGTTCTCGACATGTTGATGCAGCAGATTTGAGCTGATGGGGGACATAATTAATCTCATTAGAGGGACTTGTTAGCGAGGACAGCAGCTTTGAGTCCACATATGCTCGTTAGTAAAATGCTTTCATAATTGCTGCCGTTAAAACAAAAACATTGAGGGTCAGGGAGCGTCCTGCTGTTAGAAAGCTTTGATTCATCATGAGTCTGATCTTCAGAATCTGATTGTGAATCTGAATCTTCATTAAGGGCAAGGTTTTGCTAGAGAAATAATCGACCTGGTCTGGAAAAACAAGCCCAAAATAAGCACAGAAAGGGATTTTGTCCCAGTTTTCAATGCTCTGCCACAAATATTGTTCGTTTTCCTTCTTTTCTAATCTGTTACAAAAAAAAAGGTCCCCCAGGACGTAAATGCACTGAATTAAAAAAATGGTGATTTTTATTGTGCTCAAAAGTCTTAATACACATAGTCATTTATAGTCATGAATATTCTTTTTTTTTTTACTTAATCAGAATGGTGCGAAACTTGGTAACTTTAATGACACTTTCCATATGAACACACAAAGAAATTGTACTCACAATACTCTCACTTGTGATTTTTGCAATCAAAAATTACCATGGCAAGTAGGAACATACAGAGCAATTTTTATGGCACAATCAACAAATCAGCCACAATGAGCCTTTGACAGTGTATAAATATATATTCAAGTGCAGAACCTAATGAAAGTATTTATGTCTGAAAATACTCATATAAATAGTTTACTATAGTTTCTAATATATATACAGTATTATTTTATATAGAAATAAGTAGTGCATAATTTAGAGGTAAATATTGTGTAGTACACTCTAAAGAATAAATAAGAGGACCTGTTAAAAATGAATGTAAAATAAAATAATAAATAAATAAAATGCATGGTTGCAAGGTTAAAAATTCTAATTTATTCAATTAAACCTTGAAACCTAAAAGTCCCAGCAAGTTCTGTTAATATTGTGTGTAACAAACTCAAGTTTTTGCATTAATTGGTTTGCCTAGAAAATTAAGTTGTAGTAAAATTGTCTTGTTAACTATGGAAATTGGGCGGTGGATTTCTAGCTCCCAGCATAGTTTGCATAGAACTGGATAAGGAGAATAAATGTTCAAATACATGTTTTTTGTTGAGCCAACACATTATTTTTTTAGAGTGCATCATGAAATCCTAAATCCCCTCAAAATACTAAAGATTAAATATTAATGAAACAGAATATAATACATTAATTTAATTTTTTTAAGTTATGCTTATTGTCTTTGGTCTTACTTGACCACTGAGGATAAAAAGCATGACCCACAAGAGAGGAATAAAAGGTTAAAAGGAAGGTATAAAGGGAAAAAATGTTTTACTGTTGCATCAAATACAGCTTGTAATGGAATCTAATTACTTCAGATGTCAAAATAGACTGGTAACGAAATAGATTAGAGATTCCCATGGCACTGACAGACAGAAAAACATCATCACACACATTAAATAATGATAATCCACTAACAAATACTCAACTTTATTCTGAAAACAAGCCCAGAAAACGCAACCCGCGACTGTCTGAATTTATAAGAGTCTTCCAGAACAAAACAAGTGCAAAGTCATTTATAATAAGTAGAATTGGCAGCCCTAAGTCATACTTTCATTCAAGAGTTAACGTAGTCTAGTTAACTGGTAGATGTTGGAACAGCACCATCCTGACAGCGTTTTTCTGCACTGACGGCTCTTCAGAAGTATTATGATGAAATAGTTATTTCTTACGAGCAACATTCATTGTTTTTTTTCTTGGCAGACAGTTGTAATCTCATGTCAGTTGTGTTTTTCTGCCTTTTTACGTAGTGTTTTGCGCTTTTCCATTAGTGCCAGTGCTTTTGTACAGACGTCTGGAGTTATAATGAAGAGTTTATCACTCTTGGACGAATGCTGAATGAATTCTGCTCCTCCTGTCATATGGAGAACAATGGCGCTTTAATGCGGCTCATATTTCATGTAGGCCGTGGTGGTGTTTATTTCAGAGGTGTGAGTGGGTCACAGACGCTCTCCGTGGGCTTGTCCCTCAGTTCCAGCTCAAAGCTCAGTGTTTATGGAGCTTGTATGCCATTAATCATTTTTCAGCTAAATAATGGTGTCATGCCATAATCCATCATGCACACAGAGCGCTGGGCATTACAGGATGTAATTACACTTAAGAGTATGTGCATGTGTGTGTGTGTGTGTGTGTGTAAGACACTGGTTTCATGTTTGGACTATGAGGATTCTTAATGGTAGGCTGTTTAAATGCTTAATAAATACTGTCATTTTTCCATTCCTGCTGACAGTGTGACTGGCGTCTGTGAGGTTGTTCTGAGTGTTTTGTTGTTTGTTTGTTTGTTACTAATAGGCTGTTGCTAGGGTGTTCTGTGTGGTTGCTAGGTGTTTTTTTTCCTATCAGAGAGTCTGTGGTCTTCTGGTATGTTGATCCTTCAGTGTGCGTCTGGGGGATTTTTTCACTGGTTTTACTGTCTGACAAACCTCAGAGTTTAAAAGTCAAGTCTAATTTATTTGTAAAGCACTTTTAAAGAAAATCATGATGTTAATGTTTCTAGTATCTTAATATCTTTGTCTTAGTCACATTTAGCAGTTTAGTACTATTCACCTTTTCACTGAATGACTGAAAAAAAGGTATAAAAGGGATAGTTCACCCAAAAATGAAAATTATTATCATTTACTCACCCTCCACATTATCATTTACTCACCCTCCACCCTCCAAATCTGTATGAATTTCTTTCTTCTGTTGAACACAAAAGAAGATATTTTGAAGAATGTTGATAACCAAACAGTTGGTAGACATTGACTTCCATAATACAGAATGTTTTTTCCATTCAATGGAAGTCAATGGCTAACGTCAACTATTTGATTACCAACATTCTTCAAAATATCAGAAAGATGTAGAAAGAAACGTGAAAACTATGGAACAACTTGATGGCAATAACTTGGCAGAATTATTCAAGAAAAATCAATGATGTATCTGATCACAATTCACAGTAATGCTATCATGAACCAGGTTTGCATGTAGCTGCTTTGGGAAAACAGATCATGCTATCCAAACATATTTTACAGTAAAATTTACAAGGCATTTAAGATAAACAGTGAACCAAAAGCCAAAGAGAAAAGTTGAGTTCTGTATATAATTTGAATAATTTTCATTTTAAGATGGGATCTGAAGCCTGATGGAAACAGAAACAGTTGTGATCACCTTTAAATGTTAATCGTCAGCAGCACGTAGACAGAAATGAGTCTGCGAGACGTCCAGCAGCACTGATGTTGACTGAGTGCCGTGTTTGTTCTGAGATGTACAGTAGTATGGCCCGCTGTGTGTCAGGTTGATGTTGTTGATGGTGAGGTTTGGTCCGGTCTGAACTGGGTTCAGGAGTTCTTCAGTGTCTCTGTACCAGGTGTAGTTCACTGCTGGGTTTGCATCACTGCTGCAGCTCAGAGTCACTGAACGACCGTCCAGAACTAAACCAGCTGGATTTATCATCACAGATGTGTTTTTAGGAGCATCTAATGGAGGAGAAAATCATTCAGGCAATTACTTTATGATTTACAGCACTAGTTATAGATGATAAGTCAGAATAGATTGATATAATTCCTGTCTTACACTGCACTCGTATCATTCGGTTCCACTCGTATCATTCGTATCATTTTCTAATCCTAACAAAACACATTGTTGGAACTGAACTTCCCTCCATCACCTCCATCATCCCCATCCCCATCAGCTCCATGTGAGAGATGGTGGACGAGACGGACCGAAGATCTTAGTAGAGCAGCCATATGTGAGAAACAGTGAAGTTCAGAAAAGAGATGAGCTCAGTTTTGTTCTGATGCTGCTGTTCTGTGACGTTCTCATTGAGAGATGAGCTCCATGTAAGAGATGGTGGACGAGACGGACAGAAGATCTTAGTAGAGCAGCGCAGACTCACTGAACTTCCCTCCATCACCTCCATCATCCCCATAACCTCCTGCTTATCCTTAAAGACACTCAGTGTGGGTTTGGGTGGAGATCCTGAAACACACATACAGATATTACAAGATCATATGGATTATTATATCCAGGGACACAACTGCTCATTTGCTGAGGGGTTTGCAAGATGCAAGTATTGGTGCCCCCTGTATATTCTATCCAGTAAAACTAACCCTCACGTCTATTTTCTGCTAGCCCATGACTTAGCCTCTGTAATTGTTCAGTTATATCTGGATGAGATAATTTACTCACACATCCAGTTAAAAAACATCCCAACATTTCCGGAATTCGGGTTGTATTTTGGAATCTAAAATTGCTATAAAATCAAAGCCATATGTCTAAGTAAGTTATGTTGCAAATTTAAAGTTGATATCACAAAATTGGGGTTCCTGTGAGATTTTGTTTAGGCACTATTAAAAATAGCCACCAAGTGACATGCAAACTCACTGAATTTTTTTAATGCATTTTCCTGTCATACATTTATACATTTCTGTCACAAAATGATTTCTATCACAAAATAGTCTCCAAATATGGAAACTTGAGGCTCAGACCTTTCCAACAATGTGTTTTGTTAGGATTAGAAAATATTGTAGTAAAATTTGTAATATGACACTTGACACCACCCACTAGGGGGAGGAGCCTGCTAAAAAGATTTAAAGTACAATTTCCATGGTAAAGCATTGTCTGATTTCAAAACAGGATGAATTTTGAGTGTCGAAAAGAAATTAAAGTTTTTGAGGAAAACATTCCAGGATTTTTCTCCATATACTGGACTTCAATGGTGGCCAACGGGTTAAAGGTCCAAATTGTAGTTTCAATGCAGGTTCAAAGGGCTCTACAAGATACCCCACCGAGGAAAAGGGTCTAATCCAGCGAAACCATCGGTCATTTTCTAAAAAGAATAAAAATGTATATCATTTTTAACCACAAATGCTAATCTTGCACTAGCTCTGCGATGTACGTCCACAACTTCACACATTTACGTAATTACACTGGAAAGGTCACTTTTTTCCTAGTGGAAGAATTCTTTTAGGTTTCAAAAGATATAAACAACGAGGATACGTACACGAACGGACCATTTTAAACAATAAACTGATACTAAGACAAATAAATATGTCATTCAGCAACTTTTGAACGGTCCCCCTCCAATCTTGTAAACACTGGGTCGGTACGATACTGAGTTCCAATGTGACTACATAATGCGTGAAGTTGTGGATGTGCATCACAAATGAACAATGAAACTGGAAAATGGACCTTCAACCTGTTGGCCACCACTGAAGAAAAATCCTGGAATTTTTCCTTAAAAATCTTAATTTCTTTTCGACTGAAGAAAGAAAGACATGAACAGATGACATGGGGATGAGTAAATTATCAGGAAATTTTGATTCTGGAGTGAACTAATCTTTTAAGTGAAAGATTTCTGCCACCTGGTGGAAAACAAACACTTTTAAAATGAAAATGAAAATTACATTTCCTGTAAATAGCAGCAGACGATCACTCATTGGCTCTTTTGCCATTTCCACTCCCTATTATAGTTCTTTTCACGTTTTTTCGTCCCGGTTAACTATCTCATCAGTTACTCTCGAATGTAAATCGAGCGCCAATACAGCGACTTTACTTTTTTGAGCAATAGAGATATTCTGAAATGAACTGATATTATCGTTAATCACTTTGCCCTCTCAAGCAACAACATTAAATGTTGATTAACTTACAATGAAAAAAATATATAATTTAAGCTTACCAATATTTGTTTGTTCACTTGGACATTGCTGTCGTCATTTTAATGCATTGTTTTTCATTTTCCCTATGTGTTTTTTCTGTTCTGCGGAAATGCCATTGATATGCTCTGCATATGCTGCATTCCCCTGATTATCTCCAATGATAAAAGTACATACTGTACAGTAGTAGTTTTCATTTTCATGTACAAACACATTATTGAAGAAGCATGAACATGACACTCACCTATGACGGCAATTTCAACATGAGAGTATGCAGGTTTTATGTATCTAAGTCGCAATTTACCACTGGCTTCAAGTCTGAAGAAATATGACCCATCATGACTCTGACTGACATTATCGAAGCGTGTGGTGCAGTTTTTTTGTGTAGCAGTCCCAAATATTTCTCCTTTAAACAGTCCAGTGTTGGGGCTGCTGGAGTCAAACACCATAATGTGAGTCTTTCCTTCTTTAAACCATATTTTCTTTGCTCTGGCAGTGAGGTCTTGATTATATTTTTCGTCAATATCAAATGTGCAGGGTATGAAGACACAGGATCCTTGTAGAGCTTCT
This sequence comes from Spinibarbus caldwelli, assembly GCA_039654775.1. Taxonomy (NCBI): domain Eukaryota; kingdom Metazoa; phylum Chordata; class Actinopteri; order Cypriniformes; family Cyprinidae; genus Spinibarbus; species Spinibarbus caldwelli. The sequence goes on along the minus strand of CM077228.1, from coordinate 1,936,551 downwards.
ACTGTCTCTGGCAGATTGATACTGAAGCCACAAAAAAACACCTAAAACAATAGACAAAATGAAGAAATTATACAAAGAAAGAAGAAATCATCATTTATATGCAGAACAAACTTCTGCAGCACTTATTGCTCTTTAATCTTACAAAGGTTACATGAAAGTGCTTTCATAATAATAATTCAGATTGTTAAAAAGAGAAATAATCTATAAGAATGAGACCTTGTATCAGAGATCCAGTGAGGAGGAACGTCACCAATGTTTCCATCATTTACATTCCCCTTATAGCAGAATATCCAAACAAATACAAACGATTAGGTCTATATTATAATACAGAATTGACAATAAAGCAAAATTCATTTTTCATATTTTTGTGATTTGTTTATTTAAACTCATATTATCTCTAAAGTCCTAAAATGGTTCTACGGATAAAATAATAAATGTCAAGAATACAGAACATTGCTAGAACAAATTGCTTAGTGTAGATTAAAAACGGGACATGCTTGAACATGTTTCGTACATCATAGCGTCTTAACAGCTGAAAATCTCAAAACTACGACCGTAAATGTAAATTCTACCATGTTGCATGTAAAAGACTTACCAGAGAAGAGAGTTGAGGATGACAGAATAACACATCTTAACTGGTATTAGAGTTTGTACCACTTCCCTTTCAGTCATACCAAAGCATTAGAGAGCTTAGCAAAATACTTCAGTGTGTGTATCCTGCGTGAGGTGTCTGTGGTTATGTGATGCTGCTCACTTGGTTATGTTGCATAAACTTCTACTTTAAATCAGTACGAGCTGATTAACACTCTGCTGCTGCTCGTGTAGCAGTCAAAAAGAATTTATTTCAATGAAATGAATGTACTATATTTTAGTTTGTCAATATTTTTATTTAACATTTTGTATTTTATTGTACTAAATTATATTTATGGAATAGTTATGATCCATTTATTGCCCGTTAACCACTTTTTGAGCAATAGACCTGAAAATGAAATTTCCGACTTAAACTGATGAAAATCTTGAACGCTTTGGAGCACAGACTTAAGTTTGGTTTCTTTTTAATGAAGAAACTTCAAAGATTATTGCTGAAAAAAGTTATAATTGTAAAAAATGTAAATAATATATGAGATATATATTTTCCAAAAAATATTTTACTCTAAAACTGCATGAAAAACAAAGCCATGAATCTAAACAAGTTGTGTTCAAAACTTGAGGTTGATATTGCAAAAAATGACCTTTCCGTGAGATTTTGTTTGGGCGCTGTACCAAATGTTTCCACTAGATGAAATCTGTTTCCCATTTGTGTGACTATTACTTACTGCTGTCCATGAATATCACAAACAGAATGAGTGACAAGGGACAGCCCTACCGGTGTCCAGCACTCACTGGGAACAAGCTTGGCTTACTGTAGAGGACATGAACACAGCTTTCACACCGGTTGTATAGAAACTGGATAGCATGCATTACTGAACCCAGCACCACATACTCCCAGAGTGCCCCCCACATGCAATCCTGGGGAACACGATCATAAGCCTTCTCCAAATCTACAAAACACATGTAGACTGGATAAGCAAATTCCCATGCCCCCTCCAGGACTTATGCCAGGGTAAAAAGCCAGTCCACTGTTCCACGTCTGGGATGGAATCTGCATTGTTCCTCCTCCAGCTGAGGTTTGACGATTGGTCAGATTCTCCTTTCCTGTACTCCGGCATAGCTGAGGAGTGTGATTCCTCTTCCTCTATAGCGCGTCAACCAAGACAGCCCAACATCATCCAGGGCCTTCAGCATCTCAGGGCAAATCTCATCCACCCCTGGGACCTTGCAACTTCTGAGCTTTTTGACTACCTCAGTGACGTCAGCCAGGGAAACGGGCCAGAATTCTCCGAACCTGCCTCGACACGTGAGTTCTGTGGGTTCAAGAGATCCTTAAAGTGTTCCTTTCACCTCCGGATTACATCACCAGGTGAGGTCCGCAAGTCCCTGTCCCAACTTGAAACAACCTGGACTAGTCCATGTTTTCCCCACCTAGGCCATCTAATGGTTTGCCACAACCTCTTAGAGGCTGACCAAAAGTCCTTCTCTATGGTTTCTCCAATTTCCTCCCACACCTGAGTTTTTACTTCCCTGACCACTCTGCGGCTGTGGTCCTTCTAGCCTGCTGATATCTGTCGTCAGAATTGGGAGACCCACAAGTCAGCCAGATCCGAAAGGCCTCCTTCTTCTGCCTGACAGGAATAAGGTAAAGCTTCTCCGGAGGAGGGAGTTGAAGATATTTTCTGGACTGGATAGTCCATTGGATGTTCCCAGTTAACCCTAACAATTCTTTTAAGTTTCCTGGGTCTGTTCGGCAGCCTCCCCCAACATCTTATCCAACTCACCACCAGGTGGTGATCAGTTGACAGCTCTGTTCCTCTTATTACCCTAGTGTCCAGAACATACAGCCGCGGATTCGATGATAGAACTATGAAGTCAATCAAAGACCCTTGTCGTAAGGTGGTCTGCTACCAAATAAACTTATGAACCACCTTATGTTCGAATATGGTGTTTGTTATGGCCAATCCATGCTGAGCACAGAAGTCCAATAACAAAACACCACTCGGGTTCAGATCAGGCAGGCCATTCCTACCAATCACCCTCCTCCAGGTTTCTCCATCATCCCCAACATGAGTGTTAAAGTTGCCCTGCAGAACTTCCAGGGGTCCACCCAAGACCTTCAAGAAGGTCGGATACTCTGAACTAGAAGTGAGGCCAATTATTTCTAGCTGATAACGGTCAACATGCTGCACTAACTATGGCTTCTCACCAACAGAGAGGTCAATTCCATATAACAAAAGCTAGTTTCTGCAGCCAAGGTCCTTTCTGCATGCCCCCAAATGCAACATCATGTTAATTAATTTTATTAATAGTATATGTAACACACAACAATTAAAAAAATGAAAACATTCAAAAATGTATTGTCCCTTTTTTTAATTCATAATTCATATGTAACAATGAGATTTCAATAAAATTTTGGCCACTCAAGTAAGAAATGTCCCGTTTCCATTTCAGAAATCTGCTCACCTCAAACCAGAAGCAGAACATTTCAACCTTCTGTTTTTCATTTTATAAAACCTCTTCATTCACTCCCCTGTAGTCCATGCCTCCTCGTAATCATGTTTATTAGCTTCATGTTTAATGTAAAGAAATTTATTTTACAGCAAAAGTAATTAAAGACACTCAAAATAAATAGAGAACCAAAAGCCAAAGAGAAAACATGAATTTTGATATATGATTTGAATAATGTTGATTTTAGGATGGGATCTAAAGTTTTATGAAACAGAAACAGGTGTGATCCTCTTTAAATGTTAATCATCAGCAGGACGCAGACAGAAATGAGTCTGCTGGACGTCCAGCAGCACTGATGTGGTCTGTGTGCCGTGTTTGTTCTCAGCTGTACAGTAGTATCTTCCACTGTGTGTCAAGACTATATTATTGATGGTCAGGTTCGGTCCGGTCTGAACTGGATTCAGGAGTTCTTCAGTGTCTCTGTACCAGGTGTAGTTCACTGCTGGGTTTGCATCACTGCTGCATCTCAGAGTCACTGAACGACCCTCCAGAACTAAACCAGCTGGATTTATCATCACAGATGTGTTTTTAGGAGCATCTGATGGAGGAGAAAATCATTTAACTGCATCATCACAATATCCAGCATTATAACTATTTTCCACATTATTTCATTAAAATTATTTTATGAAGTTCATAAAATGATCATAATTTAGATAGAAATTGTAATTTTCTACCCTGAATTTAGCCTCTAATTTGAATGCTCTGTTGGAAGGGGTTTGTCTGCTGTGGGACTCAATGGAAATGGCCACAGCAAAGATTGGCTAACATATTTGCATGTGAAATAAGCATTACATGTGGAACTCTCGAAAATGTTTATTGCATCTTTACTATAACAGCTGCCAAGATGAGCTAATGGTCAAAGGTTGCAGTGCTGCATGTTCATCATAACAGTCTAAATAAGAGACTCTTTGAGACTAGTGTAAGCTGTGTCATTGATTTATTACACTGATCGTGAATTGACTTCTCCAGCAATTATAAAGAGAACAGTCTGTATATAAAATAATCACAATGTAAAGAATAGATTCACGCTACTAACAGGAACAGTGTGAAGATGATGGTTGTCACTGGCTTGATTCACTAATGCATAAACAGCAGTAAACTCCATCTGTACATGAGCCGTTATATTACACCCAGCTCATGATGATCATGAAATGCAGTTTCAGATTTTTATATTATATTTCTCGAGGTTAGATTATAAAGTCTTTCTTCATCTAACAGTAGTATGATTCTTGTGATTGATGGACAGACATGAGTTGTTCCTCTTTGATGGCATATGATGATAATGCATGTTAAGGGCATGTCGAAGGGACTTCATGATTCTCCTGATTCCGAATCCTAAAATAAATCATATTTAAATCTGGGGAGTGAGTTACTTACACTATGTTTGTGTTGCAGAGTAACCTATCATAAGTGGAAATGCCAAGGATATTTTGAATAGCCATTTCATGACCCCTTTAACACAATGAAATAACATTAATGGAGGTATGGGAAATGTTTTGTTTCAAAACATGCTTTTCAAATAGTGCTGCGGGAGTTCATATTTATGCTGCACACTTGTTGCTGTTTTTTCCACACATTTTCTCATCTATGTACAAGTTTGTCCACGGTCAACAAATTGAAGGAAAATATAGATGAACAAAGTAATGTTTATTATATTTCTGTTTAGTTCCTGTTTTTCACTGTACATTTACAAACCTAGTAAAGGATAAATAAGCTGTTTAATTGAAGATAATTTATAATGGTTGGTAATGCTACGCTGTGCACAACAAGTGACCTTAAATATATGGAATTAAACTAAGTAACAGTGAAGGATTAAATATTGTATTTAATAATAAAAATATACTAAATATTCTAATGATTGTGAATAAAGTAGTAAATACTCACACTGGACGTCCAGCAGCACTGATGTGGTCTGTGTGCCATGTTTGTTCTCAGCTGTACAGTAGTATCGTCCACTGTGTGTCGAGACTGTATTATTGATGGTCAGGTTCGGTCCGGTCTGAACTGGGTTCAGGAGTTCTTCAGTGTCTCTGTACCAGGTGTAGTTCACTGCTGGGTTTGCATCACTGCTGCAGCTCAGAGTCACTGAACGACCCTCCAGAACTAAACCAGCTGGATTTATCCTCACTGATGTGTTTTTAGGAGCATCTGATGGAGGAGAAAATCATTCAGGCAATTACTTTATGATTTACAGAACTAATTATATATGATCATTCAGCACAGATTGATATAATTCCTGTCTTACACTGAACTCGTAGCACACGGAAGCGCTGTGTTGTGATCTGCTTCTGTAGCTGGTGTGTTGCAGTGCAGGTGAAAGTGACTCTGTGATGACGGTGAGAAACAGTGAAGTTCAGATAAGAGATGAGCTCAGTTTGGTTCTGATACTGCCGTCCTGTGATGTTCTCATTGAGAGATGAGCTCCATGTGAGATTTGGTGGATGAGACGGACAGAAGATCTTAGTAGAGCAGCGCAGACTCACTGAACTTCCCTCAATCACCTCCATCATCTCCATCACCTCCTGCTGATCCTTAAAGACTCTCAGTGTGGGTTTGGGTGGAGATCCTGAAACACACATAGAGATGCTGTCAAATATTACAAGATCTTATGGATCATTATATCCAATAATGAAGGTACATAGTGTACAGTGGTAGATTTAGTTTTAATTTGTCACACTATAGAAGCAACATGAACAATATGACACTCACCTAAGATGGCAATTTGAACTTGGGAGTATAGAGGTTCTTTGTAGCTATATTTCAATCCACCGCTGGCTTCAAGTCTGAAGAAATATGACCCATCATGACTCTGATTGACATTATCGAAGCGTGTGGTGCAGTTTTTCTGTGTAGCAGTGCCTAATATTTCTCCTTTTAACAGTCCAGTGTTGGGGCTGCTGGAGTTAAACACTAGTGTTCCGTTTTTAAACCACATTCTCTTTGCACTGTCAGTGAGGTTATTTTCATATTGTTGATCAATATCAAATGTGCAGGGTATGAAAACACAGGATCCTTGTAGAGCTTCTACTGTCTGCGGCAGACTGATATTAAAACCACAAAAAACACCTAAAAAAAAACAAAAGGAAGTAATCATACAAAGTAAATTTGCAGAACAAACTTCTGCAGCACTTACTGCTCTTTAATCTCATAAAGGTCACATGAAAGTGCTTTCATAATAATATTTCAGCATGTTAAAAAGAGGAATAATCTATGAGAATGAGACCTTGTATCAGAGATCCAGTGAGGAGGAACTTCACCAGTGTTTCCATCATTAACCTTACAGCAGAATATACTAACAAATAAAAACAATTAGGCCTATATTATAATACAGAATTGACAATAAATCAAAACTATACAATTTTTTTTACTTGTGTATGAATTTAGAGCTCTTATGTTGGTGTAAACTCATATTATCTCTCCCATTTTGCATTTAAAATAAAAAAAAATGTCAAGAACAACTTGCTTAGTTTAAAAATATTTTTAAAAAGGACATGCTTAAAACTCAAGTCTAAGCAGCTGAAAATCTCAAAACTATGTGAAGGTTTACAGTGTTGTGTGTGAATAACTTACCAGAGAAGTGTTGAAGACAAGAAAAACCGAGCTCTACTGTGATGCTTTTACACTGGATGGAGGGAGAGGTGTGTGTGGAAATAACACATTTTACCTTGTTTTAGAGTTTCTATCACTTCCTCTTTTTTCAGTCAGAATCAAATAACAATAGCCTGACCAAGAAATACAGAAGTGTGAAGCTTATTGAACATTTAACGCTCTTTGATATTAGAGAACTTTGTTGTGAGATTCAGTGTTCAGTTTTCATGCTGATGTAGAAATAATTCAAAGCTTTTAGATATTCACAAAAATGTTGAATTGCATTTGAAATACAATTCTAAGACAGGGGGAAAAAAAGAAACATTTACATGCTGACCAAAGCAGAAGATACTGCAGTATGTACACACATGCACCATGTCTTCAACTGGCTGAAGCAAACATCATGTTAAAGCGTTTTCTACAAAAAGCTAACCTGTTGAACATGAAATTAAATAATGATAGGAGCTAAAAGGGACCTGTTTGCAGTGTAGTTGAAAATAAGCATAACATAAAGTCATTAAACATTGCATTAAAGCCATTGTCTTCATCTACGCAGTGTAATTCTTCTCCTCATCCCATCTGCTGCCGTTATGGAGAGTATGATGTCCAACCAGCTTGAATTTTGTCGTAAAATGTTATATTTTATGTATGCATTCATGTATCATTACAAAACTCAGTGTGTCTTCGTCACCACACCCTGAAAGTACAAAAAGAGTTTTGAGGTCCCCTTGTGATAAAAAAAAAAAAAAAAAAAAAAAAATAGTTAAATTTGAAAATATGCTAACAGCTTTTGAGTAGTTTTGCCTCTTGTCATGAGACTGATCTTGATAGATTCCATGAGTCACTCTGAAAATATTGATACCAATTATGCCATAATCAGCCGAATTTTGAACTCCTAGATTGTTGGTCAGATTTTCACCAATTTTGGCTTCAGCTATATTTTAGTGTGATTTTTGTAATGTGTTTTTGTAAAGTCATAATTTTGTTATAATATTGTTTTGAACTGCTTGCTTTTTATAATGGTGACTATTAACTATTTTCATAGTGTGATTTTTGGAAATTGTATTAAAACCAGCCCCAGAATCCTAATAATCAAACTGAACATCATAATTATTAATTTCAGTAATAGCATATGGAATCCACAACAATAATAAAAAAAAAAACATTGAAAAATGCATTTTCCCCATTTTATTAATTCATAGATAATAACAAATGAGATTTCAATGATATTTTGACCACTCAAATAAGAAATGTCCCGTTTCCATTTCATAAATCTGCTCACCTCAAACCAGAGACAGAATATTTCATCCTGTTTTTCATTTTATAAAACCTTTTCATTCACTCCTCTGTAGTCCGTGCTTCCTCATAATCATGTATTAGTTTCATGTGTAGAAATGTATTTTACAGTCAAAGAAAGACACTCAAGATAAACAGTGAACCAAAAGCCAAAGAGAAAAGATTAGTTTTGATATATAATTTCAATAATATTGATTTTTGGATGCAATGTAAAGCCTGATGAATGTTAACCGTCAGCAGGGAGTTGACAGAAATAACTTTGTGTGTTGATGGAGGCTGAGAAAAAAATGAAAAAGAAATTAAACTGTTTGAATTTGTAAAGATAAGGCATATACTGTAAATTATTAAATACTCTTAATACTCACACTGGACGTCCAGCAGCACTGATGTGGTGAAAGTGAAAGTTGTGACGTATTGTCAAGTATGGTAACCCATACTCGAAATTGGTGCTCTGCATTTAACCCATCCAAGTGCACACACACAGCAGTGAATAGTGAACAAACACACACACACCGTGAACACACACCCGGAGCAGTGGGCAGCCATTGCTCCAGCGCCCGGGGAGCAATTGGGGGTTCGGTGCCTTGCTCAAGGACACCTCAGTCATGGTATTGAAGGCAGAGAGAGTGCTGTTCATTCACAATCCCCACCTTCAATTCCTGCCGGTGTGAGAATCGAACCGGCAACCTTCAGGTTACTAGCCCAACTCTCTAACCATTAGGCCACAACTTCCCCACTGGTCTAAGTGCCGTGTTTGTTCTCAGCTGTACAGTAGTATCGTCCACTGTCTGTCGGGTCAGTGTTGTTGATGGTCAGGTTTGGTCCGGTCTGAACTGGATTCAGGAGTTCTTCAGTGTCTCTGTACCAGGTGTAGTTCACTGCTGGGTTTGCATCACTGCTGCAGCTCAGAGTTACTGAACGACCCTCCAGAACTAAACCAGCTGGATTTATCATCACAGATGTGTTTTTAGGAGCATCTGATGGAGGAGAATTTAGACAATTACATTGTGATTCACAGTAGTATTTATCGACCAGCTTTGAATGAAATAATTCCTGTCTTACACTGAACTCGTAGCACATGGGAGCGCTGTGTTGTGATCTGCTTCTGTAGCTGGTGTGTTGCAGTGCAGGTGAAAGTGACTCTGTGATGACGGTGAGAAACAGTGAAGTTCAGATAAGAGATGAGCTCAGTTTGGTTCTGATACTGCCGTCCTGTGATGTTCTCATTGAGAGAGGAGCTCCATGTGATAGATGGTGGATGAGACGGACAGAAGATCTTAGTAGAGCAGCACAGACTCACTGAACTTCCCTCCATCACCTCCATCATCTCCATCACCTCCTGCTGATCCTTAAAGACACTCAGTGTGGGTTTGGGTGGAGATCCTGAAACACTCGTAGCGATATTAGAAGATAATGTAGATTATCATATCCAGTAATGAAGGTACATTGCTATTGTACAGTAGTAGATTTCTTTTTTAAAATTTGAGTTGAGTCACACTACACTCTAAAACATGCTGGGTTGTTTCAACCCAACTTTTGGTCAAATATGGACTAACCCAGCTGTTGGGTTAAATTTTTACATTGAATTTTTAACCCAAAAGTTGGGTTAGTCCATATTTGACCCAAAATTGGGTTAAAACAACCCAGAATTTTTTAGAGTGTATAGAAGCAGCATGAGCAATATGACACTCACCTAAAACAGCAATTTGAACTTGGGAGTATAGAGGTTCTTTGTAGCTATATTTCAATACATCGCTGGCTTCAAGTCTAAAGTAATATGACCCATTATGATTCTGGTTGACAATATCGAAGCGAGTGGTGCAGTTTTTCTGTGTAGCAGTGCCTAATATTTCTCCTTTTAACAGTCCAGTGTCGGGGCTGCTGGAGTTAAACACTAGTGTTCTGTCTTTATACCACATTCTCTTTGCACTGTCAGTGAGGTTATTTTCATATTGCTGATCAATATCAAATGTGCAGGGTATGAAAACACAGGATCCTTTTAGACCTTCTACTGTCTGTGGCAGATTGATACTGACGCCACAAAAAACACCTAAAACACAAACAGAAGTAATCATACAAAGTTAATGCAGAGCGAACTTCTGCAGCATTTATTGCCATTTAATATCTCAAATGTCCCATGAAAGTACTTTCAAAATAAAAATTCAGCTTATTAAAAAGAGGAATAATCTATAGGAATGAGACCTTGTATCAGAGATCCAGTGAGGAGGAACGTCACCAATGTTTCCATCATTAACCTTACAGCAGAATAAACAAATAAAAGCACACAGTTAGTCCAATAATATAGAATTGACAATATTGAAAATCTATACTCTTTCTATTACAATTATGAATCTTTAATGTTGGTATAAATTCATATTATCTTTAATGTATTAAGATGTTTTGAACCTTAAAGTGTCTAAACAGCTGAAAGTCTCAAAACTACCAATGGTTTACTGTGTTGTGTGTAAATGAATTACCAGAGAAGAGAGCTGAAGACGACAGAAATCCTCTCAGAGCTCAAGCACTAGCTGCTTTTACACTGGACAGAGGGAGATGTGAGTGTGTAAATAACACAACTGCTATTTTTGTCACTTTTTGAGTTTTTCTGCTTCCTCTTTAGTCAGAACTCAGTAAGAACCGCCTGAACAAGAAATACGTAATTATGAAGCTTGTGAACATTTAACACTTTTTGATATACTGTCGTTGCAGGAGAACATTCACTGTTGTGAGATTCAGTGTTCAGTTTGCATGCTGATGTACAAACAATTCAAACCTTAAATAAAAACTCTAGATAGTCAGAAACAAGTATTGAATGGCATTTGAAACACAATCCTAACAGGAAAACAGAAACTGAAACAGAGCTCAGCAGAATACTGCAGTGTGTATCCTATGTGAGGTGTCTGTTTCCGCAGAATCAGCATTACGAGCTGCTTACTTGGTTATGGTAACTTCTGCTTTATATCAGTTCAAGCTGATTGACTAGTTTATCAATAAAATGGTGCATAATCAACAAACAATACCATATTCTCTTGTTGTTTATGTGAATATGCATATGTTCCTTATTTAACCTGATTAAACACAAAATTAACATTAACAACCACAAAAATATATAGTAGTCTCCATATACAGGTTATATTTCCACACACTGGCGTTTCCTCTGAACTATAGAGCGAGTGTCTGCATTAATTAATTCCTCATGAGGTAGATGAACACTGAGAACAATAGAGAGAGAGAGAGCGCAGCTGAATGTGTGTTAATGACTTGTTCTGTTTGTGTTTGTGTAATTACTGTGCTGTTTAGTTAATTTGAGAGGAGTTTGAACACTCGTTATACTGGAGCTGCTGCTTTAGCTTAATAAGAACCAACTCATGCAGAAATATTCATGTTTTCATTAGAACACGAGCGTGTGTGTGTTTGCACTGCCTTTACACAACCTACTCTATCTATCTATCTATCTATCTATCTATCTATCTATCGTTCTATCTATCCATCTATCGTTCTATCTATCTATCTATCTATCTATCGTTGTATTGTTCTATTTATCTATCGCTCTATTGTTGTATCATTCTATTTATCATTCTATCTATCATTCTATTTATCTACCTATTGTTCTATGTATCTATCTATCTATCTATCTATCGTTGTATTGTTCTATATTTATCTATCGCTCTATCGTTCTATCATTCTATTTATCATTCTATCTATCGTTCTATTTATCTATCTATTGTTCTATCATTCTATTTATCGTTCTATCATAGATATATCAGATCTTGACAGCTTTCATCCCCTATTCATTTCACTGCATTGAAAAGAGCAGAATAAATGTTCATCTTTTATGTTTCAGAGAAGAAAAGTCCTACAGGTTTGGATCAACATTAGGGTGAGTAAATGATGTTTTGATTATTAAGCTTAACCCGTTTAGTCCCAAATTTTTCCCAGACATGAAAATATCCAAATGATGTGTCATTAGTAACCCTTTGAAATAATCGATAGTTTTTTTTTTTTCTTTTGTTTTTTTTTTTGTTTTTTTTTTGGAAAAGTGTGTGAAAAATGGTGTTTTATGGTCGGTCACAATTGTGACCGGTGGGATAATGTGTATACTGAATTAACATATTTCTGCAGTCATAAAAATTGTTATATATATTAGCCCAGCTATTTTAAACTGCTTGATCACATTCTAGGGTTACTATTATGCATAAAAAAACCATGTGCAACATTGATAGGAATACAATAAAAATGATAGGAAAAATCAACCATCAACGCATTTCAAAATTGTTACTTTTTTGTAAAATATAACATCAAATTTTTATATTAGTGCTACCAGCATTACAACAACATCAATATTGTAAATTTTTTGTAATATTTGAATTTTTAATTTAGTGCAATATTTTGTCATTGCAACATTTTAGTGTAATTTTCACTAGCAACTGCAACTGGATTTATATTGTATACCTAAGTTCACTGTTATCCCACCGGTCACTATTGTGACCATCAACATGTTTACTCATTCTATGACCACACTCAACAAAACTGAATATACGTGAATTCATATATCAATACTAGACACCTTAAAGATAATGTGTAATCTTTATGTTGACATACTTTACTAGCCTTTTGTTTTGGAGCTTTGATGCAGTTATCATCTTCTCAAGGTGCAAACAGTAAATAAGCTGCTCTGGTCATGTGACAATTTGCACCAATCATGTGTAACCGCACATATTTAATTGAGACCCTTTATTTTTTCCATATTTGCAGGAAGTGCACTAAAACATCAGTCAGTAAGGTTTTTAGAGCTTTATAAATGAAAACCTTTTTTAAGGTCACTATGGGTTAATTTCCCTCTCCAAAAAACACCTACTTTTTTTGCTTTCCAAAAATGTATCTGAAATGAACACTTTCAAAATTCAAGAAACCCACAAAGGCAGTAAAATCTGAAATTACCAACAGCTAACAGTTTCCGTGAGGAAAACAGCTTGACGAACAACCAAGAAATGTCTTGTGAAAATATGAAACCGTTTGTGTGAGACTTTAGAGGATAGAAAATATGGAAGTCAATGGAAAATGTCAGAAAAACAAATGTTTGTGTGTGTACGTTTACTGCTAAAGCAAGACTCGTCTGATTGTTTGTCTGCTGAACATCATATATCATCTGTATGCGGCGTGAACTTCAGAGCCCAGAGGAGCTGCGTGATAACAGCCATTAGACCTCTAGACATCTGCCTGAACGCGTTACTGCGTCGCAGGCGTCTCCTGCTCTAATCTCAGCGGCTCCAGGAAGAAACGCTTTATTTATCGCAATGATTTTATCAGAATCAGTGAGGGACCCTGCTGTCTATTAAACACACTAGAATACACACACCACGTCTAGTGAGCAAGTGAGATGAGGGTCGTCTGAGGTCGAGCGGTTTGTGTTTGTGTCCCACAGGCAGACGTTCTGCTTAACTTCAGCCTGGAAGGTTGTTCCCCACATAAAACCTGATGGAGAAGAACTTACACAAGGCAAGCGTGTTTGTGTGTATGCTGCGTGTGTGTCTGTGCTTATGTGTGTGAGTGGGTGTCCACTGTCTGTATGTATTTCACAGCATTTTCAATCCACGTTTTCCACTGTTTCAAGCTCTCCAAATGTCCCTTTCTCTCTCTGAATAACTGCATTAACACACTAAGTTTGTGTGACTCGGCTGAGAACAATGACTGTAATTAGTCCATTATAAATTATATAATCAGCAGCAATTCAAAAATCTCATAGTACACTTCTGAGATCATTAGATGTGATTAATATAATGTAGGCTATATAATGACAATGTCCTTTATGTGGTGGTGATGATGATAATGATGAAGGATGTAAACAGGACGTCTGTATATCAGCCGTGTTTCTATTGGTCAGTAGGAACAGAATGAAGCCCCTCCCTTCTGCAAAAACACACTTCACATCTCATAATAATCCTCTCAGTATGAACTATAGAGCAAAACATCCATCCATCCATCCATCCATCCATTCATTCATAGTATCTATCCGTCTATCCATCTGTCTATCTATCTGTAGTATTTAATCAATCATAAAAGTTGCAAAATATTTATAAAAAAAAAAATAGGTTTTAAAAAATCAAAACTACTTTTTTTATTTCCAGAACGACATTGGATGTGTTAAACATTAGTGTGATGAGGTCTGGCAGCACTGTACAATTTATCACCGCATACTGTTACTGACACTAGTAGTCAAGTCACCTTTATTTCTACAGCGCTTTATACAACACTTGCTGCTTACAACATAAGCAGCTTTGCTTTAATAAACAGGAAAATAAAAGAATCGTAGATGCAAACATCATCAAATATGAGGCAAATTCACAGTAGTGTCAGTATGCAGTATTCAGTGTATACTGTGCTCTGTAGTGATCAGTACACTAGCACTGAATTCAGAATAGCATACTAGCATTCTGCTCTTTCTCATTCTGCCATATGTTTATAAAAATAGTATGTGATAGTATTCTGAATTCATCCCGCTCGTCCACTGGGCAGTCAGAGATCAGCGAGAGGAACCCGACTGCGCTGAGAAGCACTAACTCTTTCTGTTTCTGTCAGAGCAGGAATGATGAGAGAGCAGCGGGAGAGCTGAACGTCTGCATGTGTTCCAGAACGCTGCCTCCTGCTGGACACACACACACACACACACACACACACACACAGTCTGTAGGAGGCTGGTGTGTGTGTCTCATTAACCCCGTGTGCTCCTCAGATGCGTGTGGGCAGGAGAAGCCGTCTGCAGAGAAGCATCACGAGCATCAGTGTTTTGTCTGATGAGAGCGTCGGGCCGGATCCTCCACACTAAAGCCGCCTTTCCACTGCACACGACATTCGGACACGACTGTCGCATTTCTCCTCCTAGTGGCAGTCGCACAGTACTTTCAAACTGGTCGTGCAGCAACCGATACCTCGGCATATTCACCATGGTAAAATTAATGATTTGAATGAATATAATTAATGTATGAATGTATCGTCACAAAACAAATGACCCCCAAAATAAAAACAGTAGGTTTTATGGGGCTAATCAACGTAATAATGATTTAATAATTATAAAATTATTTCTGCCATAATTATTCTAAAGCATCTTTTTACAGAAATAGTGTTTAAAGAATAATGTTAAAGCTCATAGTTTTTAATAGAATACATCACATCCGGCCGAGCGGTCGCATACGGTCCAGCCGCAGAAGTTCAAATATTTGAACGCATCCGCAGCTCAAATCGGATCCGATTTTTCCGCATACGCATATGATCGGAACGCCACGCTGCTTCCGCACTACTCTCCATTGGAAATGAATGACTTCCGGTCTGTCGCTTGTCGTTCGTCGGAGATAGTGGAAAGGCGGCTTAATGCTGCCTTCACGTGCTATCGGAATTATCGTAAATACGAGTTTCCTAATCGGAAATTGGACGTGAACGGCCTCTCAAGTCGTATTTACTACTGGGAAATTCGGAAATAATTTTGATACTGGAGTTTCCGAGTTGGGCGGGTCATAAACTTTAAACATGGTGGAGGGAACAACCATTACTGCTGTCAACGCTGTTCTCACAACAACTACATCCCTTTGTCTTGTTGCTAAAGTAGTGTATTTATAGGCTAGATATGAACGATCATGCAAAGCATATTGTGTGTTTTATAAGCAGTGAAATAAGCATGTATTTGACCGAAATTCCAGAACTGTCAGCGAACTGCATGTATAGCACGGTGAATGTTTATATGATTGTCAACCAATGGGATGCTACATTTTATTCTTTCCAACATTAAAGTACTTGAATACAACAAGCTCGTAATCACGGCTTCATAAGTGGGAAATAGGAAATTTCCGATAGCACGTGAAGGCAGCATTAATCCATGACTAAGTTTTTAACTTCACAACCGTCGCTTCCAGCTAAAAACACTTTTTAAAATTTTACTTTTGTGATCTAGAAATAATATTTTAGATTATTAAAGTCTTATGTGTCTTGTTTACTAACATCCAGTTTAACCAGATGACAAATATGCTCAACTCAGGTTATGCTGTGATTTAAATAATGTCAATTAAGTCATTAAGTTATTGCATTATAACTTAAGATTTTTGGCGTGTTTGCACCGTTTCCTCATTTGCATAATTCATTTAGTGAATCAAGTACTAAAAGTGTGCAAACAAATCAGTGGCTGCAGTTCGTTCTTAGCAAACGCTCCCCTCGTGTGTTCATCTGCACATGACGCCTTTAATTAGCCTGTCATGTCAATTAAACTTCAATTAAAAGGTACATTTCATGTAACTTTTATAGATTTGTGTCATTTGTGTGAAGTTGAGCCTTCACATGACAGTTTAAGCTGAGATCGGATGCTGGAGAGGACTGACACGCATCACTCATGATGAAAGCGGGGGTTTGATTGGCTCATAATGAAGTTTCACGCACAATCAGAGCTCACATCTACAAATCCCCTGCGGCCGCCACGCTGGACATGACAGCAGTGATGGATGATGGTAGAAAACATGGCGTTATGGGAGCGCAGGAGGAGCGTGACAACAGGAGGTCAGCAGCTCCATCTGATCAGGTTTGGAGAGCGGATTGATTAGAATCTGACACACGTGAGCTAAACTACAATAGAATCATCAGACGCACTGAATGACATGACTGATAACAGCTAACGGAAAGTTCTCAATGTTCTTCCAGTAACATTAATAGAATGTTCTGCAGATCCTGACAACATACCTGGCCGTGTACTGAGAGACTGTGCTGCACAGCTGACAGATGTCCTTACAGATATCTTCAACACCTCGCTGAGCCAGGCAGTCGTCCCCACGTCTCAAATCCACAACAATCATACCGGTACCAAAGAAATCACCTGTGTCCTGTCTAAATGACTACCGTCCCATAGCACTGACTCCAATCATGATGAAGTGCTTTGGGAGGTTAGTCATGCACAACATCAAAACCAGCCTCCCCAACACACTCAATCCACTCCAGTTTGCATAACGTCCAAATCGCTCTACGGATGATGCAATTTCCTCCACCCTCCACCTGGCTCTTACCCACCTAGAAAATAAAAACTCCTATGTTAGAATGCTGTTCATTGACTTCAACTCAGCATTCAACACAATAATCCCACAACAACTCATCAACAAACTAAACCTGCTGGACCTTAACACCTCCCTCTGTAATTGGATCCTGGAAGACCTCAGTCAGTCCGTGTTGCCACAACACCTCGAGCACTACCACACTGAACACAGGTGCACCACAAGGCTGTGTGCTCAGCCCGCTGCTCTTCACACTGCTGACCCACGACTGCACTGCCAAGTTCAGCTCCAACCACATCATCAAATTTGCTGATGACACGACTGTGGTAGGTCTCATCAGCAACAGTGATGAAACACCCTACAGAGAGGAAGTGGCACAACTGGTTCAATGGTGTGGTGCAAACAACCTGTCCCTCAATGTGAGTAAGACAACGGAGGTTGTGTTGGACTTCAGGAGGAACTCTGTTGACCACCCCCCACTGACCATCGACACCTCGACTGTGGAGAGAGTCAGCAGCACTAAATTCCTGGGGGTGCACATAACCGAAGACCTCACCTGGACCACCAACACTACATCACTCTCCAAGAACACACTTTCTCCGCCGACTTAAGCAAGTCTCCCACCACCCATCCTCACCACTTTTTACAAGGGAACCATTGAGATTGTGCTGACCAGCTGCATCACTGTCTGGTACGGGAACTGCAGTACTGCTGACCGCAAGACCCTACAGAGGACAGTGAACACAGCTGCAAAGATCATCGGTGCCCCTCTCCCCTCTATTCTGGATATCTTCCTTGCACGATGCTCCAGCAAAGCCAACAGTATCGTGAAGGACCCTACCCATCCCTCCCATTATCTCTTCCAGCTCTTGCCATCAGAAAAACAGTACCGGAGCATCAGAGCCCACTCCGCAAGACTGCTCAACAGCTTTTTCCCCCAGGCTGTGACCGCCTATATAGTACAGTCATCTGTAAATATTTTTTTAGTATTTTTTTTTTTTCATTGTTTTTCAAGTGACAACATACAGAGTCCCTGAAATAATAAATAAATAAATAAATACAGACTTTTACATGCACAAAAGAAACTTTTTTGTGCCCTCGAGAAACTATTCACATGTGCATGGGAATGTTTTGCATGCTTACACATTACAATTTCTAGTTTTATAAAAACCTATTTCCTTTGCGCATCACTGCCACTATGAATAAAACGACAGCATGGATGCACATGAATTAACAGAGATCTACCTGCTCAAAATTTTGCTTTTCTTATGGTAGTACCTCTAATATCAAGGCCTGATGTCTAATTTAGCACATCCTCTGTGGTGGTGGAGAAACCATGACACGAAATTGGCTGATGGCATAAAATTTGCCAAGTTCAAGAGTTTATAAAAAAAGACTGGTACTGTAAAAAAGTGTTTAAGATTTGGCTTTCATTGGGGCAGTATGCCATATTTCAAGGCCTTAGGTCTCTTTAATACATATTCTGTGGCAGGCAAGAAACCACACCGCGAAACGGGCTGAAGGCACAACAGGTGGCTCAGTGTGCATTGTCCTATATGCTAAATTTAATGGTTTCTTGTGCGCACATAAAAGTCTGTATATTTTTTATTTTTGCAGAGGTCCTTGAGGCTATGTAATATGGTGCTAAGTATATGGTGTGAAGAAACCCAAAATGCTTATAACCTGCATTCTGCATAATGAAAAAGTGCACCTTGAATTCATTCAGTCATATTTGGCAATCACTAAAGAATCAATAAACAGCTGCCATGAAACCTCACTTCTTGTACGATAAATTTATTTTCATTAAATTCTGAAATTTCTATTATTTAAATAAATAAATAAATAAATAAATAGGGGCAAAAGTCTGGAAACACAAATATTTTTCCATACTCTGCTTTCTTTTTTCCATACTTTTCCAGACCTGGAAAATACTTAAATCAAATTCCATACTTTTCCAAACCCCGTAGGAATCCTGTATAATGTTATTTGAATGTTTATTTTTAACATTCTAAGAATGTTAAAATGTCCAGTTTTCTTCTTTTCTTGTTATTTAAAGGTTACAAAACGTTTCTTACAACTTTGCTTACTCAAAATATAACATTATTTAAAAGTTTTATATTATTTTTTTTTTGTTAAAATGTCCAGTTTTCTTGTGGTTATAATGTTATTTAAAGGTTGCAAAAAAATTCTTGGAACATTCAAGTACAAATAACATCATAAGGACAATTTGAGAATGTTTTTCTAAGAACATAGTCTCAGCATTATGAGAATATATAGAATATTAATAAAGTTCTAAGAACGTTCCATAAACATTACTTTAAGAACGTTTTGTCCTAATATTTAAATAACTTTTAAAGTTTTAGTGAAGGTTGTGAGAACATTCCCTGTTAGCTGGGTGGGGAGCTATTAACAAAATAACATGCAGTGATTATTTCATTACATTTAATTGTTTTTACTGTAATTTTGTACTTCAATCCACAATTTAAAATCTTCATAGAAGGGTTTCCCAAACAGAGGCTCATGACTTGATGAGAAGCTATACTAACTTAAAAATGTAAAATTAAATTAATTTCTAAAATAAAAGACAATCAAAATTACACACTAAAAAATATTATTTTATTTATCTGCATGTCATGTGACCATTAACTGAAATCAGAGAACTGTGAACATGCAGTGTGTTGTTCAGTCATCATTGAAATATTATCTTAAAATCTCAGTAAATATTTTAGGTCAAAGGTGTTTGGATGACAAAAGAAGTTTATGAATCTCTTCATTATAGTATATGTTTATTGCTGCTGATTTTAATTGCTTGCTTCAAACGCAGAATGTTTCTGTTTCTCCTTTCACCAGAAAGACGTCTGAAATGGCTGTTCCGCTGCTGTTTGGACATAATTACAGGAAGACACGCCTGCATTTCCTCTGAAGTTTGGCCTGTGATCGTCCCTCTGGATGAAGATAACCATTGTGTTTTCATGCACTGGTCAAGATTTTTTGCTTTTCATAATGTGTTGTTTCAGAGTAGAGAGAAGAAAACGTCCACAGTACACATTTAAGTGTATATTTTATTGCTCTTTATCTATTTGCATTTGTAGATTTCGGTAATAATACATTTTTAAAGGCTGTGATTTTTTTTTCTTCACTTCAGCAGCACTTACATACACCAACATTTATTCCTATCTATATTCTGAAGGCTTTTACTGAGGGGTTTATTCATACATCATTCACACTTATTTATTTAACAATTTATTCCTAAAAACATGGTGAAATTTTTTTGTGTGTGTGTGTGTTTTTTTTTTTTTTCTGGTTGTTGACAGTATTTTCTGATTTATCAAGTGATAAAAAAGAAATCCAATATCCCCTCAGTAAAAACAAAGTCAAACAAGAATTTTGAACTTGGCTTCATCCAATGTTTAGATTTTTGTTCTGGAAATGTATGCAAATTAGTGCATATTTAATTAGATGCTGCTTACTTTGTATAAACAACATTTCAGAAAATTTTAATACAAGAAGTTTTTAATGGTATCAATCAACTGGGGGAATTATGATGATAACTATTACTTTGTTACTCTATTCATTGGTGTGTTGTCTTAAGTAGCCAGCTAAAAAATATATATTCTAAGAACGTTATGCTAACGTTACCATTAAGTTATGTAAACATTATTTCTTAATGTTTAAAGCATAAATTTTTAAAATGTTTTAAAAACATTTTTTTACAGTTATATGAATTTTAGGGGAACATTCCATTTTATAATTTTGCAAACATTAACGTAACTTTTGAATGTTCTCTGACCATTCCGAATCTAGTAGTAACATTTAAAAAACATCAGATAAATGTCCAACTGAAATATTTCAGAAAACAGTTCCAAGTTTTTTTTTCTTTTGCGCCAACGTTCTGAGAATATTATTATTATTATTATCTGAGAATATTATTAAGACCAGATAACTTTGAACGAACATTCTATTAACGTCACTCGTTCAGAACTTTGAGAGAACCTTGCCTGAAAGTTCTGTGAACGTTCCCTGCATACATTTGAATGTTTTGTGTTTGCATAACAAAAGTTGTTCTTCCTGACACTGCAGCAGGTGAAAGCACACACCTTTGATATCAATGCATGTATGAGCTCCTGTCCCCCGTGTGTTTGCAGTAATTGTGCTGCTGCATTAGCATGAGGCCTGCAGGGCCACGCGAGACCCTCATGAGCTCAAACCGCTGCATATCATTAGAGCCGCATCTCAGGCTGCTGTAAGGCGGCTAATGGGCGGCGAGCAGCTGCTCTCTTGGGCTTTACCTGCATTCTGAATTTCCTTCAAGTGGCGCTTTATAACCCTCCTGACAAACACATGCTCCTTTATAGATGTTTTTGTCCTCTGGCTGGATTGGTTTTCTTTTGAGAGCTTATTTCATGCAATAATAGTGTCATGCGGCGCTGTCATCCTCCATATATCAGCACGAGAGAGGTTAGGTGGGAAGGTGAAGGACTTCTGTGCTGTTTATGGAGGATGAGGTGGGAGCTTTCCATTCGGCGTGATCTCTGATTGCTCTTTTCTGCATCTGCTTTAATGGTCTGATCCAACTCATTCTTCATTACAATTGCAAGCAGGTAAAGAAACAGGACGAAGTGTGTGTTTAAAAGAGACATTTCTATAGATCATTCAGTGAGATGCCACACTAATAAACACCAACACTTTGTATTCGAGTATCGCCTGAACTAACTAGTTTAGCAGGTCAAGCTAGTCACTGTGACTAAATCTGACTGCAAAAAAGAATCTAACAGGGAGCGTTCTCAGACTTTTGGCTAACAATCTTGCAATCTAAAAGTTATGACCAAACGTTCTTCCAGTAACGTTAGTAGAACGTTAATTTAACGTCATCTGGTCTTTAATAATGTTCTCTAAACGTTAGCACAAAAACATTATTTATAGATCGTTCGTCGAAAATTTTTCCTGAAACATTTTAGTTGGACGTTCATCTAATGATTTTTAAATGTCACTAGGCTACTTGTTTCAGAAAATTCAGAGAACATTCAAAACAAACGTTTCCATAACTTTGGTGGAATGATAAAATAGAATGGATGAATAAAATAAAACTGAATGTTTTGAACGTGCAGAGAACATTCAGAAATAATATTACTTAATAATAATTAATGGGAAAATTAGCAAACCGTTTGTGGAACATTTTTTGTTAGCTGGGATATGCATATTCACGACCGTTTAAAAGTATGTATTTTTATTATTCATTTATGAAACACCACAGATAGGTACCGGTAATAAAGAACATTAGCATATGTGAGAAAAAAAAAATAATTACATGCCAGTATAGATGTAAAGCTGCAATAATAGGCTACCACTAGACAGACAGGCAGTATTATTTATGAAAATGAACAGATTTACTAATCAATTATATTATCCTTGCAGCACCTCCAATCATTATATTTGTCTGAATGGCAAATCCTCCTCCTCCTCATCAGAACACAAACTGAGTTTCACTGGTTTGATCCATTTAATCTCTGATTTATGAAGAGCGCCACCAGCACATTAATACTCTTCAAACTGACCTCCTGAAGCTCAAACATTAATAACTCCCATCTGTACCATCTCTCAAGTTAATATATACCGTTTTTACGAACAGTTGGATTCTATTTCTGTCCTATATTTGTTTAGTGTAACATATGATTTATTTTACACACACCAAATATAGTGAGTGAAATGAGACTCTTATTTTGAAATGGCGCATGCCAAGTTTATGCCTTTTGATTTATTCCTGTATTATTATTTTCTATTATTATTATATTTCACGTCGCACTATTATCATCTTAATGTGTTTGTTGCCTGTTTATTCCATTTGCGTTGTTGTAATTTTAGCTTACATGTACAGTTGAATCGAGACCGATCTGAGCTGGTGGGTGTGGACGGGGACTCTTATTCTGAAGTGTCTGCGGGCGCTAGTGTGATAGCGGAAGTTCGTGCCGCTGGTAGCTGCAGTTCAGGCGGATCCCGTCAGTGTCTGATCACAAACTTTCTGTCAAACCCGAAAAACACCCAGAACCCGGTGAGTGATCCGCAGAGCTGCTTCACACACACGTTAAACAGTCGAGGGCATGAAATAACACCCGCAGCGCAGGCGCGGGCCAGTTTACGAGAGCAGGCCTATAATACAGTACTCTTCTTCTCTCACTCTCTGTGTGTGTGTTTCAGGTGACATGGGGGATAAGGAGTTGATGTGGGCCCTGAAGAATGGAGATCTGGATGAGGTGAAGGCTCTGCTGGTGAAGGTGAGAAACACACACTTCATGTCATCACATACATTCACAAACGAGTCCAAACAGGTCTGACAGCTCGTGAAGGTTTATAGACCCTTACAATACAGCCCTGAGGTGATACCGTGCTATTTCATATATATATCATAGCTCTGATTGATTCCCATAGTCACACACTGAGGCACTGCATGGTGTGTCAATCAATTCCATTGTATTACTTTGGTGCCAAAACAAAAAAGCTTGACATTACCATGGTATGTTCCAGAAACCAGTATAATGTCATGGTGCTTAGCTGTAAAAACAACAGGTGAATGTCTTCTGTGAGATTTTCTATCTGGACCGTGTTTGATCCAGTAAAACAACAGGTTGTTTGTTATTAAAGTCAACATGAAATGCTTCACAACCCATTTTATTTCAGTAATGTGATGTATTTATTAGGGAAATAATGGTGTAACTACTAAGTATTTGAGTAGTTTGTGTATTCTATCTATCTATCTATCTCTATCTATCTCTCTCTCTCTTGTTTGTAGTTCTTCTCTTTTTAAGCAGTCAGTTTTCCTCCTGAAGCATTATCCAGTTGGAAAAGAGGGAATTCAAACGTGTTTGTCTCTGCACTGATGATTCGAACGCAGTAAGACCAAGATGAGCCATGAGTCAGTTTAGGTGTCCAGATACACAACATTGTCTTGACAGTATTTTCAAAAACATATACTGTGGCACTTTTTTATTAATGGTAAAAGCAACAGGTGGATGTTTTCTAGACAATTTTCTATTTGAACCATGTTTGTTCCTGTAAAACAACAGCAGCAGGTTGTTTGTTATTGAAGTCAACATGAAACATGGTTCATAATGCATTTGATGTCAGTAATGTGATGTACTTATTAGGCAAATAGTGCTCCAACTACTAACTAGCTGACTATTTTATCTTTTTGTGTGTGTGTGTGTGTGCATGTGTTTTTGTAGGTTTTTGTAGTTCTTCTCTTTTAAAGGCTTATCAGCAGTCAGTTTTGCTCCTGAAGCATTATCCAATAGGAAAAAAGGAGCTGATGATGTCATCAGAAATATAAAGTCATTTCAGAGGCAGAGCGCGAATTTACTGAAGACAAATGTGTTTGTCTTTGCAATGATGATATGATCATATTATGGTGATTTAAGGTAATTTAGCTATTCAGAATACGCAGCAATGCATCCAAAAACATCGCCCATGGTCATTTTTGTTAACGTTAAAATCAACAGGTGGGTGTTTTTTAAGGATCTTTATTTCCAAAATGTCATCAGTCAGTTGTCCAGTGTTTTATCTCCTGTTTTCTGATGAAAATACACTGTTTTTTTTTTTTCTTGGCACTTTTTGCAGTATGAAATAAAAACCATGGTATATAAATATAGTAATCATGCAGCACCATGGTATTATCATAATAGGTTTGTTCTGTGCTGTGGTTGTTAACGGTTTAAAGGCGTTCAGCTAATGTCACACACACACACTCTGGGCTGTAGGTCATCTGTTAAGTGTGTATCCTGTGTCACAATATCACCTTGTGCAACTATATACACTCCTCTCTCTCACACACACACACACACACACAGTGGCTCACAGACCCCAGAAGAGAGTGTGTGTGCGCTGAATAAGGGCTTGTGTCCTGGAGTTCCTCCTGCTCTTCTGATATAATGGGAGCATGTGTGTGTGTGTGTGTGTGTGTGTGTGTGGTTTGAGGATGTGGGCAGGTAACCGCAGGTGCTTTGAGCTCCAGCATCTGAACGAAGAGTCGTGTGGTTCAGAATATCTCACCTTCATCACTTTACCCATCAGATGATCTGGAGTCGTTCATTCAGCGTTCAGTGTTTTGTCATCTGTCCGTGTGGTTGTGATATGTTTAGCTCAGCGGTTTACCTCAGTTCACACTCACAGCAGGTTCACATGATGGTTTGCTGTGTGAATGTGCTCATCATCAGACTTAAGGAATAAAACCCTTGAGGTTCGTGACGTGTTATATAGTTACAGCTAGATGCGACACACAGTGGCTACTACATAATGTTAATGGCACAAATAGTGAAAAAAGTGTCAAAACAGAGTAAAAGCAGTGCTTCCCTAAGAATTATATTTATTTTAAAGAAATAAACATCCTCTGAACAATTGAGTAAGGTCTAATAGATGACTTCAGATGATCAGGTGATGTCGGATGCTTGTTTTATGATATTTTTATGAAGTAAATTATCATCTATTTATGTCTATTTTGGGATAAGTCAGCGAATGAAATACTGCAAAAACATTTGAGTTTAAAACAATAGACTACTAAATTATGTTATTAAAATTATATGAAATATTTAAATTATTTGTTTGAGAATTTGTATTATATTGAATAATAAATATTATTTAATGATGAACCTTAACCCCATTAGATAATATAATTTATTATTATTATTATTATTATTATATAATAAATAAATAATTATAAATTCTGAAAATAAATATATTTTTATAATATATTTAAATATTTTTAAATATTATTTAATGATTAACCCTAATCCCATTGCATAATGTAATTCAATATTACTATAATAACAAATAAATTAATCATTTTAAAATAATAAACTATTTCTGTAATTATATTGAATAATATCATTGATTATTCACCATTATTTCTAATGACTAAAGTTTCCTAAATCGTATGAAATATTAACTTCTCTTAAAGCGTATGTGTTAGTGTAATGTAATGGTGTGCTGTGTGTTGTTGTGCAGGCTGAGGATGTTAACAGGACTCTGGAAGGAGGCCGGAAGCCGCTTCATTACGCTGCAGACTGCGGTCAGACCGAGATGCTGGAGTTTCTGCTGTCTAAAGGAGCCGATGTGAACGTAACTGTCCTCCTGCTTTTATTCTCCAGCGCTCTGTGTGTGTGTGTGTGTTTGTTTGTTTGTTTGAGTCAGTGTGTGTGTGTGTGTGTTTGAGTTTGAGTGTGTGTGTGTGTACAGGTTTATATATCCTGGTGGGGACTTGTGGGACTTGGGGACTGAATACACACAGACTCATGGGGACTCGTGTCACGGTGGGGACCTAAATTGAGGTCCCCATGGGTACAAAAGCTTATAAATCATATAGAATGAGATTTTTTTTTTTTTTTTTGCGAAAGTAAAAATGCAGAAAGTTTCCTGTAAGGGGTAGGTTTAGGTGTAGGTTTGGTGTAGGGTGATAGAAAATGTGGTTTGTACAGTATAAAAACCATTACGCCTATGGAGAGTCCCTACAAGGATAGCTGACCAGACGTGTGTGTATAGATGAATATCTGCTCCAGTATGTAAATGTTTAGCATGTGGAGTCAGAGAGCAGATATTAGTCCCGCACACCTGATAGCATCAAACCATCAGCCTGTGATTCACTCTCTCCTCCCATCAGCATGTCGACTTCTGCAAAATTCAAGTAGAAAACAGCTATTTGAAACAGTAACAATATTTCACAATATTGCTGTTTTTTCTGTATTTTTGATCAAATAAATGTAGCTTTGGTGAGCAGAAGAGACTTCTTTCAGAAACATCCTATTGAACCCAAACTATTATAGTTTTTAGTTTTTCGTACTTTCTGTTTTGTTTTAGTTAAAGTTTTAGTAATTTAGTTTTTTTAGTGTTTTTGTCATTCTTAGTAGTTTGTCTTTTTTGTAATGGTTTTTAAATGATTTATAGATTAAATATCAATCTATTTGTGCCTATTTTGGGGTAATAGTGAAATTAAATACTATTAAATACTATTCATATTATGAAATGAATGTCAAAACAAAAACTCCTAAATTATAATTATTAAAATAATTTTATATAATTATAATAAATTATTTATATTCATTTGTATTAATGTTTATTAAAATTATATTAAGTATATATATTTAATAGTTATATGAAATATTTAATAATATGAATAATAACAATATTTAATAATATTTTTTTAGAATTATAATACACTAGTTTAAAATAATAAACACCAAGTTTGTTCTTCAATATTTATTTTTATTTCAGTTTTAGTTATTTTAGTACATCAAGTTAAGCTAAATTAAAATTTTTAAAAAATTGCTGATTTTTTTTTTTTTTATCTTTTTTTCAGTTAACTATAATAACCCAGATTTGAACTAAACCACTCTCATTTCCTTCAGAAAGTGCGAATCTCTTTGTCTGTGCTCTCAGCGTCTGTATCGTTTGATCTCTGTCCCATCGTGAGCACTCATGCGTCTATCAGCGCTGGCTCTCCAGGACAGAAGGAGACAGGTTTCCCTGCAAACGGGGAAATGTGGCTGAGATAAGAGACTTCTGAAGACGCCTGATAACCAAGTGTGCATCTCTCTCTCCGTCTGATTCAGAGTCCGTCTGTTTAACGATAATTACACTGATGTGCTCGGGGGTTTGTATGTTCCTCTCCGGTCGCAGCGCGTCTGAATTGTGCCGTGTTTTTCTCCACAGGCTCCAGATAAACACGGCATCACCCCGCTGCTGTCTGCCACTTACGAGGGTCACATGACCTGCGTGAAGATTCTTCTAGAAAAGGTACCGATGCATTCACGTGTCCTCCCGCTCGGTGAGATGTGTGTGTGAGAGATACAGGTGGGCGGCTGAGCAAAGTCTTATATCACAGTATGATATAATAGATGACAGTAATGCTATTTATCACAATTTTCCAATGGAAATTCAATTAAAATGGTTTGTTGATTAAATAACAAATAATTACACAAACAGTCTGTGCCTATTGTGGGATAATCCAGTGATTCACAAAATTAAACACTTGATTTCTAAAAAAAAAGATTCTTAAATTATAAAATTAAAATGATTAAAATAATTCAGTATTATATAAATACATTTTTGATCTTTTTTTTTTTGTTAATTATTAAAATATTAGATATTTATATCAAACAATAAATATATCACATAATATTTAATAATATTTAACTATCTTATTTAGAATCATAATTTGGTATCATAAAGGTAAGTTCAGACTCAGTTTTCACTGGATGAGAGACGTACAAGTTGTACGTTAACTTTACGCAGTATTTGCATTAACACAATATAACAATTTTTTTTAGGCTGGATATTCAACAAAAATTATTTTAAAAAAATTAAATTAATAATATTTAAAACAATTTATTATATTTTACTTTTTATTTAATAATTGACAATAAATAATTTTCAATTATTTAAATAATTTTTTAATAATTGTAAATAAATATAGCCAGTATAAACACGCCTATGACATGCTTCAGTCGAAATCTTTATTAAAGTGACAGGTTGTTTAATGTTCCTCAACACATGTAAAAAGCTCATGCCGACTTCAAATTGTGGCTAATAAGCACCACCTCATGTTGACTTGTTTAGGAAGCGTCCTGCTCTGAATGTTCTCTGTTGCTGATTTCCAGATGTAAATGTAAGCGCTCAGAATCTCTGCTGGCTGTGCGTTTCTGCGGTCGTGTTGTGTATATTGTCTCAGCGTGCAGTGCTGCTATGCATTCAGAGAAAGAGCTTTTTGTTTGTGGGTTTTAAAGCTGAAAGCGTCTGAGCGCGGCTATAAACAGTGACGTCCGCAGGGTCAGACGGGGTTATATAACGCAGCACAGCGCTGCACATTCTTCACTCAGATCCCCTCTGACGTGCTCAGGACGTCCCGCAGGAGCTCCGAGCTCCTTCATCTCCGATGCTCCTGCAGGAGCTGATCAGGCGTTTGTGCAGGAATTTTTCAGCTTATTCTCCACTCAAATCCCCATCGGATCACTTTCTGGTGTCTTTCTGCACTCAAACAGGAAGTTGTGCAGGAACATACTGAAGGCTTTATTCCCTTCTTTAAGATACAACCAGTAATAGGGCCTTATAAAATAGGTTTTACTTTTTCAGTTGTATTTCAAAATGTACAAAATTCAGTTGTATTTTTTTATTTTTTATTTTTTTCCCAAATTTAATTTTGTCCCCCCATTTTAAGCTTTCTGGTCTTTCTGGATGTTTTTATGGTGTTAGTAATCAAAAAGTAATTAATTGCAGTCATGAAACTTCTGCAATTTAACAACAATTTAGTAAAAGTTCACCATTAGAAAAAAAATACTTTTTTAGGGCCCTATTAAAGATTTTTTTGTTTCTCAAATTCTGTTAAATTTTTACCAAATTCTGTGTTTTCTGTTTTAATTATTTCTAGATTTAACGTTTTGATTAATTTTTCTGGATTGAATTGTTTAATTGAATTTTAATTAAATTTTTTTTTTTTTTTTTTTTAATAATAGTGCCCTATGATTTTTTTATATGAATGCATTTTGAAACATTGACTTTGAAACATTAATTTAATTTATCTTTTAATCAAATGAAAATCAAATACTTTCGATTATTTTTTTTCTTAAAAAATAATTTCATTATTATTATTATTATTATTAAAATTGTATATAGTAGTAGTAGTATTACATTGATTTTAATTTATTTCTATCCATTTTTTCTCCATCACTTGTACATTATTTATATATTTCATGTGACAAAAAAAAAACGTAATAAAATGAAAAATAATAAAAGCATCAGTAATGATTAAGCTTAGCTATTTTTATGTATATTTCTTTTAATAATTAGAAAATATTCTAATGGTTAAGTCTTCATTGTTCATTTCAACACTGTTTTACATCAAGTAGAAAGTTTCATATTATTGATTTTCAAAATGATCCGCTATTGTTATCTGCCATATTTTCCAGTTTTAATTACCATTAATTTGTTTGACTGTGGACGAGTTTTTTTTTTCTGGATTGTCCATTTCTGTTTTCTGTTGAATTGTTCTCTCTCAGGATTGTGGGTGTTCAGTTCACAACATGATGCAATTCACACCCGAGATCAGTCTGTGAATCTGAAAAACGTCTCAGTGGCTTCTCAATAAACAAATAACATATGAACACGCACACATGAACACTTTACCTGAAGAACTTTATTTGTACCAGGGTATTATTACCTAAAACCATATGTTATTATAAAATAAATGTAACTGAATTTAAATTTAATTCATATAAATGAAAAAAAAAAAAAACAATTTAATAAAACTAATTTAATTTCAGCTCATTGCCAAGGCAACATTTCTGGGTTTAATTAAATTTGATGTACTAAAATAACTACCAATCAATAAAATTTATATATATATATATATATTAAAATAGAAAAAAAAATCTGTTGATACCCTTGAAAAGGCAAAAATTTTGGAATATTTAGGGAAAAAGAGTCTTAAATATCTAATTTAGTTTATATTTTACATTTTAACAAAGATTTTCCGCATGAAAGTCTGAAGCTGGAATGGCATTAAAAAACAAAGAAACAAATCTGGAGATGGTATGGATCAAATCCAATGATCAGTGTTTTTTTCTCGCCATCTGTTGATGTGTTTTTGTATTCACCTTCTTCACTTTCCCACACTGATGCTCATAAATATGGCAGATGAGAGGAAGAGTCACATGACTGACACAGACAGAAGGAGTGATAGAAAAGCACTTCCTCTTTTTTTATTTGTCAGATGCTTTGAATAGGAAGTAAAACTTCCATAACTACCAACAGCAGAATCATGTCATTCATTTTATTCTTTAAGACCTTATGTTCTACACATTTCTTGCATTTTATTTTCCCCTGAAGTACACTTAAAACATTTGCCAAGTCGTAATTTAATAGGTAATTTAGTTTATGATGATTCCTAAAATTAAACAGCCTGTTTTTACTGCTGTATCTTTAAGATCTCTACATGTAAATGTGATTGGCTAACCTCTTTGCATATGAAATGAGCAACAACCCACCAAGTTCCTGAATAACTGATAGATATGCAAATTAAAGTACTTAAATATCTAAAAATAAGATCAACTGAAACTAAGAAATAAAAGTAATAAAAAAAAAAACTATGTAGACATCTTAAAATAAATAAATAAATGTTTTATTCATTTAATAACCTGTTAATAATTATGTTTTTGGAATTTTGGGGTGAAATCAATCATAAATATCTTCAATTTCTAATTTAAATTTTAATAACTAAAACAAAAATAAACTGAAAATAAGAAATAAAAATTGTGTGTGTGTGTGTATATATATATATATAAAATATACTATTAAAAATGTAAATGTTTTATTCTGTTGATACCCTTGAAGTTCATTTAAATTTAGTTTTTAGAGAAAATTAGCTTTAAATATCGCAATTTCCATTTTAAATTTTAATAACTCATGTGACATGTTTGTCAAGTCAGAATTTAATAATTAATTTAGTTTTTTTTTTCATCATCCCTAAAATGAAACTGCTGTATCTTTAAGATCTCGACCTGTAAATGAGCTCTGTGATTGGCTAACCTCTTTGCATATTAAATGAGCCACAACCCACCAAGCTGCTGAATGCCCAATAGAGAGAGAGCGACGCAGGTCATAATCTGAAAACCACGCCCACTGGGGGGGAAACAATCCAACTTTCTCCTCCTTGTTATTTCTGATTTATAACAAAAAACCGAACAATGTCTAGAAGCTGCTGTGTGACAAGGTGTACAGTAAACAAGCTAAAAAACCCAGAACTACATTTTTATAAGCTGTCGACCCAAAAAAAACGAGGGTTTAAGGACACAAAAGTAGAGCACGGCGTGTCTTACTCTGAGAACTGCACCCACTGGAGGGAAACGTAATTCACGACAGGAAACATTCATTATTTTTAACCATGTCAAAGGATTTTTTCACCACCCTATGTGAACCTGAGAGGAGGCGATATATTGAGAAACTAAATTTTATTGTTTTTTGTCAGTGCCCCTTTTCCTTAACTTCCTTTTGTTGGAGAAATGATCCAAAATGAATGGTCCAATGTGAAATATTACACGTTGTGCTCTATTTTGTGTCTTTAAACGCTCGGTTTTTTGGGTCGACAGCTCATAAAAACGTAGTTCTGGGTTTTTTAGCTTGTTTACTGTACACCTTGTCACACAGCAGCTTTTAGGCATGGTTCTGTTTTTTGTTATAAGTCAGAAATGACAAGGATGCAGCTTCCCGCATTACAAAGTCAATGGAGAGGGTTGGATTCCCCCCGGTGTGGGCGTGGCCTCGGCCTAAATGCACTCTGTCTCTGTAGGTGTTGATATGCAAATGACATGCTAATAAACTCATGGTTGTGTTGTCAGCTATTTTAAAATGTTTGCAGTTTAGTTTGAGTAGATGATTTGTAAGGAGGAAAGTCTGAATTATGATCCTCAC
Source organism: Spinibarbus caldwelli (assembly GCA_039654775.1). NCBI lineage: Eukaryota > Metazoa > Chordata > Actinopteri > Cypriniformes > Cyprinidae > Spinibarbus > Spinibarbus caldwelli. The sequence goes on along the minus strand of CM077228.1, from coordinate 1,904,092 downwards.
AGTCTACATTCAACAAACTTTTATAAATGCTGATATGGTTTTGTATTGAGTTTTGTATCGTGAGTTTATACCCAGCATGCATCAGCAAGCTAAACAGACGTTTATTATGCGGCGAGAGATGTGAAACTAAAGAATGAAGTGGTGTGTGTTCGGCGCCCGCTGGCGAGTGAATGAAGAAATCGATGGCTCTTCAGATGTTTGATGGCCTTTGGTTTGAGCTCTGAACGCTCGCGGCTGAAGCCTCCAACTCTGACCTGTGTGTAAAGAGGAATAATTCAGTGACGATCAATATGCCGCATCGATCCGCCCGGAGGATAATATTTCTGTGAAGGGCGGCAGGCCGCTCGATTACCCTCATGTTTGAGGGGCCCCACGGGGCCGGCTCCTGTAGATTATGCATGAGATTCGCTGTAATCAGCTCTTATTGGTCAGATGGAAGACTAATCTGCTGTTCTTTATTTCTTGAATAATGTCGTGTCGTGTGAAATCTAGCAGAACTTTGACTAACAGCATGAAGTCTGGTTATTTTGGATGAAACTGCAGAATTAGGGGCCGTTCACACAGAACCTGTTTCACTGAGCTGCGTTATTTGTTGAAGGGAGCAGAAGCACAAGAATGTCAATATTTTAGAGCTCGCTTGACTGTAAAATGTATATGTTTGGTCTACCGAATTTTTTTTTAAAGATTTTTGTCAGGAGAAACTCTGAAGGACTGTTTCTGTAGGATGGACACAGAACTTTTACAGTTTATCACAAGCAATGCAAAGAAATGCAGCTTTTCTTCCTGTAAGCTGCTCGCTGTAGCAGCCCGGTGCCTTACAAACACAACTTTGTTTCCATGTGATTCATGAAAAACTCTGTGGTGAACCTGATGCCTGGAAGCTGAGCTGAAAAAATGACTTGCTGACTTTGTATGGCTGTGATTTAATTAAATGAATAATGAATGAATATTAGTAATTTTACAGTTATACTGAAAAATAAAATGATTATTTTATTTACTAATAATAACAATAAAAACAAACAAGCACACTTGGAGCTTTTTCCCCACAATATCACAATTGTTACAGGAAGAATGACAAAAAAACCCAGCTTTGACTATGAAAGCTTGCAGTTTCATTAAATTCATTGAATGAATAATAAATATTAGTATTGACATTTTGCAGCTGTACTGTAAAATAAAATTAATTAAATGATGATGATGATTAAATACTCGGTTGTTACTGTTTTATGGTACTTTTACTTATGTATGTATGTGTGTGTGTGTGTGTGTGTATATATATATATATATATATATATATATATATATATATATATATATATATATATATATATATATATATATATATATATATACACACACCTGTATATATAACTTATTTATATTATATTTACTTATAACTAAATTGTGCAGCTCTACAAAGGCAGTCAACCCTGGGGATATTTGTTGTCATTGCAATTGTTGTTTTTCCATAATCATAGAAATATTACATTTGACGATGAGAGAATGTGATTTAATAATAAATATTAGTATTGAAATTTTAGAATTCTACTGTAAAATAAATGTATTATTATTGTTATTTTTAATAAATACTCATCTACTTTACAGTTATAATTTATTTTATGTATTTATTAAGTAGTAGTAGTAATAGCAATAATAATAATAGCCATATTGACATATAGTCAAAAAATTTTGGCTAAATTGTGCAGCCCAACAAAGAAGCACAGAAAACTTGGGGATTTTTTTATGTCGCAATCACAACCGTTATGAGAAAAATCACAGAAAAATGATTTAGTAACATTTATGTTTTAAGATAAAATGTTTTGCTGTATACTATAGTGTTGTGTAATAGTGTGGTTGTTGTGTATATTAGAGCTGTGTATAATAGTGTGTGTGTAAGAGTAGTTTGGTCTTGAATCACCGCAGTGTTGTGTAAGTGTGTCTCAATCTCGTCTCAGTGCATGGACTCTCACACACACACACACGCAAACACACACCGCATGTGGGTTTATAAGGATGAATGCAAGTGTGTGTTTATGTTTCTGCTGCAGGACTTGCGTGTTTAATAACTCTGTGTGTGTGTTTGTTTGTTCCTCCAGGGTGCTGATAAGGATCGGAAAGGTCCGGATGGTCTCAGCGCGTTCGAGGCGGCCGAGAACGAGGCCATCAGAGATCTACTGAAGTGAGACGGACGCTGCCGGCAGCGGAGAGGTTCTGACCACAACCACTGGATCCAGCAAACACACACACACACACACACACACACACACACACACACACACACCTCTCTGTCTCTGCCCGCTGGCTGCTGCAGCTCCTCTAGGTTTCCTTTTGTTTTGTTTTCCTCCATGACCTTTTTATTTTATTTGGGGGTGGTGCTTAATTTCCCCTCTAGTTGATCAGAGTCAGCCATTGGCTGATGAACCTGTCACTCATGCCTCCCATCAGGACCAATGGGAACGCCTGTCTTAACACCACTAAACACGGACTTTAGAGTTCAGACTAGAGCGAGTGTATGATTATGATGATCATGATAACGTGTACATTTATTTCTCAGACTGTTAATTAGGAACGAGTGGTTTGTATAGTTCATAGAGCTGATGAATTTCCCTTCACTCCAGTTTCCAACGACATTCCCGTCGCATTAGATGCTCAAAGAACAAATATTACAGACACTTGAGTCGTTCTGCTGACACGCACGTTTGCTTTTGTGCCCCTTTGAATTTGTGTTGTTGTGGCAAAAATAAATGAATTCTCTGCTGCTGTGCGCTTGTAGAGTGTTAAACAGGTTTGTTGAAGCCTGTCTCTCTCTGTCTCTCTCTCCAGCAGGACGCGTCTCACTCCTGAGATGTCACCCTCTCCAGATTCTCTCACTCTTTTAGGTCGTCTCTCTCTCTCTCTCTCTTTCTGTCTCTCTTTCTGCATGATGGTGTTTTAGCTTTTCAGTACAGTCTTGAACTGAAATTCACATCGGTTAGCAAATCTACATTTTAAAGATCCATATCTGGCATTGTTGTGAAAAAGTCTGTTTGAAAACAAAAAAACAAATAAAACCATTTCAAATGATCAGTTTGATTTTGTCACATTTGTAAAGTTTCAAATGATGGAAGGTGTTTTAAACGAATACATATATGTGTGTGTGTGTGTGTGTGTGTGTGTATATATATATATAAGTGCTGTCAAACTAATCGCGATTAATCGCATCCAAAATAAGTCTTTGTTTACATAATATATGTGTGTGTTCTGTGTATATTTATTATGTATATATAAATACACACACATGCATGTATATATTTATGAAGAATGTGTTGTTAAATTTTTATATAATAAAATATAAGAATATAAATATATACGTGTAAACAAGTAAATATTTTCAAAATATATACTGTATGTGTGTCTATTTATATATACATAATAAATATACACAGTACGCGTGTATTTTTTGTATGCAATTAATCACGATTAATCATTTGACAGTACTAATATATATATATATATATATATATATATATATATAATTTTTTAAAATATTTATTTGTCTATGTATATATATTTTTATTTAATACATTAATATTATATATATATTAATTATATAGAAGTAAAATTTTTATTCACATTTTTATTATTCGACCAAATTATATAATGTTATTATTTATTATTATTTAATACATATATATTAAGTATGCATTATAAATTATTAATTTATATGTTTACATTTTGAATACATTTATATTATATATTATAAATACAATTATTCTTATATGATATTTTTATTATCTGACGAATATAGATGGAAAATGTATTAATTAATAATCTATAGGCTATGTGTGTATTACCCCTTAAAATAATTCTTTTTAGTTATGTTTTTCATTTACTTTTGATATTTACTGTTTTTTTCCAAGTTGGTTTACCATTTACTAATTTACTTTATATAGCCTATGCTAACACACTGATTTACTTTATATATTAACTAGATAAAAAAGTTTGTCGAGACAAACTTTAAGTTGGCTTGAGAAAGCCGGACCAGAAAGTTTTAAAAAGTTTGAAAAGTTTGGGAAGTTTTAAGTTTGACTGTTTTCAGTCTGAATTAGTTTGAAGTTTAACATAGTTCTAAAAGCTTAAAGTTTGATAGATAAATAGATAGGGTCAGATTATAGATAGATAGATAGATAGATAGATAGATGCTAAGAACCGCAGAGTGGTTGCTAGGGCATTCTAGGTGGTTGCTAGGGTGTTGCTATGTGGTAGCTAAGGTGCTCTGGATAATTGTTACGGTGTTGCTATGTGGTTGCTAGGGTACTTGGGGTGGTTGCTAGTATGCCCGGAACGGTTGCTAGGGTGTAGCTATGCGGTTGCTAAGGTGCTATGGATTGTTGCTAGGGTGTTGCTATGCGGTTACTAGGGTACTTGGGGTGGTTGCTAGGGTGTAGCTATGCGGTTGCTAAGGTACCCAGGTCGGTTGCTAGGGTGTTGCTATGCGGTTGCTAGGGAACCTGGGGTGGTTGCTAGGGTGTTGCTATGCGGTTGCTACGGTACCTGGGGAGGTTGCTAGGGTTCCTAGGACGGTTGCTAGGGTGTTGCTATGCGGTTGCTATGGTACTCAGGGTGGTTGCTAAGGTTTTGCTATGCGGTTGCTAGGGTATCCAGGGTGGTTGCTAGGGTTTTGCTATGTGGTTGCTAGGGTACTCTGGATGGTTGCTAAGGTGTTGCTATGCGGTTGCTAGGGTGTCCAGGGTGGTTGCTAGGGTATTCTGGGTGGTTGCTATGCTGTTGCTATGCGGTTACTAGGGTACTTGGGGTGGTTGCTAAGGTGTTACTATGTGGTTGCTATGGTACCCGTGTGGTTGCTAGGGTGTTACCAGCATGTTGTTAACATGATTAGCAAGTTACTAGCATGTTACAAGCATGATTAGCATGTTACTAGCATGTTGCTAGCACATTTTTAGCATGATTAGGAAGTTACTAGCATGTTTCTAGGATGATTAACATGTTGTTAGCATGTTTCTAGGATGATTAGCATGTTGTTAACATGATTAGCAAGTTACTAGCATGTTGCTAGCACATTTCTGGCATGATTAGCAAGTTACTAGCATGTTTATAGGATGATTAGCATGTTGTTAGCATGTTTCTAGGATGGTTAGCATGTTGTTAGCATGACTAGCAAGTTACTAGCATGTTACTAGCATTTTTCTAGCATGATTAGTATGTTACTATCATGATTAGCAAGTTACTAGCATGTTGCTAGCAGATAGATAGATAGAAATAGTCATAGATAGATAGATAGATAGATAGATAGATAGAAATAGTCATATAGATAGATAGATAGAAATAGTCATATTATAGATAGATAGATAGATAGATAGATAGATAGAAATAGTCATAGATAGATAGATAGATAGAAATAGTCATATTATAGATAGATAGATAGAAATAGTCATAGATAGATAGATAGATAGAAATAGTCATATTATAGATAGATAGATAGAAATAGATAGATAGATAGAAATAGATAGATAGATAGAAATAGATAGATAGATAGATAGAAATAGTCATATTATAGATAGATAGATAGATAGATAGAAATAGTCATAGATAGATAGATAGATAGATAGATAGATAGATAGAAATAGTCATATTATAGATAGATAGATAGATAGATAGATAGATAGATAGATAGATAGAAATAGTCATATTATAGATAGATAGATAGATAGAAATAGTCATAGATAGATATATAGATAGATAGATAGATAGAAATAGTCATATTATAGATAGATAGATAGATAGATAGAAATAGTCATATTATAGATAGATTAGATAGATAGATAGAAATAGTCATATTATAGATAGATAGATAGATAGATAGAAATAGTCATATTATAGATAGATAGAAATAGTCATATTATAGATAGATAGATAGATAGTCAGATTATAGACAGATAGATAGATAGACAGATAGATAGATTAGAAATATTAGATAGATGAGTTTGAATGGGTTAGAAATAGTACATAGAAGGGCAGTGTGATTGAGTCTAATGGGCTTCAGTGTGTTTAGATTTGAATTTTTGACAGTTGGAGTTTGAATAGTCTTGGCCCATCTGAACATTCCGTCAATGTAAGTCTATGGGATTTTTATGATATTTAATCTTCATTTTTATGAAAACCGTAAGTCGGATCAGTTAGAAAAGATATAGCACACTAAGTGAGATCAGTCTGAAGATCTGTGCTGAGTTTGGAGTCTGTAGAGTTAAAGCTCTAGGAGGAGTTAGAGTCAGAAATTTTAGTCTCAGAAGAAGAAGAATAATAACTAGATAAAAAAGTTTGTCGAGACAAACTTTAAGTTGGCTTGAGAAAGCCGGACCAGAAAGTTTTAAAAAAGTTTGGAAAGTTTAAAAAAGTTTGAAAAGTTTAAAAAAGTTTAAGAAGTTTAAAAAGTTTAAGTTTGAAAAGTTTGGGAAGTTTTAAGTTTGACGGTTTTCAGTCTGAATTAGTTTGAAGTTTAGCATAGTTTTAAAAGTTTAAAGTTTGATAGATAGATAGATAGATAGATAGATAGATAGATAGATAGATAGATAGATAGATAGGCTCAGATTATAGATAGACAGACTGACAGACAGATAGATAGATAGATAGATAGACAGATAGATAGATAGATAGATAGATAGATAGATAGATAGATAGATAGATTCTAAGGACCTCAGAGTGGTTGCTAGGGTACTTAGAGTGGTTGCTATGATGGTTGCTAGGCTAGCTCTGGTGGTTGCTAAGGTTGTTGCTAAGGTGTTGCTATGCGGTTGCTATGTTACTCAGGGTGGTTGCTAAGGTGTTGCTATGTGTTTGCTAGGGTGTCCAGGGTGGTTGCTAGGGTATTGCTTAGCAGTTGCTAGGGTGTTGCTATGGTACCCAGAGTGGTTGCTAAGGTGTTTCTATGTGGTTGCTAGGGTACTCAGGGTGATTGCTAAGTTGTTGCTAGGGTACCCGGGGTGGTTGCTAGGGTGTTGCTATGCGGTTGCTAGGGTACCCTGGGTGATTGCTAAGATGTTTCTGTGCGGTTGCTAGGGTACTCAGGGTGGTTAATAAGGTGTTGCTATGCGGTTGCTAGGGTACTCTGGGTGGTTGCTAAGGTGTTGCTATGCAGTTGCTAAGGTTCCCAGGGTGGTTGCTAAGGTGTTGCTATGCGGTTGCTAGGGTACTCTGGGTGGTTGCTAAGGTGTTGCTATGCGGTTGCTAGGGTGTCCAGGGCGATTGCTAAGGTGTTGCTATGCGGTTGCTAAGATACCCAGATTGGTTGCTAAGGTGTTGCTATGCGGTTGCTAGGGTACGTGGGCTGGTTGCTATGGTGTTGCTATGCGGTTGCTAAGGTATCTGGGGTAGTTGCTAGGGTGTTGCTATGTGGTTGCTAGGGTACACTGGGTGGTTGCTATGCGGTTGCTAGGGTACCCGGGTTGGTTGCTAAGGTGTTGCTATGCGTTTGCTACAGTTCCCGGGGCGGTTGCTAGGGAGTTGCTATTTGGTTACTAGGGTACTTGGGGTGGTTGCTAAGGTGTTGCCCTGTGGTTGCTAGGGTGTTAGTAGCATGTTTTTAACATGATTAGCAAGTTACTAGCATGTTACCAGTATGATTAGCATGTTACTAGCATGTTGCTAGCATATTTCTAGCATGATTAGCAAGTTACTAGCATGTTTCTAGGATGATTAGCATGTTGTTAGCATGTTTCTAGGATGATTAGCATGTTGTTAACATGATTAGCAAGTTACTAGCATGTTGCTAGCACATTTCTGGCATGATTAGCATGTTACTAGCATGTTGTTAGCATGATTAGCAAGTTACTAGCATGTTTCTAGAATGATTAGCATGTTTTTAGCATGTTTCTATGATGACTAGCATGTTGTTAGCATGACTAGCAAGTTACTAGCATGTTACTTGCATTTTTCTAGCATGATTAGCATGTTACTATCATGATTAGCAAGTTACTAGCATGTTGCTAGCAGATAGATAGATAGATAGAAAGACAGATTGTAGATAGATAGATAGATAGATAGATAGAAATAGATCGTAGATAGATAGATAAATAGATAGACAGATAGATAGAAATATAGATAGATAGATAGATAGATAGATAGATAGATAGAGTCAGATGATAGATAGATAGATAGATAGATAGATAGATAGATAGATAGATAGATAGATTAGAAATGTTAGATAGATGAGTTTGAATGAGTTTGAATGGGTTAGAAATAGTACATAGAAGGGCAGTCTGATTGAGTCTAATGGGCTTCAGTGTGTTTAGATTTGAATTTTTGACAGTTGGAGTTTGAATAGTCTTGGCCCATCTGAACATTCCGTCAATGTAAGTCTATGGGATTTTTATGATTTTTAATCTTCATTTTTATGAAAACCGTAAGTCCGATCAGTTAGAAAAGATATAGCACACTCGGTGAGATCAGTCTGAAGATCTGGTCTGAGTTTGGAGTTTGTAGAGTTAAAGCTCTAGGAGGAGTTAGAGTCAGAAATTTTAGTCTCAGAAGAAGAAGAATAATAATAAGAAGTTTAAATAGTAGATCAGTAAGTTGGCTTTTTCAAGCCAACTTAATAAGAAGTTTAAATAGTAGATCAGTAAGTTGGCTTTCTCAAGCCAACTTAATAAAGTAATTTTAACAAGCAATCCTTGTTCACGTTGGCTAATGTAAGGTGCTAGAATTGGTGATAAATCAAAAGCTGATATAAAGACAGTGGCAGTCTCTGAGATGTCTTGACTAATATAGTGTGCGTGTGTTGGCAGGGCTTTTTTATCATGAACACACTCGTGGTCACGGTGTTTTTTTTTTTTTTTTTCTTTCTTTCTTTAATTAAGTGCTTTTGTTAATTACTGATCCACCCGGCGAGTCTCAGACCTTTGTCACTGTCACAACACAAAGAAATCAATTATTCAGGTGCTGCACAACTTACTGATAAAGTTTAATGCGCTGTCAGCCGCAGCTTTTCACCGACGGTCCGTGAATATAAAACAGCTCGTTTGGTTTTGTCTTTGTCAAGACGGTGAACGCGCTGAAGAATCAGTCCGCGAGTCAACATCAAATCTAAATTGACTCTGTTTACTTTCTTAATACATGTTCCCGTGAGCGAATAATTCACTGACGATGTTCTGAAGAAACTAAAGTGTTTGTCTTCAATATCTTTCATCAAAATGTAATAACTTGCAGCACCTTTGACTTTCCTCTCCGCCTGACTTCAGTTTAGTGTTAACCACCAGCACACAAATACCGATTAGTCATTCTTTCTGCTGAAAAAAAAAAACAATAGACACCATCACAAAATCTGTAATGGGTTTACTGGTTATAATGGGACTTGTATTGCTTTTAATGGAAACTGTAATGGACCCTGTGGGTCTCTACTGGTAATTGGTCACCTTCTATTGTATTGGTGGCTTATTAAAACCAATAAATCCTAATGGAATAGCCCTATGTCCCAAAACACACTGCTTGTAATGGTATTTGTAGTGGAACCCATTAGAATTTTCTGTGATGGTTCTATTGTTGTTGTTTTCAGCAATTCCTTATTCAGTATTTTACTTGGAAATGCCTGTTTTGGCAGTAAGATGGGAGTTTTTCATCAGACTTTCTAAATGAATCCAATAGAGAACAAACTGCTGCTGTACTCTGCGTGCGTGCGTGTGCGTGTGCGTGCGTGTGCGTGTGCGTGCGTATGTGTACTATTTTTAGTTCACATTTTAGTGCACAGGTGGCCATCTGGCCTTTTCTTTCTTCACAGAGAACACAAACTTCTCCTCCTACACCATGATGTGTTATGTAAGACACTCTCTCTCTCCCTCTCTTGTCCGTTTTATTAGTCAACTTTGCCTTTTCTTTCAAGTGAACTCCAGACTTCAGCCCTATTTAGACTTTTTCTCAGTGATTTCAGATGTGATCATTGAGCCGCAGCGCCTTCTGATGGCTGAGAGACACACTGCTGCTGCCTGCATACTGCATGCTATTTCACATTTGATCTCACCTCTGAAGAAATAAATGCATATCCACCTGTTTCTTCCTGTAAGAGCGAGAGATCTGTAAATTCTATGGATCTAGCTTCTGGTCTCATCCGTGTCCAGCTATTTTTAGCTGTACAAAACAGCTCGTTTTGCTGCTTGATATTGAAAATTGGTGTCTTACCATATCATTTTAATGTATTATCTTAACTCACTTAATCCCAAATTTTTCCCAGACATGAAAATATCCAAATGATGCGTCACTAGTAACATTTTGCAATAATCAATAATTATAATTGGAAAAGTGTGTGAAAAATAGTGTTTTATGGTCGGTCACAATTAATGAGTATACCAAATTAACATATTTCTGCAGTCATAAAAATTTTATGTATCTCAGCCCAGCTATTTTAAACTCTGTTTCATGACATGATTCTAGAGTTACTATTATGCATAAAAACCCTTATACAACACTGATAAGAATACTGAGATAAAAGACAAAAAAAAAAAAAAAAAAAAATACAACCATCAACCTATTTCAAAACTGTATTGTAACATATGTCATAAAGCTGTTATATGTGACCCTGAAGCACAAAAGCAGTCATAAGTAGCACAGGTATATTTGTAGCAATAGCCAACAATACACTGTATGGGTCAAAATTATTGATTTTTCTTTTATGCCAAAAATCATTAGGATATTAAGTAAAGATCATGTTCCATGAAGATATTTTGTAAATTTCCTACCATAAATATATCAAAACTTAATTTTTGATTAGTAATATGCATTGCTAAGGACTTCATTTGGACAACTTTAAAGGAGATTTTCTTAATATTTAGATTTTTTGCACCCTCAGATTCCAGATTTTCAAATAGTTGTATCTCAGCCAAATATTGTCCTATCCTAACAAACCATACATCAATGGAAAGCTTATTTATTCAGCTTTCAGATGATGTATAAATCTCAATTTCAAAAAATTGACATTTAAGACTGGTTTTGTGGTCCAGGGTCACATATTAGTGCTACCTGTATTACAACATCAATATTGTAACTTTATTTGTAATATTTGAATTTTGAATTTAAATATTCATTGTAACTTTGTCATTGCAACATTTTAGTGCAACCTTCACTAATAGCTGCAGCTGTATGTATATGTATACCTACATGCACCGTATTATCCCACCGGTCACTACTGTTGCCATCAACATGTTTACTCATTCTATGACAACACTCAAACTTAATAATTGTGGATTCATATATTAATGCTAGACACCTTAAAGATAACATGTATCAAAAATCTTTGTTATGTCTTTATGTTAACATACTTTATTTACTTTATACTTTACCTTTTGTTTTGGAGCTTTAATGCAGCCATCATCTTTACATGGTGCAAACAGGAAGTAAACTGCTCTGGTCATGTGACAATTTGCACTAACCATGTGACAATGCACATATTTAATTGAGACCCTTTATTTTTCCATATTTGCAGGAAATGCACTAAAGCACCAGTCAGTAACATTTTAGAGCTTTATAAATGAAAACCTTCTGTACAGTTACTATTGTGAGCGGTGGGATTCAATGGGTTAATTATGAACACACTGGTTTGTAGTGCAAACAGTTTTACCGTTGTTATTCTTCTCGTTATTTCCCTATAGCAGCTAATGAACCATGGAGATGTTCAGCTGGAATGTTTGATTAATGAGTGACCGCAGAGATACCGCGGTACTGATAGAATCACCAGCTGTGCTAAATAGCGTGTTCACATTCACTTCCTGTCTGTCTTAATACAGTTGCCATGGCGACTCCACACAGAGCGACGACTTGTGATCAACTACCCCGAAATTGTGCTTAATGAAGTATCAAATCCAAATTAGCTTGATAATTGTTATTTGTCATTGTATTCGCAATTATGACTAACAGACCTTCTTTTCGTTATGTAGCCTACTGCAGTAGAGTGATGCTAATAACATGGTACGGAATGATTACCATATTCAAATATCATTGTGCTTCAAACATCCTTGATTGTGAAAAAATTATATGATCATGTTTTTTCCCCCCATTACTTTAACTCAACAAAATATTGTAATCCATTTTAGTTTCATATTTTTAAGTTATATGAGATTGAACTAAAAAAATTTGGTCAATTTATTATAATTTAAATGAACTAAAAATGGAAATGAGTGGAAATAAATTCAGATTATTCTTAAAAATTTAAGGCAGCAACTGAACTGAAGTTGAATTATTAACAGGTGGATGTTTAATTAATTAAGATCCTTACCAAACATAGTCCCAAACATTACCACGGTACTACCATGTTTTTTTCTACTTATACCATGGTACTACAATGGTCTTCTTAGACGTACCATTTAAATGCCATGGTATATATGAAAATACTGTGGTATTACTTCAATCCCTACTGTGGTTTTTACCTGCTGTTATTCAAAGTTTGACGATCACAAATTTACCATTGTATATTGTGCTGTTTGTTCATAGTGCTATGTTTTTTGGACATATACCATGGTAATACCATTGGCATTCTGTAAATGGTATTATTACACTGTAAAAATGATTTTTTTTAAAAGCTTATTAAATTATTGTTTGAGTACATATACTGAAATACCATTTCAGTCTTTATACTTTAAAATTTCACATTTAATTAACTCTTCGCCAGGAGTTTGATTGACAGGCGATCTGATCCATCATAACACTGAATCCGCCATTTTGTCCGACAAACAAACCAGACAAGAGAGTAGATCAACATCTGTGGACTTGAACTGTGTATCGACGTCTTTCCATGGTTGAAACGACAAACCTTCTGATGTTCATTCATGTTTATTTTGTGCTATAAATAATAGTAAATATGAAGAGACAGTCGGTTCACGTGCCGTTTGAACTGAGGTGCTACAGAGATCTGTCACGACACATGAAAGAGCCACAAAATGGTATTTATTGTTTGAATTTCTTTTTAAAAAATGACCAAATTTGAAAGCTGAGACTTTTTTATACCAAAAATATGAGCTCTGTCTTGTCTGTCGTCACTGTCCTCGTTGCTTCACGATGTATTTTTTACTTTGTGAGGTTATGATGTGTGGCGTGAGAGCGCCATGGCTTGTCTGACATAGCAACAGTAACTAAGAGGCAGGATTTTGCGAAAGTCAATGTATTGCTGTTTCCTTGTTGTTTTTTGCAAAATGTACAAATTTTTTAAATGAAAATACTTTCAAAATAAATCCCACACCATTTTTTATTTCAGCAGTGCTTGAATTTGGGATTTTCTTGACTTAAAATAAACCTGTGTGTTGTTTTGCTTTCCTCTTTAACCAGGATTCATAAAAAGTCGAGAAAATAGGCTGAGCAATAGTCATATTAGAGCTTATGGCTTTAGCACAGAGAACTTCCAAAGCCTACTTTAATTACGCTTTGGTCCTGTGTGAGTGTGTGTGTGTTAATGTGTGTTTCTAAAGTAGATCTGAAGGAAACGTGCTGTGAAATTTCCCTGTTTCCTCCTGATCATAGAGTCCGTCCTCTTCAGCTGGAGGAGCGTTCGCTGGGAAATCGATGGCCGCTGGACTGCTATTAAGAGAAGTTTAATTGCAAATAAAAGAGGATTTATCACTGCTGCCGGTATGTAGACGAGCACTGCTGCATTCTGGGTAATGAGCCGAGGGGATGGCGCTTCACACTGATCGACTTATTCACTAACACACAGATGTGCATCTGCTCCAAAACCTAGTGAGCTGCCTAGGTTGGCAGGATTTTAAGGGAGCATACTGTAGGTGTCCTACAGTGACAAAGGCTGTTCTAAATAGTAGGAAGCATAACTTCTAAGGCCTCTAAATGATCGACATCAAACTTTGCTGAAAAAAACAAAAAAGTCACACACCATCTACTCCATGCCTTCTGATTGATAGTTTGGAGTTTTTTTTTTATCAAGTTAAAGGTCTTTTAGTGTAACTGTATAAACGTCCAACTTCAGCTGCTGCTTCACGTGTCTTTCTGCTCTCAAATCTTGACTGATTTTTATTAAGTAAACATCAGAATAACTTCAGTAAGATATTTCCAGATGAACACTTACTGGACTGAAGCAGCTTGGCTTTACTTGATTCTCCATCAATCATTTTCTAGAGAAATCAGTGCGTCTCAAATCTGATCATTATGATCTTTTGAGGAGCGTTTGTTTCCAGACGCTTTATTTTCACTGTTCCTCTGCGGAGAAATGATCTTCACAAGCCTCCAAAACATCTCACATCTTCTGAGGAGCGTTTATTTCTTCATCTCTCAATCAGCATTGCACTGCATTATATGTTTGGATCATTTACATCTTATCTTAAGATATGTTATTGGAGATATAGAGTGACCACTGATATTTAGATCATTTTATGTCAGTATCTGCTGTATACTGTTAAAAAGATCTCACTGATTTACATTACAAGCATCAGAATTTCATCTTATAAATATCAGCATCTGCAGCAAAATATTTTTGCTCAGTTTGAGTCTCTGAATGAAATGGATCTGTTTTTCCTCCATATTCTCACTATATCAGATTATGTGAGCCATAAACACTTGATGGATCAAATGTGATATAAAACATAAAACACAGATGCATATTATCTTTTATATTTTGCCTAAAGGTTCAGAAAAACGAAGATTTTTATACTAGTTTTTCAGACTTTACAAGGTTAAATATGGCAGTTGAGTCGAGAGACATGATGAACAGACTTATTTTAAGTTCTGTACCAGAAGGTATCAATAAATGTAGTTCAATCTAATTAAAAAGTTGAGTAGTTCACATAATATATATATATATATATATATATATATATATATATATATATATATATACATACTGTATATATACTGTATATACACTGCATATACATCTCAAAAGTTTGGGATCAGTAAGTGTTTTAATGTTTTTTAAAGAAGTTTCTTCTGCTCATCAACGCTGTATCTATTTGATCAAAAATACAGAAAAAAAACTGTTATTTTGTGAAATATTATTGCAATTTAATATAACAGTTTTCTATTTTAATATACTTTAAAATATAATTTATTTCTGTGATCAAAGCTGAATTTTCAGCATCATTACTCCAGTCTTCAGTGTCACATGATCCTTCAGAAATCATTCTAATATGCTGATTTATAATCAATGTTGGAAACCGTTGTGCCGCTTCATATTTTTTTGGGGACCTGTGATATATTTTTAGGATTCTCTGATTAATAAAAAGTTAAAAAGAACAGCATTTATTTAAAAAAGAAATTTTGTGTTACAATATACAATGCTATTCAAAAGTCTGGGGTCAGTACATTTTTTCTTTTTCTTTTTTAAGAAATTAATACTTTTATTCAGGAGGGATGTGTTAAATGAATAAAAAGTCATAGTAAAGACATATTGTTAGAAAAGATTTCTATTTTGAACAAATGCTGCTCTTTTTAACTTTGTATTCAAAGAATCAAAGAGAAAAGTATCACATGTTCCAAAAAACAATATGAAGCAGCACAACAGTTTCAACACTCATAATAAATCAATCAATAAATTCTGAAGGATCATGTGACACTGAAGACTGGAGTAATGATGCTGAAAATTCAGCTCTGTGTCACAGAAATAAATTCTGTTTTAAAGTATATTAAAATAGGAAACCAATATTAGAAATTGCAATAAGATTTCACAATATTACTGTTTTTTCTGTATTTTTGATATAACATTAAAAATCTTACTGATCCCAAACTTTTGAGTTCAGATAAAAATTAGTTTCCTATATATATATATATATATATATATATATATATATATATACTTTGCCAAATTTCCATAAAGTTTACAAAAATTATCATTTCTGAACATCTGAATGTTTAAAAAGCCCAGTTTTTTTAAAGGTTTTAAAAATTTTTTAGAATGTTAAAGGAGCATTCCATTTCATCAAACATTATAGGAATGTTACTTTTGAATATTCTCTGAACATTCTGAAACATGTAACATTTAAAAAATGTTAGACAAACATCTAACTAAAACGTTCAGTGAATAATGTGCCGTATAAATAATGTTTTTGTGCTAACATTTGAGAACATTATTAAAGACCAGATGATGAACATTCTATTAACATAACTGGAAGAGCGTTTTCCATTTCTAAGCATGTTTTCTGTGAGCTGGGTTCTGTGTCAGTTAGTATGCTGCTTTAGAAAGGTGCTGTCTATGTAAACAGCACAGGTTTTGGAGCAGAGCTACAGATTGGGAGGATTTTTGGAGCTGTGATTGGAGCAAATCCCTGAAGAGGCCTTGAATCGGAACTGAGGTCTTGGATCTTTGTTTGTTTTCACTGGAATCGTGAGTCTCTCTAAATAGTTTGGCGGCAGTAGAGGAAGTGACCTGCTGAAGCATCACTAACCTTTATTCTGTTCTCAGAGACGCAGAGTTCTGCTACATCTGCACATCTGAGATGGAAATAACAATCAGTCTGCTGTCAGAGCGATGAATGTTCGGGCAAACCTACAAGAAAGGGCATATATTTAGTTTGAGACAATTAATGTGAAGGATCCAGAGGTCCAGAGAGAAAAGGTCCCTCAGCTGTCAGAAAGAGATCCTGCCTTTATTTCAGTCTTATCAGACCTGCAAGAGAGAAAGATATTACACTCTCAAAAATACTGAGAAAATACTTTTCTCAGCGATGCCATGGAACTGTTTTTGCTTCCCCAAAGGATCAATTGTTAAAAAAAAAAAATGTAAAAACTTTTTTTTAGTTGTTTTTTTTTTTTTTTTTTTTTCTATGGAAGCCAGTTTCTGCCACGGAAAGAAAAAATAAAATTGCAACTGTTTATTTTACAATTCTGACTTTTTCATGCAATTCTGTGTATTTATCTTACAATTCAGACTTGCAAAGACTATTGTAGAATACTATTTTACCTACAATATATGATTTTGATCATGGGGAGAGCAATATGAGTAAAGATGTTATTTTTTTTAATTCTTTGATGAAAATGGAATTGCATATAATATTTTTCCACTATTGTGGATTGGAAAGATTGCATGAATGGAATGGAGTTTTGGAGTTTCTTCAAATTATCCAAAATAAGAGCCTTTATTTTTAAGAATGTAGAAAAATTAAGACATTATCTTTTTTTCGCCTACAGTTTTAACCAAGACTACAGTTTCCTCTCTGTAATCACAGTATGGCCGTACAGGAGGGTTTTTAAGGCTCCATCTGAAGTTTGAGTACTGAGAAGTGAAGTTGGAAACAGTGATTGTAATCAGAGAGCTGCCGGGTAAAACTTATCTGACAGCCTTGAGCGTCGCCCTCGCTGCAGCCCCTACGTTACAGAGCCGATGAGAAATGAACAGATTTCCAGTGCAGGAATGAATATTGCCCTTGCAGTCCTGCAGAGGGGACGGTAACTGAGCATTGATTATTTTTGGGGTCAAACATGCATAAAGGAGCTTCTGCATTACGGTATTGATTCGTCCCCGCTGAGCCGCATTTTATTCGACCTGGACGTTTTTAATGCACTCATCTTTGTTGTGTGCCATAACAGCATCCTATGGCATCTTGTTTACTGCTGTGATGAGGAGACACCGCTGAGCTCTTCATCATTTCCCAATTGGCTTCCTTAAAATATAACACAATGCCAGGCTGTCTGTGGCGTCCGGATCGCTCTCGGCTAATGAGACCCTCCGGCTACATCAACGACACTCAGAAGAGACCTGATGATTAGTGTCTGGAGCACACGGGAACCTTCTGCATCTGTCTGATTCTGAGTGTCGTCCTAAACCCCAGCGAGATGCTGTGAGGCCTAATTGCGGTTGAATTCTAATCTGGTCACAACAAGGTGTCTTTGTATAAAGGCTGTGCCGATTAGGCCTAAAAATGTTGTCTTAAATGTAGGCAGCGTCTCACTGGGGCTTGGATTGGATCTCGTCACACTCACCTCTAGCCTGAGAAGACAAGGAGAGCTAAAATTAGTCAGACGGAAGCTTGTTTATGTCACTTCCATGACTTTTTATCTCACAAGTCTTTCTTTCTCGCAATTTTTCTCACAAAAAAAATAAATAAAAAAGTCGGAAGTTCAAAATAAAACTCAGAATTGTGAGATAAAAACTTGCAATTACCTTTTTTATTCCTTGGCAAAAACAGTTCTTGCAATTCTGTTTATCTCACAATTCAGACTATTTTTTCACAATTTTAAAAACATAAGCAAGATTTAAACTTGCAATTTTGAGAGGAAAAGTTAGAATTGTGAGATATAAACTTGCAATTGTGAAATAAAGGGTCAGAATGTGAGAAATGTTTCTGCCAAGGAATAAAATAAAATAAACAAGATAAAAAGCCACAATTAACTTTATTGTTTAGCAACATTTTCCATTTTTATTTAGTTTAACTTGATGTACTAAATAACGAAAACTTAACTGAAATAAAAATGACTGAAACTTTCAAATTAAAATGAAGACAAAAACATGTAAAAATAAAAACGAATAGCATCTTAATTTTACTAAAATAACACTTAGTACACAATACTGTATCCCACAATGCAATGCACTTAATCTTCCATTTCCATTGTGAATGTAATTTTACAAATTTCTTAAATTTCTTTACTCATTTTTTGATTGGACTCAGTAATCTAATATTTTCGACTGGACGGCACATTCTGCATTAAAAATACAACATAGTGAGGTCATGTGACAACAATATAGCATTGCATGATACTGTTGAAACCACTGTCGCACACTGTTTCATGTACTATATGTAAAATTATTATGCGTTATTAAGTACAGTAAACTATTGCCTTGCACTCTTTATTGTGAAGTTCTTCACCACAGGTTCTTTCTCCTGCAGAAGACAAAAGGAGATGTTCTGAAGCCATCAGTGATTGGTTTTGAATGGAAAAGAGCAGCATGAACATTCAGCTAAACGTCTCCTTTTGTGTTTTACTGAAGAAAGTAAGTAATATTAATGAAAGTGTTGATTTCTGGCTCATTTCTAGCACGATTGTCTGGTTTTAAATGACTGCGGTTGATCCGGGTCTGTTTGTTATGGGCGGCGCGAGTTGTGGAGAAATGACATCTCTGCAGCTCCATGCCTCCTCTGGCTGCGGTTCCTTCGCTTTCCGCCTCTGTGGATGAATGTAGTGTCGCACGGCTGCCAAAGTCACGATAAAATCCATGAGCAGGTGCGTTTCCACTCCGATATCAGATACAGGAGATCTCAGGAGCTCTGCTAATAAACCTGATCTCCTGCTGGAGAGAAACACACACACACACATTCTCTCTCTCTCTCTCTCACACACACACACACACACAGGCTTATCTGAGCGGATATGACAGGAAAATACTCCAGAGTGGGACAGCAGTTTAATGGAAGAAGTAAAGTTTTGTTATTGGGGGCAGAGATAGGCTTTGTGATTAATTAAATCTGTCTCTCTTGCGCTGAAGTGAAAGTTGCTGGCCTGTGACTAATATTTATGAGTCTCGGCCACATCTGACATTTTCCAGCACTTCTGAACTTCTGTTTCACTGCATCTGTTAAAAGTCATTTGTGTTTAGTTTTGTAGTTCCCTCTTTTGCTGTACAAATCTGTCAAAAATATATTCAAAAGCAATTCATACAGAACCATGATACCAGAAGTAAGGAAAAAAATATTTAAAAGGCTGAAAAATTCCTGAAATATTTTGGGGGAATCATTTATGAATTTAAAAAGACTGTTTTGGTTTAAAACGTCAGTAATCCTTGGGAAAAAAAAAAAGTTTAAAAAAAAAGTTTTTTTTTTAATAAATTTACAGTCATTTTCAAAATTCTGTTTTCACTTTGTCATTATGAGGTACGGAGTGTAGATTAATGGAAAAAAAAATTGAAACAATTGTTGTATCAGGCTGCAACATAACAAAATTGAAAAAAGTGAAGGGTGTCTGAATACTTTCTGAATGCACTGTATATGTGGATAGATAGATAGATAGATAGATAGATAGATAGATAGATAGATAGATAGATATGGTCTGTGTTTGAAACTTATAGTATATACTATGATAAGAATATGGTAAGTATGATAGGTTGCTGCTTTAAATTTATCTGTGGTGGAAACAAAATAGAGAAAGTATTTTGTTATGTTAAAAGAAAACTCTAAAATGGGAAATGACACTCAGTTTTGTGTGTTGAAAGTTGCTTCAAAATATCTAAATATTTTATTTATTTTTATTTTTTTTAATTTATTGTTTCCTTTATTATTATTTTAATAATATATATTTTTTTATTCTGTTATTAAACCCCATAAAATCCCAATGTATTAATGATTAAAGAGTGTAAGACGTTAGGAAAATTCTATTTATTAAAAATTATAGTTAACTAAAACTAAAACCATAAGAAACATTTTCTTAATAAAATAATTTCTTAAATAAAATAACTTCAACTGAAATAAAATACTTAAAAAAAAGATTTATTTCAGCTAGTTGCCAAGGCAACATTTTTAATTTTTTAGTTTAAATCAAAGCTACTAAAATAAACTAAAATACATTTTAAAAATAAATAAAAAATAGTACAATTGCTAAAACAAATAATAAAATTACTAAACCTTGAAGTATAATTAAAGCAAAAACAGAAAAAAAAAAAATCAAATTCATATGACAATATGAGCTATTAAATCTAATCTTTTGTTACAAATGCCATAAATATTTGTTTTCAAGAACAAGACATTTAAGAAGTTCTTAATGAGGTTTTTGGAGGATTGACAGTAATCTGACAGAACAGAGCTGGTCGTCTCGTGATCTGTGTGTTTTTAGGAAGGTCATTAATGAGGATCTGCTTGACTGAAAGAATAACATGTTGTCATCTGCATATGAACGCGCTGTAAAAACTCCGGCCCGATTCAAATCCCTTTGATCCCAGAAACGCCAGGCAAACGCTCCATAAACAATGAGCACAATCTCAGCGGCACGCTTTCTCTTCCTCTAAACGCCATCCTCTGACCTTTAGACTGTGGAGAATATACAGATATAGAGCATCTTATGCTGCTTTCCTTCAGACCCGATCCATCAGCAGCTCCACGGATGCTGTGGGCTTTCACTGCAATTGAATTAAGCTTCCCTGGGCTATTTTCATGGAAACAGTTTAAGTCCAGATTAAATCAAAGCGTTTTTCCATTGAAAATCTTTTGGGAACCAAAGGCACAACTCCATGTTGTTGTTTTCATTTAGTTTAACCTAATATATGCTGCATATTTTCATTTCATATGTCTTTCATTCCTGTCTGTAAAGCATTTAAATGTCATGTTCGGTAACAGTTCAGTCGGATTATTATTTCTGAGGTGCTATTGTGATTTTCACCAGTTGATAAAACGGGCAAAAAAATCTTATAAAACATTGAAGGAGGGACACAAAAATACAGCAGCTACAAGCTTCACTTCATAAAGCTGTCTGGCCTTTCTTCAGTTCCGTCTTTTAGAGATCTGCTATTAATATGTCGACGTCTGAGGTTCATTTGAGCTGAGTTTCTGTCGTTTCAGAGGGTCAGAGATGCTCATTTGCTTCTCCAGATGAATGTTGTGTGAGATCCAGACTGGCATTTTGTGTTCATGCTTCAGATGTTTCCCTGAAGCTCAAGAAAACCTTCACAGCTCCACTGAGAGAAGAAAAGAGATTCAACAAATTAAATATTCAGAATACATGCACTTTTACTACAGAGTGAGTTTCAAGAGGTCATGTTTTAATTTTTCCCAGCTGAAGTTCACTTATAATGTTAGTGGAGGATTTTTCACCTGCTTACGTTAATTAATTAGACTGTTTATGTGCAGCTTATGTGACCTCAGTTATAATTGGTGAACCTGTTTCTGAATATGAGATACTTCAGATTTGAGTCTTAACCTGGTTAACAAATTTAGGTTATAAAAATGTGTGGGAACATTGTTTAGAAATGTGTCAAAAACATTAAAATGTCCAATTTTCTTGTTGTGGTTATAATGTTCTTTAAAGGTTACAAAAACGTTTATTACAACACTCTACTAACTTTATTTTCATCCAAAATATAAAGTTATTTGAGCTTTTTTTTTTTTCATTTATTTATAATATTCTTAGAAAATAAAAATAATTTTTAGAAAGTAAAAATAACATTATTTAAAGGTTACAAAAAAAACATTCTATGACTTTTTCACCCAAAATATAGCATTATTTTTAATGCTTTTTTATATATTCTAAAACTTAGAATATATTAAAAATAAACTTGATTATAACGTTATTTAAAGCTTAAAAAAAACATTTTTACAACATTCTACTAACTTTTTTCACCCCAAATTTAATGTTACTTGAACATTTATTTTTTAAATATCCTAAGAACATGATGATAACCAGTTTTCTTGTTGTGATCAGAATGTTAAAGGTTACAAAAATGCTTCTGAGAACGTTCATCAAATACAAATAACATCATCTGTTCCAAGAATGTTGTTCTAAGAATGTTTTGTCTCAGCCTTATGACAACGTATTAAATATTAAACAGTTACAATAACATTCCATAAACTTTACTTTAAGAACGTTTATATAACGTTTCAAAAACATTAGTGAAAGTTGTGGGAATGTTCCCTGTTAACTGGGTTCAGCCAAAAATGACTGTGACTATGTCAATGTTGGAATTTTTGAGCAAGTTGCTAAGTAACAGACTGTCAATCATAATGTCCCTCATTAAACATTCATGAGCTGTGTGGAGTCATTCAGCATACAGCATGAAGACACAGAGTTTCAAGAGTCGGCACCCAGGTTTCATTGGTTCTGCTGTTTAACTGCGTTTCGAGCACTTCATCTGAATTAGTAATGAAACACAGTTTAATGCTCCGCTGACTTTCTATTAGTTGTGCCGGTTTCAGCCTCTCTGCTATAATAAAGGCTGCTGTTTGATCAGATAAACATCCTCTCAGAGTTCAGTTGGTTTTCTGTGAGAAATCTGTTCCTGGATGTGACCAATCAACTTTAATCTGATCTGTAACTCAGAGTCCAAGAACTCTTTAGACTTTTACAGCTTTACACACTACTGCGGCCTACTACTAACTCTGTTTCTCTAGTAAGCTGTATGTACAGTGTACTGTGCACAGAATGGAAATTAAATATGTATGCACAACCTGCTACATTTGCATACATTATGCATACAAAAAAGTATGCAGTATATAGTGTATATTGTGCAGTATATATAGTACACTACCATTTTGATCTTTATATGGTGAAAAAAATTGAGAAAATATACCATTTTTTAAACTATAGCGAATAAACTGTGATATAATGTCAGAAATGTTGAATAAATTTTGCTTTGACTGTATATATATATATATATATATATATATATATAAAACATTAAACTTATGAATAATGTAAAAATATAAAAGAAAATTAAAGATTACATAATATAATTAGAAAAAAAACATTAATATTTGTGTGTATGTGTATATATATATATATATATATATATATAATTTATTGTATTATTTTTTACAATATTAATGTTAAATATATTGTTTCTGTTGTGCTGATTTTAATTCATTCTGATTTTAATAAAATTATAAAATCATAGGCATCATCACCCACGAGAATGATGAAAAAAATATACACATTACAGTAATTTGATTTTGTTTAATTCATGAAAATAATGTCATAATGCATAAAAACCTAATGGTCCTAAAAAAAAGGCTTTGTTTTGTTTATGCAAAATATAATGAGTTATTTTGTCTTTATGATTTTGTGGTGATATTTTTTCATGAATTGATCTCTGACCGTGTTTTTCTCAATCCCTTCAGTCTTGTTCTGT
Organism: Spinibarbus caldwelli; assembly: GCA_039654775.1. Lineage (NCBI taxonomy): Eukaryota > Metazoa > Chordata > Actinopteri > Cypriniformes > Cyprinidae > Spinibarbus > Spinibarbus caldwelli. The sequence goes on along the minus strand of CM077228.1, from coordinate 1,880,349 downwards.
GTGGATGATCTGGATCTGTGTTTTTCTTGCTCAGTTGGGTCTATGTTGGGTGACTATAGTTTAGACAGGCCGTAAACGCCCCGTCTGAGTTTGCTTTAATGTTTCGGAGAATTTGATGATGTTTCATCAGCAGTGCTGAATCGAGTCTTAACCACGTCCCATTTGGTGCGCTTTCTGTCTCTGTCTCTCTGAGTTTAATTGCCTTTGAGCGTGCACACCTGCAATTAAGCTGTCAGACGCTCGCGGCCCCCACGGACTGTCTCTCTCTCGACGATCGTCACCTCGCCCAAATCACACTGAATGCATTTATTTCAGTCTGTGGGAAAGCGTGGCTGTCCAAAACATTTTGCCATTAGCGTGATTATCTCGCGCCCGTGCGTCTGTCTCTCTGCAGATGCAGGTGATGTAAATGTGCTGTCAGTCAGATTGGCGTTTACTGTATTAGCACACGCTGCTGTCAGTGTTTTGATGACAGATAGAGTCGCTTATGTGCTGTTAAAGTTCTCATATCATACAGTTTCCTGTCATTACTTTCCTGAGGTTCACTTCTCAAGGTTTCTTATTGTTATAAGCAAGCAGCATCAGTTGGTTTTTACTGCTGTGTTTAAAGATATACTTCACCACAAAAGTGAAAACTCATTTACTCAGTCATCATTTACTCATCCTTAAGTCGTTCCAAACATAGATAGGCTATGTATAGGTAGATGCCCTATTAGCAGCTGTTTCTATGGACCGCTATTGATAGTTTTCACGTGACATCACACCCTTATAGGAACGCCCACCTGGAGGGCAAAACAAAGCTTTGCTCCACTGACCAACAGTTATTTTTACGCAGATTGCATTAAGTAGTAATGTAGCAAAACGCAGATATTAAAAGGCGAAATTCAGTAAACACTTTATTGATGATGTATATTGAAGCCAGAATATAAACACAATGTGCAAAGTTTCACATTAAATGGTTTCCCATAGAAAACCATTATAAGGAAAACACTGAACCATTAAGTGGATTGCGATCATATTCCGGCCTCGTTTGCTTGCTAAACTATGCATCATTAATATGGTGATTGCTGAATTTGATCTTTTAATATTACTGCTTTAAATATATTAAGGCACTTTAAGAGTTTTTACAACTTTTTGTCGCACTGTTTAATGATTGAAATATTGCCGTGGGTGCGGCAATATTTGCATTTTGTTGCATGTTGTTCACACATAAGGCCTACCTTAGATGGAAAATTGACAGGCTTGTGCTGCAGTTCTATGGACGTTTTGCCCTCCAAGTCTTCGAGCCGGTCACGTGACTGAAAGCTATGAATAAAGGGTATGCATTGACGTCACTTTCCCACCGGAACATGCTCCCTCAGCCGGACTGAGTGGCAAAAGAGCCTGCTGCATGACTGGATTTAATAGGGAAGCTGCGAATAAAACAATCAATAATCAGTTTAATCTAAAGGCTGTTGGACTCAATATAGTGTTCTTCACAACTTACTATAGATCCAGTGGTCCATGGATATTGATATGCAGTCAGGAATCATGTTTCCTGACATTTATATGTGCCTGATTTTGACGCCGCACTTAAAGCAAATTTGCCTGTGAGCGCATTTTGTAAATACAAAATAGGTTAGTCTAAATCCTGGTGATCAGTTTTATCAATGTTACATACATCATCATATTGTCCAGCCCAAAAACTTGTATAGTTTTTTATTTAAAAACATCCAGTTATGCAGAATATTAGATGGTAAATATTTAATTGATGAGTTGTCAATACGTTATATAACATTGCCAAAATTAAACATATTAACACAAAATGATATTCTTAAAATCTGTGTTCCGCTGCCTGGAGTCCATTTGTTTCTTTGAATTGCAGGGATCCAATTGCTTCTCTTTTCTGTAGCTTTCGGCAGTCTGTACAAATATGCCTCAGATTTATTGTCAAATCTATTTGCACAGTCAATCGCAAAGCTCTTTCTCCTTTTAGATGTGTTTTCTAAAATGACAATTCACAGTAAAACCAATGCTGCCACTCAATCTTTTTGCCACTCAGTGGGCACAGCCGCAGTCAGCAGGTTGCTTATATGTCTGCAGGCTATACGCATGTATGAATATCTATATCTGCAATAAACTTGAGCAGATGATTTTGCTAAACTAACACATTACAACAAGACGAAGCTGTTAGCTAACATGACATTTAAAAGGTAGTTTAAAAACCTGTAATACTGAGTTAATTTATATTAAAAACACAAACCAATGCATTCTTACCTGTGAAAGTTTACATTTCGGTGTTTTTTACAACCAGAGGCTGCACAATGTTGTGGCATCTTGAAATTTATTTATTTTTATTGTGAGTGACGACACATTGACCGTTCCAAGTTGGCGGATGTGTCGACGTGTCTGGAGCGGTTGAATGTGGCATCTACCTATACATATCTATGGTTCCAAACCTGTATGAGTTCCTTTCTTCTGTAGAGCAAAGAAGACATTTTGAAGAACGTTAGTGACCAAACAGTTGCTTGTAGCCATTGACCTCCACAGTGTGGAAAAGAATACTGTAAATATCCTCTTTCTTACGGAGCCCCTAAAGGGACATTGGCAAAAATTAAAAAATGAAGACTATTGCGTGCGCACGAGAAACTTTTGCGTGCTCACGAGAAACTATCGCGTGGGCACGAGAAACTATCGCGTGCGCACGAGAAACTATCGCGTGCGCACGAGAAACTATGGCGTGCTCACGAGAAACTATCGCGTGCGCACGAGAAACTTTTTTTGAGCTGAGGCATTACAGTTTCCGGTTGCGTCACTTCTGCCATCTTACAAAGAAGAAAACAAGAGCATGCATGTGCACGAATTAGCCTAATTGAGATCTATTTTGGCCTTCAATACTAAAACATTGTTTCTGTTCTTGCATTGGGACACATTATTATTAGCCTTATATTTCGTTCTATTACCTTAAATTATATGCATGCCTGCACTCTCTGTACTTTCTCCACTGGATGCTCCTGTCACCAAGACGAATTTCTTGTGTTTTTGTGTGCATAAACACACTTGACAATAAAGCTCTTTTTGATTCTGACATTTAAAACGCATTTTGAGGTCTAGAAGTGATTGGTAGCTACAGTATAAAAGCTCAAATTTTAGATTTCGATATGGCAATAGCCTGTTGTCCCACATAAAACGTTAAAAGCAAGTTAAATATGTATATAAATGAAAGTGATTTTTTTTATTTTTGATAATTATTACTTCAGTTAGGTTTCAATAACTGCTGTTAGTTTCGTTTCATTTTCGTTTTTTATTTCTTTGACATTTTTCTTTCTTTCTTTCTTTCTTTGCCTAAATGCCTTTATTTTCGTTAAATACAGTTCCTAATACAACATATTTTACCGTTTAAATATGTATACAATATTTCATTTAAACTGGTTTAACAATCATTTTAGAAGTAAAATTAAACATTTAATCATCGCGAAAAGACCGATTAATTAGCTATTTTTTTTAATCGACTGACTGCACTTTATATCGGCTATATATATATCGGAATGCGCATGGACTAATTTTGAGCTATACAGGCAAAAATAAAAATAAAAAATGAAAAATTACAGTTTTGGTCGAATTTGAGTTTTTCACAAAATGAGTTCATCAAGCCCTCTTCTAGCTATCCCAATGCTCCAAATAGTAATTAAACATCTAAATTTATCTTTATTTGTACGTTTTCTGAGAGGAGTAGCCTACCTTTTCTATGCTCGCTTCTGGACGACCGCTGCTGCTTCTCACCATATTTTGTAGGTCTATTGTCGCAAAGAGCAGCATTCCAGCTTTGTGAATATTCATATCGAATTCTCGATTACATGAGTCCAAACCAGTGAAATATGATTTTCAAACCTATGCTGATGAAAACAATACGATCGAGCTGACTGACATTTGCAAAGCGCGTACATAAGTCTCGCCTCTCCTCGAGCGCGCAATTATTGCGAAATATGTATTGACGAGTTTCACACAATCATAATCTGTTATGCCTTACATGAACGTTTAGTTAATGGTTGGAGGAATATCTGATGTGTAACATTATATTTGATCTATGCATTACAGTAGGTCTTAATATAGATCTGTCTCAATGTTAATCATACATAAAAAGAAAATACGGAATCACTCGCTGCTCTTGATTAAACTACCGTTTATTTGCATCTTTGTTCTTATTTTTAATAACAAAGATAAAATAATAAAATAGCTATATTGTGATTAATAATATAGTAATTATTATTAAGAATAGGATTGGAGGAAAATATGCAACGTTGCTTGGTGATTTTGCTTTGTAATCTTTAACTCGATTTTTCTCGAAATCAGATCTGCTGTCTCTATTGCCTTCAAACGGCTCAGTCATTTTTTGCCTGATTCCAACAAGTCACATATCATTTTTGAACGTATTTTAATGGAGAATGTGAAAATAAAAAGAACCCATTTTGCGCATTGCGACTCATTTTGCCAGCACATTTATTTTTTATAATTATTACTTTATTTTAGTTAGGCTTTCAATAACTGTTTCATTTTAGTTTTTCATTTATTTTGACATTTCTTTCTTTCTTTATTTGCCTGCATGCCTTTATTTTCGTTAAATACAGTTCTTAATACAACATATTTTAAAGTTTAAACATGAATACAATATTTATTACATTTAAACTCGTTTAACAAGCATTTTAGAAATATTGCCTATTGTCCCACATAAAACTTTAAAAGACAGTTAAATATGTATATAATCGAAAGCGATTATTTATTTTTGATACTTATTTCTTTACTTCAGTTAGGTTTTCAATAACTGCTGTCAGTTTCGTTTCATTTTCGTTTTTTATTTCTTATATATATAAGTTGACTAACTTTGAACTAAATTTGTTTATTTAAATGTAGCTAAAATAAATTGATTGCAACCACTTACCTTAAAAAAACTGAGTAAATCCAATGAGTCATTTTTTTCAGTGTACATGTTTAACTGTAAAATATGTTGTACCGGTATTAGGAACTATATTTAACGAAAATAAAGGCATTTAGGCAAAGAAAGAAAGAAAGAAAAATGTCAAAGAAATAAAAAACGAAAATGAAACGAAACTAACAGCAGTTATCGAAACCTAACTGAAGTAAAGAAATAATTATCAAAAATAAAAAAAAATCGCTTTCGATTATATACATATTTAACTTGCTTTTAACGTTTTATGTGGGACAACAGGCTATTGCCATATCGAAATCTAAAATTTGAGCTTTTATACTGTAGCTACCAATCACTTCTAGACCTCAAAATGCGTTTTAAATGTCAGAATCAAAAAGAGCTTTATTGTCAAGTGTGTTTATGCACACAAAAACACAAGAAATTCGTCTTGGTGACAGGAGCATCCAGTGGAGAAAGTACAGAGAATGCAGGCATGCATATAATTTAAGGTAATAGAACGAAATATAAGGCTAATAATAAACAGAATAGACAATGCATTAAAAGAATAACAACTATATGGTAATAAAAATATAGATAAAATAGAATTATGAATGTGCAAATGTTTTAGGAGGTTATGTACAAAATATAGAGAAAATAGAAAGAATTATGAATGCGCTATTTTACAGATGAAAAGTTTTGAGAAGTTATGTACAGATGTACAGTCCTGAGATGTTAGGCTATGTATTGTTCAGGTGGAATATAGCTGTTCTTATGCTGTTCAATGATGATTTATCTGTGTCCTAATGCAAGAACAGAAACAATGTTTTAGTATTGAAGGCCAAAATAGATCTCAATTAGGCTAATTCGTGCACATGCATGTTATTGTTTTCTTCTTTGTAAGATGGCAGAAGTGACGCAACCGGAAACTGTAAAGCCTGAGCTCAAAAAAGTTTCTCGTGCCCACGCGATAGTTTCTCGTGCGCACGCGATAGTTTCTCGTGCGCACGCGATAGTATCTCGTGCGCACGCGATAGTTTCTCGTGCGCACGCGAAAGTCTTCATTTTTTATTTTTTGCCAATGTCCCTTTAGGGGCTCCGTACTTTCTCAGGTCAAAAAAAAAAAAAAAATTTAAAACCGTTTTTCTAACCTTCCTGTTATATTTAAATGTTACTTCTGGATGTTCTCTGAACATTTAAAACATCCAGTTATTTAAATGTGACCCTGGAGCATAAAAGCAGTCATAAGTAGCACAGGTATATTTGTAGCAATATCCAACAATACATTGTATGGTTCAAAATTATTGATTTTTCTTTTATGTAAAAAATCATTAGGATATTAAGTAAAGATCATGTTCCATGAAGATATTTTGTAAATGTCCTACCATAAATGTAGTAAAACCTAATTTTTGATTAGTTATATGCATTGATAAGAACTTCATTTTGATAACTTTAAAGGCAATTTTCTCAATATTTAGATTTTTTTGCACCCTCAGATTCCAGATTTTCAAATAGTGGTATCTCAGTCAAATATTGTCCTATCCTAACAAACCATGCATCAATGGAAAGCTTATTTATTATTTATTATTATTAGCTTTCAGATGGTGTATAAATCTCAATTTCACAAAATTGACCTGAAGTAGTAACATTTAAAAACATTGGATGAACGTTTTTGTGCTAAAGTTTTTAGAACATTATTAAAGGCCAGATAACTTCACATGAACATTTTTGTTGATGTTACCATCAATACAAACTTTTAAAGTGTTCAACTTGGCTTGAAGATCTCAGTTGTTCAGAATGAGCTGCTTTACAGTCTAGTTTCAATAAATGCTTTTTTTGGTACCGAAGAGGACGATTTGAGTCCTGAGTGTTACAGTGTGTTTTATAGTGCTCTGAATTATTTAATTTAAAAAGATTTCTCATCTGATTACTTTTTAGCACTTTGTGAAGGGGTTTGGTCTCTTGAATAAGAGAGGAGAGACTGCTGAGACGCTTGGGTTTTTATTAGAGCAGCTCTGTTTTCCCTGCACACTCTCTCTTTGTTCAGTCTCAGTGTTTTCATCGCTGTGATTCATGGCCGTTCAGTCCCTGTGCCGTTATACTTAGACTGTGGAGAAAACCAGAGTACAGAACAGCAGTCCAGCCTTCACCACCACCATCATCATCATCATATATCTGTGACCCCAAGTGATCCAGACTCTCTCCTCGCGCTCTTAAGTTTGTGTTAATCATCTCATCTGGGCCCTCACTGGTGCTGTACGAGTGTGTGTGTGTGTGTGTGTGTGTGTGTGTGTTGATCTTGACTCTTCCACTGAGAAACACTATTTAGAAGCTGCTGTTTCTCACTCTGTGTCCCATTTCACATCCTTATATTTCACTGGTCACATTCAAGTATATAGTATGCGACTGGGATATACTACAGTATTTCAATTTTTTAAAAGCAGAAAACAAAATGGAAATAAATAAGGTGCCAGTAATGGTAATAAAAATACAAACTGAGCAATATTGAATAAAATAAACAAAGTACTAGACATATCATTTCATAAAATTGCATCTTGATATTATAAACCTCATCATGTACTGCTTGTCTTTACATAGACATTTGCATCTAGGTAAATTTCCAGTGCGCTACCTTAAAATTATTCATTATTTATTATTATTCCAATTTTCATTTTATATATATATATATATATATATATATATATATATATATATTGTTTTGTTTTCTTGTTTGTTTGTTTTGTTTTTTGTTTTGTTTTTTGTACCGGAGAGGACAATTTGAGTCTTGAGTGTTACAGTGTGTTTTATAGTGCACTGAATTATTTATTTAATTTAAAAAGATTTCTCATCTGATTACTTTTTAGCACTTTGTGAAGGGGTTTGGTCTCTTGAATAGGAGAAGAAAGACTTTCTTTCAGAACATGCAACACAACTCCTTGTTCAAGCTCTTGTTCTGTCCAGACTTGACTATTGCAATGCTCTCTTGGCAGGTCTTCCAGCCAATTCCATCAAATCTCTACAATTAATCCAAAATGCTGCTGCAAGATTAATCTTTAATGAGCCGAAAAGAACGCACGTCACACCTCTGTTCATCAATTTGCACTGGCTACCAATAGCGGCTTGCATAAAATTCAAGGCATTAATGTTTGCCTACAAAACCACCTCTGGCTCTGCACCCCTTTACCTAAATTCAGTACTTCAGACCTATGTGCCCTCTAGAAGCTTGCATTCTGCAAGTGAACGACGCATTATTGTGCCTTCCCAAAGAGCCACAAAATCACTTTCATGGACTTTTTCATTAACTGTTCCCATCTGGTGGAATGACCTGCCCAACTCAATCCGAGCAGCTGAATCCTTAGCCATCTTCAAGAAACGGCTAAAAACACGTCTTCCATCTTTATTTGACCCTCTAACTCTAGCACTCTCTTTTCTAATTCTATTTTATCTATCTGCCTTATTTTTACTTAAAAAAAAAAACACACACACACACACTTGACCCTCTATCAATTGCATAATTATTCTCTAACTGCTAGCTTTTCTTGAAAAACTAACACTAGCTTTCTTTTCTATATTCTATTTACTTGTTTTCTTAAAAAAAAAAAAAAAAAAACCTTGCTGTGTGTACTGTGTTAGGCTAACCGAGATTTGCAAAAATCATGGGAATGTTAATTTTGGATGTTCTGAACGTTCTGAAACAAAAAGTAAAATTTCAAAAATGTTAGCTGAGCATCCAACTAAAACTGTTTAAGGAAGAAAAAAAAAACATTCCATGAATGATGTATAAATAATGTTTTTGTTCTAACATTTTGAAAAGATTATTAAAGACCAGATGCTTTGAACAGATATTCTATTAATGTTACTGAAATATAGTCTTAGCAGCTTTACTCTCTCTTTTTTCAGCATACTGTGATTTGGGACGCTCTAATCTTGAGTGGTATTCAGGTTAGATTGCATGTAAATTGGACTAATGTTACTCATGTTGTCAGTGTCTGTATAGGTCAGATTGCATGTCAGTTGCATGTTACCCCTGACAGACAGACAGACAGACAGACGGCTTCACACGGTGACTCGAGGGTGATTTACCGTATGCATGGCTGGTGTCTTAGATGTTGTTCTCCATCGCGCTCTTTCATTCGGGTTTAAAAGCAGATAAACCGGTGCTTTTATACACGACATCACGGTGCAGCAATTACAGCTATTCAGAGACACAAAGCCAACAATCGCAGAACATTTACATATCTGAGGTTCACAGCAGCAATTACTTCAAGGGGCTCACAAGAGCGTCCACCTGGATTCAAACCCAAACAACACCTTAAAGTATTCTCTGAAGAAGAGAATCCCACGTTAGCAGACAGAAACACGCTCCCGTAGCGCCACCAACGGGTGAGAGGAGCATCTGGAAAACACACATCAGGTGCTTCTGGATTCAGCTGAGGAGAAATGCTGGAAAGTCTTCAGTTCCTCAGACCATTCTGAAGAAGAGATCTTAGTGTCTCAAACTGTGCTTGGATTGACCAAGATCCCAAAGTCTCTGAGCAACAGTCAAAAATCTCAATATTACCTCTTATTATTTCATTTCTCATCAAATGATCAGTTGTATGAGAACTGTTACCTCATTTGGTTCATAAACGATGAACTTTGCAACGCTGACACTGTTATTAAACTGAATTGAATCAGCATTGAACAAAATTAATCTGAATAATGATATGATTGCCTTCTGCTTTACAGCCGAACTCAATTTGTTTGTATATTGATGACAATAACAACAATAACTTTGACAAGTATTGAACTGAATGGAATCAGTACAGAAATTAATTGATCTGAATAATGACACTTTTGTCTTTTGTAAAGCTGCTTTACAGCTGAAATTTAATTTGTTTCATAATTGATGAACTTTGACAGTTATTGAACTGAATTGAATCAACATTGAACCAAAACTTAACTGAATAATAACTATATTGTCTTCTATAAAGATGCTTTACAGCTGAATTTGCTTGATAATTGAAGTTTGAGTTATTGAACTGAACCAAATCAACACTGAACTAAATTGATATGAATAACAACACAGCTATCTTCTGTAGATCTGCTTCTACAGCTAAAATGTAATTTTTCATAATTAATGAATTTTGCAACATTGACACTGTTATTGAACCAAAATCAGTCAACATTGAACTAAATTGATCTGAATAATGACAATATTGTTTTCTGAAGAGTTGCTTTTGCAAGTAAAATTGAATTTCTTTCATAATTGATGAATTTTGCAACAGTTACACTTACTGAAATAAATTGAATCGATTGAACTAAATTAAGATGAAGTAGAGCAACTTTGCAGCTGAAATTTATTTCATAACAAATGTGTAAAGCTGCTTTGAAACAATCTGTATTATGTAAAGTGCTATAGAAGTCTATGTGACTTGACTCATTTGGCTCTGTTTTTGTATCCTAAGGATTTTTAGCAGAAACATCTTTGATAAACATCTGAGAAGAGCACTGATATTTTGCTGTCGTGTTTGTATTCTGGTTGGATACAGGGCTGTTCTGGGATCAGCGCTCATCCGCAGGTTCTTCTGTGTTTACCTGAGCAGTGACCCGTCGATACACTGATCTCAGAGCACCTGGGAAGCGTCTTGAGCGGCTCTTGTCGTCCCGGGGCGTCCCGTGTGAGATCTGAACCATCTGTGTGCCGCAGGACATTCGTAGCATCTGCCGGCGCTCAGTACAAACACAGCAGAGACCCAGAGCACGTGTGATGTGTTTTAATCAGCTGCTGATGTGGGCCAGCGCTTGGTTAAAATCACACCAGCTGTTCTCATTCTGCTGCTGCTTCTCTCATCTGATTCACCTGCTGCATCGGCTCGCAAACAGCCGCCACACTGCTTTTCTCTTCAGTTATTTATTGGCATCAGCTTCCATGAAGAATAGTTCACCCAAAAATGAAAATGTACTCACCGTCAGAACATCCAAGATGTAGATGAGTTTGTTTCTTCATCAGATTTGGAGAAATGTGTCATTGCATCACTGTCTCAGCAATGGATTCTCTGCAGTGAATGGGTGCCGTCAGAATGAGATCTGATAAAAACATCACAATAATCCACAAGTAATCCACACCACTCCAGTCCATCAGTTAACATCTGGAGAAGACAAAAGCTGAAACAAATCCATCAAGACGTTTTTAACTAAAATATGAGTCCGTAATCGTTAAAAAATATTTTAAAGGGGTCATCGGATGCCCATTTTCCACAAGTTGATATGATTCTTTAGGTTCTTAATGAAAATTCTATAACATACTTTGGTTAAAATTTCTCAATGGTAGTGTAAAACAATACCCTTTTTACCCTGGCAAAATCAGCTCTGCAGACATCAACCCGTTTTGTTGCATGTTGCTTTAAATGCTAATGAGCTCTGCTCACCCCACCCCTCTTTACTATGGGGTGACAAGCAGTGCTCTGAGAGACCGTTTACTTTAGCCACATTTAGCTGCGAAACTTGCTAACTAGCACGTTATTACAAAAGGCGATTGCAAAGATTCATAAAAAAACCCTTATACTCACTTCTGCTGTAAGTGAAGCTGGAACATAGATGCAGTTAGGTAGATTGGGGGTGCATTCCCTTCACAAACAAAAGTAATCGACTGCGTCTTCAGTGGCTCAAATGTCGGGAGTAAATGATGACGGCTATATTCATTATTTACATCCAACAACAAAACACCTCAATTGCTTAGAAGCCATTCTTGTCTACTTCTGCTCCGGTGTCGAAATAATGATGGTCGGACTGTTACAGCTCACTCAGGGCGGGTCTAATGTAAGACAGCCATGTCAATCAACTATTGTGGGAGCGGCCTTTGTCCATGTGACGTCACACAGACAAGAAACTGAGAACGGCCTGATTTGAAAAAGGGGATATTATTTTTAGGGATTAAATAAAAAGCACTGGGTGGATTTTTATCATTATAGGGTAGAGGTGAACACACACTGCCAACACACATTTATGTTCAAACAACATGTAAAAATGAATTTAGCATCCGATGACCCCTTTAAAAACATTTTAGATAAAAAACATTTAATGATGGATTTGTTTATTACAAACAAGCTTTTGTCTTCTCAAGATGTTAACTGATGGACTGGAATGGTGTGGATTATTGTGATGTTTTTATCAGCTGTTTGGACTCTCATTCTGACGGCACCCATTCATTGCAGAGGATCCATTGGTGAGCAAGTGATAGAATGATACATTTCTACAAATTTGATGAAGAAACAAACTCATCTACATCTGGGATGGTCTGAGGGTGAGCACATTTTCAGCACATTTCAGCAAATGTGAACAATACTGGCTGTCTTCATCTTCAGCATCGTGTCTTGCTTTTGTTTTGATTGTAAAGTGTATTTGTGCATCTTTATTTACAAGAAATTACACATCTTCTAAGTGTCCCCATGATGTTTGTGTAATGTGTGAATGTGGTGAGGTTTGGGGTGTATGTGGTGCAGTTTGAGGTCAGTTTGCTGGACTCTTGTTTTGTCTGAACTTCACATTCTCCTGAAGTCTGTCGCCAATGAAAACAGCCGTTTGCTGGAACAACAGTCTCTGAATTCCTGAGCTGAACACCGAGACTGTTTTCATGCAGCACTAGATGCTGATGTTAAATGTCCTGAAAAACTACACATCTCATCTAGATGATTCATGTGAAGCAGAGTGTGTGTGGATTCATCCTGACAAATATAACAAAACTTTTCATTTGAGGTACCCTCAATGGTAAAAATGAAGTGTGTGTATATATATATATATATTGTATATATTAATGCGCTATATATATATATATATATATATATATATGACTGATCTGCATGCCACAGAAAGCTGGTGCTGATGAATTTGGTGCCTTTGAGAAAAACAGACAGATTGTGTTTGAGTTGAGATTATTTCCAGATGAAGCACACACACACACACACACACACACATTCCAGCCCCGTCAAAGAGGGAGGAGAAATAGGTAGTATGTTGTAGGAAGAGGGACAACAGGAGGAGACAGATGGGGCCAGACTCTCTCTCTCTCTCTGTGTCTGTCTGTCTGTGAGCTTCTGTTTATTTACCGCTGAGCGCCACGGTCTCTCGGCCTGACTGAGAAGCAGCGAGAGAAGGGGAGAAACAGCATGACGGCCCTCCGGATTCTGTCTGTGTCTGCACTGATGTGTCAGATGTCCATCACTGCATCTCTGCACTGGAGGAAAGGTACGACAGGAGACGCTGCTTACATCAGATCACTCACTTACAGAGCATGAGCATTTCAAATCAACACGCTTCTGCCTTAATGCTTGAAATGAGTTTTGTGGACACATACAGTATAAACTGTGCCAACAAAGTTTATTGATATAAACTTTTTCTTTTTTTTTAAGTCAGAATTGTTAGATAAACTTTCAATTGCAAGGAAAAAGTCAGAATTGTGAGATTAAAAAGTTGCAATTACCTTTTTATGTTTTCATGCATGCAGAAAAAATAGTGAGAAACAAAGTCCAAATTTTTAGACATAATTTCAGAATTCAGAACAACATAGTCAGAATTAAGTAAGATGTAAACTCACAATTTTGAGAAAATTGTGAAAATTGCAAGAAACTAAATCCGCATTGTGAGATATAAACTCAGAATTGCAAGAAAAGTCAGAATTGTGAGATAAAAAGTCACAAATATATTTTTTATCTTGTAAATTTTTTTCTTGTAAAAGTTATCATTGTTAACTAAAACTAAAAGCATTAAAAAAAATTTTTTTAAAAACTTAAAACTGGCTTGAATGAAATAAAATTTATATATATATATATATATATATATATATCTTTTTTTTTTTTTAGATTCTTGCCACGGAAAATATTTCTAATTTTTGTTTACGTTATGATGAAGTACTAAAATAACTAAAAATAAATAACTATAACTAAAACTATACAAATGTTAAAAAAAAAATTAATAAAAATGACAAAAACACACGAAAAAATAACAAAAATCTTAACTTAAATGAAAATGAAAACAGAAAATCTAAATCAAAGTCATCTCAATGACAGTAAAATATCAGTGTTTGACCTGCAGCCAGCGTTTGAGTCTCTGACCTCCAGAGGAACAAACACAGCAGACGTGATGGATGAGTTGGTGTCTGTTGTTTGTGGGATGTGAAGTGCTAATCATGTGAGATTGGTGACCTTGAGCTTTTAAGGTGAGATCTGTGGAAGTGAGCGCTCGGCGGGGTGACGGGGGCCAATAACGGCGGGATGCTGGCGGTGCCGGTGGCTCCGAGTCTCCGTATATCTGCTCTGACATTTCATTAGAGTCCTCTGCCGTCCAAGGGCATGAGCTGGGCCTCTGGCGTCTGTGTTTGGACTCAAAGTCAAGCGTTTTTGGGAGGTTTTGCTGGGATTTTATGAGCCGTAACTGCAGCCGGTAACAGAAATGTTCAATTACTCCAGCGCTTGTAGGACGTTCACCTCCGAGTGGAATTTGGCAAAGCATCCACCAAACAGTTTCCACCTCATGAGTCCTTTAATCAAAACAAAGTGCTAATGATATGCACTGTGAGTGTGTTTTACTGGGGTGTTACTGTGAAATCACTGGAATAAACTCTCAAATAAAAGATCTTCATTGGCTCTTTGCAGCACTTTATTTTCACATTATGCCTCTCAACCTTCTTTTTTTTATTTATCAGGTTGTTGAGTCAAAATATGGTTTTTTTTAGATTAAAGTCCATTGGTATGCATTTTTAGGAGTAATTCACCCAAAAACAACATTTAATTGATCTATGTTGTTCAAAACCTGCAGGACATTTGAGTGAATGAGATTTGAGAGGAACGTTCTAACGTTAATAGAATGTTCGTTATCTGGTCTTTAATAATGCTCTAATGATACATTGTTAATTGAATGGGATTTTTTTCCTGAAACACTGTAGTTGGATGTTCGTCTAACGTTTTTTAAATGTTTAAGAATGTTAAGAACATTCCAAAGTAACATTTGCATCATGTTTGCGAATGATAAAATGGAATGTTTGCACAACCAAGAATTTTTTTTTTTTTTTTAATTAAACGTTTTGAATGATCAGAGAACATTCATAATGGGAACGTTGGCAAAACATTCTTAGAACATACATACATATGTGTTGTCTGTGTGTGAGACTTAAGTGTCCAAATACTATATGACCAATCAAAGGTTTGGTCAGTAAGATTTTTTTTAATGTTTATGAAAGAAGTCTCTTCTGCTCACCAAGCCTGCATTTATTTTATTAAAAATGCAGTCAAATTGTGAAATATTATTACAATTTAAAACAACTGTTTTCTATGTGATTATACTGTAAAATGTAATTTATTTCTGTGATCAAAGCTGAATTTTCAGCATCATTACTCCAGTCTTCAGTGTCACATGATCCTCCAGAAATCATTCTAATATGCTGATTTTCTGCTCAAGAAATATTTCTGATTATTATCAATGTTGAAAACAGTTGTGCTGCCCAATATTTTTGTGGAAATGATTCACAAAAATAGAAGTCTTAACATTATAAATGTTTTTACTTTTGATCGGTTTAATGCATCCAGAATGAAAGTGTTAATTTGAAATATATTTCTGTGAGTGTGTGGTTAATCTTTGAGGACACACACTGACACTTACTGAGGAAACTATGAAGTGTTTTCCTCAGAAAAATGTTTTTGTGAAGTGACATCATCCACACGCCTGCATGTCTCATTTCCATGGAATTGCGGCGGTCACGAGGAGAAGGTTGGCGGCGGCTGTAGGCTTTGGCTCGGCTGTGTTTATGGGGTTTTAAAGGTCAGTTTAGAGCAGGAGGATCAAGTTTGCGAAGGTGAGAGTCTCAGGACCCACCGACACACATCTGCAGCTGATCGGTGCAAACAGATGTGGAATGTGTGTGATGTTGGCGACATCCTGATCGGATCAAACACGTGACCAGCTCCTGCCAACTTCAGCTTGTTTTAGGCTCAAGCCTGTTGTTCCTGCGAGTTTCTCTTCACTCAGACTTGTCATAGCACTTGCATATCATTGCTCTTTTGTTGATTCTGATTGCTTCCATTGTCCTCATTTGTAAGTTGCTTTGGATAGAAGCATCTGCTAAACGACTAAATGTAAATGTAATGTCATTAACTAGTTATTTTCATTTGCTAGTTGTTTAGATGACTAATAACCCATCCGTACTTAACTGATATCATCCTGCGTTATTCACAGTCAGAGATGCGTGTCTTTCGGCTGCAGGCCTGTAATGCAGATGTTAAACGCAGCCGTGATGATGGAACAAGACCAATATCTACCAGCGACAGGCACCTCGCTGTCTGTCAGCCGCTGGCATGCACAGAAGAGACGCAGATGCACAGCTGCCGAACACATGCACTAAAACATCAGGAAATAAACAACACTGTGAAAACTATTGTAATTGTAACGTTAAAAGACTTTTAAAATTAACAAAAACCTGTTTATTATTAGCAGTAAGGTCAAAGGTAATATATACGGTGAAAAATGAACACAGGTCTAGTTGTAGAGTAATATATTGGCTGTGTCCTAAAGCCTAGGCAGCTGACTTGCTACATTATCAGGCAACAACTTTGCAGGCAGCGTTTTTGCACAAAGGCACCTCATGAAACTGATTTTCACTCACTCAAGGTGCTTCATGATGCCATTGAAGAAATGATGCCATCTAAATGGTTTCATAAAGAACCTTTAACATCTGAAGAACCTTTCTGTTTCACAAAAGGTTCTTTGTGGCGAAAGAAGTTCTTCAGATTATAAAAAGGTAAGAAAGAGATGGTTCTTTAAAGAACCTTTGACTGAATGGTTCTTTGTGGAACCAAAAATGGTTCTTCTATGGCATCGCTGTGAAGAACCTTTTAAGCACCTTTATTTTTAAGAGTGTTGGACAGGCTTCTGAGGCAGCGTAACGGTTTAATGGTCTACAACAAAATAGAATGAGTTTTGGTGATAATTAAATGAATATTTATGTACTATAATACTGATTTCTTGCTAGAAATAATATCAAAAGTGCAAAAATTTAGTCAGAAAGATACATTTACACTCAAACTGACCGCCAAACGCAACTTTCAGACGTCATCTTTATTTTTTTTTTTTAGCTCAACCATCATGGAATGTATCGCACAGGATTGTGGGATATCAAAGGCAGCAAAGGATACATCTAGGATAAAATTCGATCAGAAGAAGGTACTTCTGGAGACAGGAAGTGAAGCAGAATTTGGATTCGGACGTGCCTTGATACCTTCCCGCCTCCGAAGGCAGCACATTAGAGCTTTAGGACACAGCCATTGTTAAATGCTAATAGGGAAGGCTACTAGCAAACGTTCCTCAAGGAACATTAATAGAATGTTTGCTCAAAGTTATTGGGTCTTTAATAATGTTCTCAAAACGTTAGCACAAAAACATTTGTCATGGAATGTTTTTCCTGATAAGTTTTAGCTGAGTGTTCATTTTTAAACGTTAATGTAACGTTTTTTAAATGTTACTAGGCTACTTGTTTTAGAATGTTCAGAGAACATTCAAAAGTAACATTTTTAAAACATTTTAAAAACTGGACATTTTGAACGTTCAGAGAACATTGGGGGAAAAACCCTGTTTTTATTACTTAATTTTAACAAAACACTGCAAAGTGACGTGACGTGGCCAAGTATGGTGACCCATACTTGGAATTTGTGCTCTGCAATTAACCCATCCAAAGTGCACACACACACACACACCGTGAACACACACCCGGAGCAGTGGGCAGCCATTTATGCTGCGGCGCCCGGGGAGCAGTTGGGGATTCGGTGCCTTGCTCAAGGGCACCTCAGTCGTATTGAGGGTGGAGAGAGCGCTGTACACTCACTCCCTCAACCCACAATTCCTGCCGGCCTGAGACTCAAACCCGCAAACCTTTAGGTTACAAGTCCGACACTCTAACCATTTTCCATTCGCATTTGAATTTTAAAAAATCACATTTGATGATTTTCCATTGAAATAACTACATTTCTTCTTAGTTCTTAGTGTACATTAGGGTTTTATGTTACATCTTATGCTGTTAAATTAATGCTTTTTGCATTATTTTAGTCTCGTGTGTTACCAGCATGCTGTTTTGTGTATGACGTTGTTCTATATATTTGCTTGTGTTGAAGTTCAATTCATCATGTATCTTTTTATTTTTATCTCTTTTATCGCCTTATTTTTAATGAGTTTGTCAGTATATTATAAAGGTAAAAAGCACAATTCATTCATTTGGTATCGATGAAATATGGTCAGTCTGTAAAACTTGAAGTGTTGCTACCATATTTTTTACGGTAGAGTTCTGGTGACCACAGCTGCTGTTTTTACCGTAACTTTCATTGCTTTTTTTTCATTAAACTGACCCAATCCAACATAAACAACCCTCTCAAACACCTGCTTGTGTCCGAACATTAACAGTTGCTTTAGTGTGAGAATCTGCTGGTTGAGGAAGTTATTTTGAAGCGACTGCACTGCGGTAGAGAATCTAAACCAGCAACATTTGTTGACTAGAGAACTTGCTGTGAGAATTTCATTGTGTGATCAGTCACATAACACATTACCCATAATCCTCTCTGTCTCTCAGCTCTGTTCCCATCAGCCTTCAGAGTGAAGCGAGGGACGCCAGCGCTGCTCAACCCCACATTTCAGAAATCAGCGGAGGACGCCAGCCTTCTGTATGAGGTACGGCTCACGCTGGTGTGCAATATGCCATGATATTTACCCATAACAAAGAAAAATCACAAATTCAGTGTATTTAATGTCAACTCTTTCTCCAAGACAGCAGAGAGATTAAATGGAGATTCTAAGGCAACATCAAACAGCATTTGTAACCCATTTACATTAGTAATGTGATGAGATTTCAGAGTCAAACTGATTATTCAGCAAGGATTTGATGATTCAGTGAGACTTTTTACATCGGTTCTAAAACTGATTCTAGAGATCAGGGTTATTATAGTTAACTAAACCTAAAACCATTAAAAAAATTGTTACTTGAAATAAAATAAATGTATTTATGTATTGTGATACAATTTCAACTGGTTAGTGAAGTAAAATAAATAAATAAAAATAAAAAACATATTCGTTACTAGAAATAAATTATTTAAAAACTTATTTCAGCTAATTTCCAAGGCAAAATGTCTTTTTTCATTTAGTTTAACTGATGTACTAAAATAAAAATAGAAAAAAAATAATAACAAAATTGACAGACACACAATGAAATGACTAAAAGCTTAATTCAAATTAACGTGTAAGATATCAGAGAGTGAATCAGACAAATTTAAGACTCGATCAGAACATCGAAACATGAGGAGCCGAAATTCCAGAGAGGCCCCAAGAAAACAGGACAACGTCATAAATCTGTCCACGGTACCCTGGCGCCATGAGTCTGGAGCAAGCCTTACCAACAAGCCTCTTTCACAGAACAGCTTGCAACATTAAAACAAAAGGAACACTTATTTATAAGTCCAACGCAGGAAGGAGAGTGGCCATCACATGTGTTCCACGATGGAAATCACGAGCTTCCTTAGACTGACTTTTCCCCCACATAGAAGACAAAGAACCCGACTGAAATTCCTTTGTTCACAGAGACTCTCTTCTCCATATGCACCTAAAATCATATTAAAAGACTTATCATTTTTATGCATAACTCCATATCATGTAAGTAACCCACACAATTGACTATCATGTTTTAATCACATATTGTGTATGTCTTTTTAATAACTATGCAACGACTTTAAAGGGTCATATTCGTGTTTGGTATGTATGAGTTTGAAAAATCATGCTTTAAATGTTTCTTCCAATCAATTCTTTGTCAAATGTATCATAGTCTTGTTATAGAAATCATGTCCAAAATTATACTTTACAAGAGCGGGAAAATTCGGACCATCTGGCTGATACAGGATTTATGATGGGGAAGAAACAGAGCAACATCCCATCATTTCTAATTGGTCAAGACATCCAGATAGGATGGTCTGAAAGCCGAGTTTAAAAACTCAGGACACCATCAAACTCTCTTCCAAGATCTCTTCTTCTTCTTTTCGCTTTTGCCTTTTGTCACCGCGTTTTGACGCTGCTTTTTAGCGCTCTTTGAGCGTGCTCTGGCCTACATGCCAGCTGCTACTTAACACCATGAAGAGAAGAAAAGCCACCTAGTCTCGTTACATCCTTTTATCCCTTTTCTTTAATTTATTTTCTTTTCCGTTGTGAGTTTCGTGTTCTCAGTTTAAGTTTTGCCGCCACGCCTTGTCTCCGAGTTCAACTCGAGTCTGTGACCGCCTCAAAACGTCTACCAGCCACAACTCCACAACTTCAGCCAAGAGCCAACGCCCAAGACATCACTACAAACGACCACTGAACTCAGCCAATCAGCAACCTCGGGAAAACCCCTTTCTGCAAAGACCACAACAAAAGGGAATCTCTTAACACAAAGCAACAAGCAAGTAACCTCCAGATTCTAGTTGAGCTGGTGTATTTAATATAAATTTTAGCCTCATTGAGAAACTCAATGCGAGGGTTAAATAAGTGCTTGATGGTTCAGGTCTATGCAATTGCACATATTGCTGTAAACTTGGGATTTCACATTTTCATTCTTTAAACTCATTCTTTCCTCACTTTCTCTCTTTCTGCAACGTGTGAATGTGTGTTCTTGTGTTAGATTAGATTAGTTTACATGTCTTAGGTTTATATAAATAAAGTCTTATTTATATTGAAAAGAGAAGTATCTTGTGTTTTGTGCTTACAAGTTAATGTCCTAATCTGCCGGTCCTTGTTACTGTGCTTATTAATGGTGTTTTCACTATATTTTGGAGTTTAATATCCAGTGCAGAGTTGATGTTATACGGCTCGTTCAGTGAATCGCTGCCGACTCAGTGATCAGCCGTGAAACAGTGACTCTGTTAAAATTCCCTATAAAATCATAAATGATTCCCTTCGAGCTAAATTGACTTTTTTCCCTTACCTTTCACATATATTTACATTACACATGAATGCAGAAAATATGAAAATAAAATTACAAATATTAGCAAAAATTGTAATAGCATCTCAATAATACTAAAATATCACTGATGCCAAAGAGACATTTTTTTTATTTTAATTTAGTTTAACCTGATATACTTAAATAACTAAAACTAAAATAAAAATGAATGAAAACTATATACACAAAAAATAAAACAAAATAGAAAAATACAACAAAAATGACAAAAACACAGCAAAATTACTGAAATGGAAATTGTAAATCGAAATAGAATAGAAACTATAATAGTATCTCAGTGATACTACAATAACGCTGCTAGAAATCTCAACAATATCTCAAACTATATTCAAACTATCATGGCCAATATAGTAATGTGTGCAATCAAAAGCTTTTTATTTGAGCTCAGAGAAGACTTATCAGTTTCTATCAAGCTCAGAAGAGCTCTGTATTGACTGACTTGTGTCTGTTTTTATTTCTCACTAGGAATTTTAGCCGAAACTGAAGTTTGCTGAGCACTGAAATTTTCATCTGTGTTGTTTATCTGCAGTGTTTAATGTGCTTTTCAGCATCTTCGGTTGAATGAAGGAAGTGATCAATAGCTCAGCTCTTATTAGCTCTTCATACACTTGAGTTTATTCAGTTATTGAGTTGTGCTGAGTTCTGCAATCTCCTGTGATGTCAGATCCATCAGCCGCTCCATACACGAGTTCTCCATTTAGATTCAATAAAAAAAGACATATTAATATTCCAGCGGTGTGGGTCTGCATGATATCAGACACAAACTAAAGCCTGTCGATCGGCCTCATCACACGCTAAAGACAGATTGAACGAGACATCAGATTGAACTCTCATCAGAGATCAGAAATGAGGTTCTGCAGAATCTTCCAGAACTGCTGTTTTATTGAGCACTCAGTCTGCTGAACGTCACTGAATCAATCTGAGTTGATCAAGAGTTCATTTGTATTCTGGTGCTTCTTTTAAAAGACGCTAAATATCCAGTAATATTATCAGTTTAACTGCACTGACACTATTAGATGAGAACAAAACTAAATTGAGCTGGAGAATGCCCAGCTAACAAACGTTCTTACTGTGATATTAATAGAATGTTCGTCCAAAATATCTAGTCTTTAATAATGTTCTCAAAACATCAAAACAAAAACATTATTCATACATCATTCATGGAACATCTTTTCTGAAATGTTAGTTGGACATTATGAGAATTATGAGAATGTTACTATTGAATGTTAGTTGAACTTTTTTTTTTTTAAAGTTACTACTTGTTTCAGAACGTTCAGCGAACATTCAATAGTAACATTCTCATAATGTTCAGAGAACATTCAGAAATAATGTTTTCATGTAAATGTTAGCAAAACTTTCATTTTGTTCGTTAGATTACAGTTGTATTCTATAGAGCTGCTTTATAGCGAAATCAAATTTATTTCATAATTGATGAAGTTATTAAACTGAACTGAATCAACATTGAACTGAATAATGATTCTATTTTCTTTGAGCTGCTTTCCAGCTGTAATTGAATTGCAACATTAATAGGCTACTGTTATTTTCCCAGGTAACAAAATTTGTTAACATTTTGCTGATGTTCACACTTAGCTTTTTTAAAGATCTAAAAACTTTTTTATGGTTATGTGAATAAGGGAACATTCCATTTTATCATTTCACAAACATAATGGGAATGCTACTTTTGAATGTTCTCTGAATGTTCTGAAACAAGTAGAAACATTTAAAAAATGTTAGACAAATGGCCAACGGAAACATTTCAGAAAAAAAAAAAAACATTCCATGAACAATGTTTAAATATCATTTTTGTGATAGCTTTTTGAGAACATTTACTTGTGAAAATGTTATTTCTGAACGTTCCAAAAATGTTTTTTGGTTATGTGAATATTAAGAGAACATTCCACTTTAGAATTTTGCAAACATTATGGGAATGTTATTTTGGACGTTTTCTGAACGTTCCAAAACAAGTAGAAACTTTTAAAAGTCTTTAAAAAGAGGATGAACATCCAACTAAAACATTTCAGAAAAAAAAAAACATTACAAGAACAATATAAAAATAGCCTAATGTTTTTGTGCTAATGTTTTGAAAACGGTTAACTCTGAATGTACATTCTGTTAAAGTTACTGGAAGAATATTTGTTCATAAATTTGATCTATAATAATCTGTATTGTAGAAAGCACTATATAAAGAAATGAGGTGAATCTCTTGTTGTTTACAGTGGTTTTGTTTCACAGGTGTTGTGGTCGGGAGGGCACATGGATGTGGCGGACGGGACGCTCCACATATCTGATCAGGAGCTGGCGTCCCTGAGGAAGCTGGAGGTTCTGGAGGTCCTGTGTGAGGACGTGCTTCCCAGAAGCCTCTCTGAGATCCAGCGGCTCAGTGCTCAGCTGGAGCTGCACCGTGGCTCGCTGCGGATGGACGACTTTGAGCGCACCGTCCTCACGATGGTGTTCACCGCTCAACAACTCCCACACACCAGCCCCGGCCACCAGAGAGAGCTGTGGGCGAACGCACTCCTCCGACTCTATAAAGCCATTAAAGGAGACCTGCGGCCTGCAGATGACTGACTGAGAGACACTGAGAGGAGCGTCTCACATCACATCAGTCCACTGCAGTGCTTCTCGACCAGGGGCTTGGGTTGCAGGACTGTCCCAGCTAACAGGGAACGTTCTGGCAAGGTTCTCTGAAAGCTATGAACAAACGTTCCTCCAGTCGCATTAATAGTACATTCATTCAAAGTTTTCTGGTCTTTAAAGGAAAACGCCACCGTTTTTCCATATTCCAATATGTTTTTCCCTCAACTTAGACGAGCTGATACGTACCTCTCCCGTCTCAGTGCGTGCACTTATTCGCTCTAGCGCGCGGCGCCACTATGCTAGCGTTTAGCTTAGCACCATTCATTCCTTAGGATCCAAACAGAGATGAATTTAGAAGCTACCAAACACTTCCATGTTTTCCCTATTTAAAGACGGTTACATGAGTAGTTACACGAGTAAGTATGGTGACACAAAATAAAACGGGGCGATATACTCATTATATATTCATTGCTCATGGACGTTTTTCTGAAACATTTTAGTTGGGCGTTCGTATAACTTTTTAGATTCAGATGTTTCAGAAAGTAATGTTTCCGTAATGTTTGCAAAATGATAAAATGGAACATTCTCTTAATCTTTTCTCTAACATTCACTTAACCAAGAAAAAATGTTTTTTTAAACATTTAAAAAAACTGGATGTTAGGAATGTTGAGAGAACATTGAGATAATGTTTTTATAACTAATCTGGAATGTTAGCAAAATGTTACTTGAACATATTTTAGTTAGCTGGGGATCTGATCGCAGATATTAGAGGGAAAACAATGCTAAATGCAAATAATAAATGCAGCTAAGCATATAATCACAGAGTCAAATTAGGTGATGTCAGTAATTGCAAGGCAATTTATATTTATTTTACATATTATTTGTAAAATTAGAAATACATAACTTGAAAATAAATGATTATAAATATGTTTAACTTGAAAAAAAAAACATCTGTAAAATAAACAGATTAATCGTTTAGATAGCAACTTTTAATTAGTGCTGTCAAACGATTAATCGTGATTAATCGCATCCAAAATAAGTTTTTGTGTACATAATGTGTGTATAATGTGTATATTTATTATGTATACATAAATACAAACACGAGTGTATGTATATATTTAAGAAAAATATGTTGTTTATATGTTCAATATATTTATATATAATATAAAATATAAAAATATAAATTTATACATGTAAATACATGCAAATATTTTCAAAATATTTACTTTATTTGTGTATTTATATATACATAATAAATATACACAGTACACATACATATATTATGTAAACAAAAACTTTTATTTTGGATTAATCATTTAACAGCACTACTTTTAATTCTGTAATTCTGTTATAGTATTTTTCACAAATAAGTTGTTAAAAAACAAATAAAAATGCTAAAAATAAAATAAAAACTAGGGGTGCACGATAAATATCGGGCGATAATTAATGCGCATCTTGTCAGTAAAGCCAGCTCTCTAATCAGCACAGGGAACGTTATCGTGCACCCCTAATAAAAAAAACACCTCATTCTCAAAAACGTACATTTATTTCACATAATACTTACAAAGTAAGAAGTAAATAATTTGAAAATAAATAAATGTAAATATATTTGATCTTGATTAAAAAAATAAATTGGTAAAATAAACAGATTTTAGTTTAGATAGCAACTTTTTAATCCTATTATAGTATTTTTTCCACAAACAAGGTGTTAAAAACACAAATAAAAATTCTAAAAATAAAATAAAAACAAAACACCTCATTCTCAAAAAGGTGAACAAAACTCCAAAAAATAAAGGTCCAAAATATAGTCCAAACTTGCAACAGCACTTAAAAATAATGTTTTTTATAGTGGAAGAAGGTTCTTTAGATTATTAAAATGTTCTTTACACTAAGAAGAAATGGTTCTTTTCATAAAAACTGATCACTGAAAGGCTCTTTAGGGGACCAAAGATGATTCTTCTATAGCGTCACTGTGAAAACAACATTCATTTTGAAGTGTAAAATCTGGTTCCCGAAGCAAACCCGGTTGAGAAGCACTGCCTGTACTGGACTTCTCTAATTACAGTGTGGTCAGATGAATATGAGGTGCATCTTAAGAACTGTGTTTGCATAAGTTCACCTTCACAATGACAGATCACAGTCTTTGCATAAACGTGTTGTTGGTGCAGCTGATGGCACATTATGCTGCAGAATGAGCTCTGGTGCCCTTGCGAGGCTTGTCATTTTTCCTGAGATAATGCATCTCCTAATAGAATCATTATCACGTCCTTGACCGTGTTTCCCTGGCATTTCACCTGGAAATATTCCCAGTGGCACATCCAAACCTGCTCTCCGCTCGACTGAAATCTGTGTTCAGGAGAAAACATTTCTGAGAATGTGACTGATATTAAAGTTAAAACTTCACAGCGTCTTCAGTGCATTAAACGAGGCCCCCTACATGAGACAATAAAGGACTGGGGTTTTCATTTCACCTGTGTTTTATTAAACACCTCAGGCAATGTTTCAGCATCTGCCACCTGAGCAAAAGCGTTAAGACACACTTATGAGACAGAGATGATGATGATTATGAACAAATGATCAAAACCCAGTGGATCCAGACTCGTGAATTCTTCCATATGTATGCGTTTGTCGCGTGTCAATAGCGCCATCTGCAGGCCACGAATATAATAGTTTTGTGGTACTATAATAAAAAAAATTAGATTTGCAAGCTTTTTTCGTTTTTCATAGGCTATCAGATGTTTCTCAAGTTTATGACACTTTCTGATGTAAAGATTACTTTTATAAGTAGTTGTCTGAATAATGAATATGTAACTACAACTGTATGTTTTTGAAATAAAAAAAATGTTATTTGCAACTCCAAGGAAAAATTCTGCGAAATAAATATAATCTTTCAGGTGGTTCATGATTATATAGCTAGCTAGCAAGCTAGCTACTTAGATTAAACTAAATAAAACTGGTACTAAACGACCCAGCCAACATTTGTATGCGGGGCCCAAATGGGTTTGAAATGGGCTGAAAAATGGGCACCATGTAGGATTGTCTGCGGGTTCCATAATGACTCCATGTTAATTGCCCACATGGATTTCATATAGGATTGCACTTGCCACTAGGTGGGACCCAACTGGGCTACATGCACAAGACTCCTCTCAGTCCCAGCTTTAGGTTTTACGTGGGTACTACAAGGTTACTACATGGGCTGAAATACGAGCTGTAACTGGGTTTGTCCATGGGTTCCATGCTGGCCCCAGCAACTTACTCGTGTGGGTTTTATGCAGGATTCACCAGGCTTTAGATAGGGGATCATATGCATGGGGCCCAACTAGGGATCATCTGGGTTTCATCTAAATGAGTAGCAACACCACACAAATAAGTTTTAAAGGATTAAAGCACACAGTGATATTGAAATATTTTCAAATTTCAATTTTTTTGGAGCTACCCATCATATGCTATATTCTAATATTTTCAAAGACAATATTTACAGAAGCAGATTAATGTCAGATTAAAGAGCATCTCTTCAAAGTTATAAACCTAATTGATAAAATTAATGTAACAGTTAAAGTTAATACATTTTCAACCTGTATAGTTCCCTATCAGCTTCTTGCCAATCAGTGCAGCCTTCTTAAGAGCCTCTGCAAAACAAATTTGTTTAAATATACTGTATATACAAGATCACATTACAAATAGCACTTTTGTGCTTGGCTGAATCAGGGTGACACTAAAAATGAAAATAATTTTGTCAGAAAGATGACATATAATAAGGACACTGCCCTCACCTACAGAAAGGAAAACAAGAGAGTAAAAAACAAGCTGTACAGATTCCTTTCCAATAGACAACTTTTCTAGGATGTGTTTAGTAAACGTTAAAAAATATGTTACTTACATGTTAAAATACCATATTAAAGAAAAACAACTTTTACTCAGGATAATTCTAAAAAATAATAATAACAATTCTAATTTGTCATGGTATTGGAATTTCACTGGAGGGGCATTAGGGAAATGAATAGAGAATTACTGTTTATTTATTCATACCAATTTCATTTTTTATTGATAAAATCCGTTTATAAAGTATGAATATGCAATGTGTTTTAAAGCACCACTTCATTCACTGATACGAGTTAACCATTCATAAGATAATAATAATAAAAATGAAAATAATTATAAAGTTTTTTTTTGTCATTTTACTATAAGGCAGTTTCTCACGTTCGGACTCTCTGTCCATGGATGGAATGGACATGCAAAATAATGCTTAAAGTATTTTATTATTATTATAATTATTATTATTATTATTAATGCTGGTGATTTATGAGTGCATTTAAAGTAGAAATATTAAAATATTTTTTTTTGTGTCTTTGGAAAATAATTGAGTTGATCACAGGTGTGGACCATTCTTAAATTTCCAGGACTGATCGACTTAAGAGTCACAGTTTTAATAATGTAAGTTAGAGTTGTAAGAGTTTGAATAAAGTGAGATTTAACTAAAAAAATAAAAATAAAAATAACTATAATAATAATAAAATAAATAAATAAATAAATTAACACGTAATTGTAGGTTCTGACAAAATATTAATTTCTGCAGTCAATTTAAAATGTTTATCTGAATTTAAAAAAAAAAAGTTTTAATGAATAAATGAATTATTCAGATACTTAACTTATTTCATTACTGGAGTGGATGAATCAGCATTTTTTGAACAAATCTCTGGAATAGGCTAAATGATTCAATAAATACATTCGTTTAATAGTTTTTTGTCGCCACCTACTTGGTGTAACAATGTGACAATATTTGAAATGTCAAGTTCCTTTCAAAGGGTGATTTACTTTATTTTTGACTGCTACTGTAGACAACATTTATATCTGAACTATAAACTTTTATCTCAGTACTTATGTAATAATCTGAATTATCGTAACACAGAAATAACAGTACAGTGTGGTTGTTTGTGAAGGTGTTTCATACCGATACATTACAGCTGCTCTCTCTGGCTCAGTAGGTGGGTTTACGTTGTATTCTGCATTGTATTCTGATTACAATGGGTTAAAAAGTCTAATCTGAATAAAAATGCTACATGTAAACTTCTTAATCAAAACAGAAATGCTCAAAGCAAATGAAATTTCAATCGATTTGAGAGGTGGGATAAACCTTTTCTGATCCTTTATATAAAGACAAGTAAACATTTGATTGGATTGAAAACCAAAACTGGAAAGCTTTGTGCATGTACAATGATACAGAAATGACGTAATGACGATGATGTTGTATTATCATATAAAGAATATAATAAATGACTGCTGTGTTAATCTAATATTCTTATTAAACTTATAGTTTGCGAAGTGGCTCAGGACAACGTTGTCCCACAAGTGCTTGTTTCAGGCGCAGGAAGGGGCGTTTGTACTGCTTGATAAATATAAGCAGAAAGGCAAACCTTTATGTGCTTGTCATCTCCTAATTAGGACCTGAAATGGATAAATATTAAATCTGAATTTTAAAACGAAGTAGGATGGTTAGTGTGTGATAACAGAGGCAAACTGTATATTCCTGCAGTGTGCACACGTCAAAAGATTAAATCTGATTTGAAGCTTGTGACATAAAAATGCACATCAACCCAATAACTTTATTTACTTTATTTCTACTGGCAGTGCCAACACAGATATGAATGTTTGGAGTGATCTTGTCAAAGGTTTAAGACAAATTGTCGTCATTTAGGAAAAGACTACATGGGTGTTTACCGCAGTCTTTTATCAATAAAAGACTGCACTATTTCCTGATAATATATGTTGCTCTATACAGTATATTTCTGTTATGTTGAGAAACATTACACTTAATTCAGAATCCTAACTGCACATTGTATTAAGTAAATTAAGTAAAATCAAATTTAAATAGTAAATTTTAAAAGTAAAGTACATTTTATTGAATTACGTAAAATTAAAACACCTCACATATTGCAAAAGGTTAATGAATCCATACCAGAAGTGATAGTGGAGTGTAGCAGAGAAAGAACATATTGCCAGTAATCAGCTGAATCCTCGCTCAGTCTGGGGTGTGGTGGGCTGATAAATCCTTAAAAAGAAAGATTTCATTTTTACAACTCCTTTAAACAATTTTAAACAAAATGTATTTAAATTGTACCAACATTTGCCACTATAAATCATTCAGATAACATGAATAAACAGTCAGCTTTGAGATTGTTAGTTATTATATGATTAAAAATGTAAACATACGCTCATGGCAATCCAATAAGAAAAATGTGAATCCCAAAAAAGACACTGGATTCACAACAATGGACTCTTTATATAGATGTATCATAGCAAGGTAAACACAATTGTAGCTTAAACAAAAACCTATTGGTACACCCAAATCTAACCAACCATCTAATAATTTTACCTGCAGCTGCATTTATCCAGTTATGACCCGTCTGAGGCTCATGAGGGTCTTTCCCTTAATATTCTCCAGTGAAATAAATAAAGGACTGATGATAGTAGCATGTTCTCCGTCTTTATGTTACTTCAGATGAAGAAAGACAAAAGGATAAAAAGTTACTCATATTTATCATCATCAGTGGAGCACATGTCTTACAAATGTATTTTTGAATATGAGAAGAACCATACTTTTAACTACATATAATCCGAATGTAAGGTTTAGAAGCAAAGATTAAAACTGACTAACATCTTACTGTAGACAGACATGTTAGAAAGACTGAAAAGATGTTCTCTTACCTGATATCAGCAATCTGTTTGCAGGACCTCACAGATCCAGTCCGACCTGTATTCACAGTCCAGCTTTTGTTCTCCGCATGTCACAACGCCAGTTAGTTCAAAATAAAACTGTAAAAGTCACATATTCAAATAACCAGGGACAGACCGCGTAATCTTGCCGAACAGAAGCACACACGTCCCCAAATTTACCTTTAAAGGCGCGCACAGTTACTTAGATGACAGTCATCTTAACCAATCATGATCACTCCAGCAAGGTGAAACAACCAATAGTTTCAGCGTGGTAATGGCAAAGATAACTTTTTTTTCTTTTTAAGAAATGTGTGTGTTTAGTTTTATTTGTAGGCTGTATTATTTGATTAGTTGTTCAAATAGTGTTTTCATGACAATGTATGAATAAAAATGCAGCTGTAGCCATGCACAAAAAGTCCACAAAATCACATAGGCAAAAAGTTTCTGCTGCACTGCTCTCTTGAGTTTGAAATTATATCCATTATTATTACTGTTAGTAATTATAGTTATATTTGAACATGTATAAAATAAAATATTTGAAGAGGTGTTTTGATGAAAATATAAAATACTAATAAATAAAAAAAATGATCATAATAATTCGAAAGGCATATATTTCTTGAAGACGTGATATTGATTCAACATTCAGATCTTGTAAAAAATTTAAAAAATCAACTTTGATTTATAAGTATTTTTGTTAATCCTTTTCAATCATTTAGCAAACCATTTTATAACTTTTAAGGTTGGTCATGTGCCAGGAAAATGGACATACAACAAAAATGCTAATGAAACTGCACTTTATCCTGTACTTCTGTATCATATGCTGCAATGATTTCTGAATTTACATTGGATTTTCCCTTCAGAAACATGAAATTCCATTCTATCTTTCTGCACTTGGGCTATTTCATCATCTGAACTGATGTCCCTAACCTTTCAAAATTTAAAAGAATATACCTCATCTCTAGAATTACATTGTCACTCCGACTGACCATAAAATTGGGGAATCTCCACTAAATCAGGGCACATGACAAGCTGCTAGGTGTTTGATTTCTTCTACCCATCTCAAAGCCATTACAATCCCATTATTTAGAATGATAATTAGCCGTCTGTAACCTGTTCATCAAAGTGCAGTTTTCTGTATATTTTGAAGCATTTGTATACATTTAAAAATAGCTATTGTGATAAGCTTTTTGCTGTAACTCACAAAATCAGACCACTAAAATCTGACACTTTGGATATTTAATGTCCAGTGACTGTACAGGTCAATTGCCCAATTTCAGATATCAAAAGACACGTGCTATGCAGGACATTTTTGACAACACCCAGGTTTTACCTGGTTTGCCTGTACCAGGGCTCTTCAACTCCTAACTCGATCCTGAACTCTTCAACAGTGCGTAAAGGGATAGCTCACCCAAAAATGAAAATTCTGTCATCATTTGCTCACCCTCAAGTTGTACCAAACCTGTATTAATTTCTTTCTTGTAATAAAAACAATATTTTGAAGAATTTGGCTCACCAAAAAGTTTCTGGTCCCCATTGACTTCCATAGTTTTTTATTTATTTATTTATTTATTTATTTATTTATTTTTATTTATTTCCTAATATGGAAGTCAACAGGGTCTAGCAGCTGACTGGTTTCCAACATTCTTCAAAATATCTAATTCACAAATAAGTTGGATGATGTTCAACAGAAGAAAGACTTCATGCAGGTTTTGAACAGAGAGTGAGCAAATGATGGCAGAATTGTGAGTGATTGTCTTGCTGAGTTTAGTTCTAACTCTAACCAAACATGCCAAACAAGCTAATCATAATGCTCCAAATTATTTGTGAATTAGACACAGTTATGTTTGATTAGGGTTAGAATCATATTTGGTTTGACCAAGAGAACCCCATCAAACATAGTTATTGTACAGGTAGTTATTCCTTGGTAACTATAAATTAACCATACTGACCCATATAAAGACTATGTGGGGACTAGCTTGGCCTCATGTAGGCACTCTATATGGGACTGATTGTGTTTGCCCATGTCTTACACAATTGATTTGGCCAAGCAGGCCCCATATGTATTTCCCCATTCAGAACCCACAGACATTAACTATGTGGGTACTATCTTGGCCCCATACAAGCAGCCTGTATGGGACTGATTGTATTTGCTCAAGTATAACCCATATGGTTTATTAAAGTGGGCCCCATATGTATTTCCCCATTCAGAACCCATATAGACATTATCTATGTGGGTACTACCTTGGCCCCATGTAGGCTGCTTATATGGGACTGATTGTGTTTGCCCATGTCAGACCCATATGAATCAGAATCAGAATCAGAATGAGCTTTATTGGCCAGGTATGCTTACACATACGAGGAATTTGTTTTTGTGACAGAAGCTCTACAGTGCAACAGAAAGACAGCAACAGGACAGGGCACAGATAATAAAAGAATAATTTACAAATAGGCAATGTACAAATAGCAAAAACACAATATATAGACAATTATGGTGTACAGGTCTAATATGTGCAAATCTGAAATGAAAAAAATAAGTATGTGTGTTGAATAAATAATTTATAATAGTGTTGTGTGTTCCACGTTTAATGTCAAGTGTTCATGAGATGGATTGCCTGAGGGAAGAAACTGTTCCTGTGTCTGGTCGTTCTGGTGCTCAGAGCTCTGTAGCGTCGACCAGATGGTAACAGTTCAAAGAGGGAGTGTGCTGGATGTGAGGGGTCCAGAGTGATTTTGCCAGCCCTTTTGCTCACTCTGGATGAGTACAGTTCTTGGAGAGTGGGGAGGGTTGTACCAATGATTCGCTCAGCAGTCCGGACTACCCTCTGTAGTCTTCTGAGGTCAGATTTGGTAGCTGAGCTGAACCAGACAGTTATTGAAGTGCAGAGGACGGATTCAATGATGGCGGAGTAGAACTGATTCAGCAAGTCCTGTGGCAGGTTGAACTTCCTTAGCTGGCGAAGGAAGTACAACCTCTGCTGGGCCTTTTTCACAATGGAGTCTATGTGATTGTCCCACTTCAGGTCCTGGGAGATGGTGGTGCCCAGGAATCTGAATGACTCCACTGCAGTCACAGTGCTGTTCATGATGGTGAGTGGGGGGAGTGCAGAGGGGTTCCTCCTGAAGTCCACGATCATCTCCACAGTTTTGAGCGTGTTGAGCTCCAGGTTGTTAAGACTGCACCAGACAGCCAGCTCCTTAACCTCCTGTCTGTAGGCAGACTCGTCACCGTCCTGGATGAGGCCGATCAGTGTGGTGTCGTCTGCAAACTTCAGGAGCTTGACAGAGGGGTCTTTAGATGTGCAGTCGTTAGTGTACAGGGAGAAGAGCAGTGGGGAGAGAACACAGCCCTGAGGAGCTCCAGTGCTGATCGTACGAGTGCTGGATGTGTATTTTCCCAGCCTCACTAGCTGCTGCCTGTCTGTCAGGAAGCTGGTGATCCACTGACAGACGGAGGTGGGGACGGAGAGCTGAGTTAGTTTGTTCTGAAGGGTGTCCGGGATGATGGTGTTAAAAGCGGAGCTGAAGTCTACGAACAGGATCCTCACATAAGTCCCTGGTCTGTCCAGATGCTGCAGGATGAAGTGCAGTCCCATGTTGACTGCATCATCCACAGACCTGTTTGCTCTGTAGGCAAACTGCAGGGGGTCCAGTAAGGGTCCAGTGGAGGACTTCAGATAAGCCAAAACCATATGTTAAACCCATATGGGCCAAAACCATATGTTAAACCCATATGGGCACCACTTGTTTTGCCCATTTTGAGCCCATGCACTGATTTCCCATTAGTGACCCAGCTAGGACCCACATGGGGAGCCCACCTCTTTTCACCCATGTGGGACCTACTTAGCTAACCCAAGTGGGCCCCAGATAAGATGCCAATTTTGGGACCATGCCCACTTGGTACCCATATAGCCCAAGCATAAACCATGTGGGCCCCACATATGCATGTTGGCTGGGGAATCTCAAAGCTTACATTGTTATAATATTATAAATGCAATATATGTATATTGTTCTGGTGATAGATAGATAGATAGATAGATAGATAGATAGATAGATAGATAGATAGATAGATAGATAGATAGATAGATAAAATAATGACAATATATAAATAAAAAATGGCAATAAAAGGTTCTAAAAGTTTACACTGTCTGTGTCTGAAGGGTTACTGTAACATGAAATAAACATAAAATGAACATACAAGCAGCGTTTATTAAACGGGTTTAAGCTAAAGGTTGGCGGTCTGATATGTATTTATTTTAGGGTTAGGGTATAGGTACGCTTTATATGTATTTTTCTAGGTTTGCAATTTTATCGGTTTTATCCTCACGTATTTTTGAGGTGAATAATATATTTTGATCAGGCACGTTTGGGGACGCCAAATTTAGAGGTCCTATTATCGAAAACTATCAAGCGCCGTCATTTACAGACTAAACTTATGAATATTAACACAAGCTCATGAGGTAAGACTGACATTTCATTCAAAACACAACAGTGTTCATATGACTGACAGAAAATCTCTTTGTTTCTATCATTTCCGTCTGTTTGCGGCATAAACGTGTTGATATTTGAGATATGAGCGACCTCAAACAGCTAACGGCTAATGCTAATTTATAAACACTCAGTTAAAACATCAAATCGCTTCATTAAAATGATTGCATTTATGTTATATATGAACTAGATGTTATAAATTGAGATGACAGTGACAGAAAACGTTTATCTGGTTTATTTGGCCGGCTTTTGTTAATGCAGCTGTTGCTGATTGTTGTTATTTGGACGATGTGTTTGTTCCTTGTTTTTTTGTTACAGAGCCTTTTTTAGGGCATACAAAGTAGGATACGTGTGTGAATGTGTTCTGAGAGTGTTTGTGTGTGGTTTGGTTTGGTTTGGTTTGGCTTGTTTGAGCCTGTGAACGGAACCGGAAGGAGGCTGTATTTGAGCCTACAGGTGCATGTAGATCAGACATCAGTTCTGCTCCTGCAGAGTCTAGTGTTAATGAACCACTAACTCATTAAACACACCTGAGCGTGACTGACAGGTGTGTTTGAGGAGTGGTAGGTGCTGAGACCACCTGACCTGGACTACGGCAGTATTTCTGCGTTAACGTTACATGTATGAAATAAACAAATCAAATAATCACGGCATGGCCAAAATGTGGGGTATACATATACAACCAAAGCAGACTGGGATGATATATCCCATAATGCAATAGTACAGTGTAAGGACAGATTATCCAGAGTGACTGACATTTGTAATGAATTTGATCTGATAATAGTTTTTAAAATGTGATTAAAAGTGCAAAACTTAAAAACAAAATATAATAAAACAACAAAAAAATACACTATACAGCATACATTTAAAACATAGTTAAAAAATTGATTAAAAGTGGAAAAGAAGTATTCTGTATTCAATGCTAAATTTGTTTCAAATTTGACTGCACAATATAAAAACAGTATGCTCTTACAAATATTTTAAAAAGTATGCCGTATACAGTACAATGTTTTTTAATGCAAAGTTTGTTAAAAATGCAAAATATTTTGAAGAACATTATGCCATGTGCAAAATTTGATTACAAGTGCAAAATATATATATAAAAAATGTATACAGTGTAATATTTTAAATGCAAAATTTTGATTAAAAGTACAACTTAAAAATAAAAATGTTTTAAGAAACAGTATGCTGTATACACAACAATATTTTTTAATGAAAATTGGATATTATATTTTTTTTATATTATTTTATTATATTTTATTATTTACAGTATTATATTACAGTATAATTTTTCAGTGCCAAATTGTTTTCAAAAACGTAAAAAAAATAAATAAAAGTATTCCATGGCCAAAAATTGAAGTGTGTCATATGCAACATTTGATTACAAGTGCTATATATATATATATATATATAAACTCTATACAGTATAATATTCTTAATGTAAAATTTAGTTTAAAAATGCAAACAAAAATTCTAAACATTATGCTGTATTCAGTGTAATGTATTTCAATACAAATAATTTTTAAATAATGTGCCATATGCAAAATTTCATAAAATATTTTGTAAACAGTATATTTTTCAATGCAAAATTTTATTAAAAATGCAAAATAATAAATAAAAAAAAAACAGTATACAGTGCAGTATGCAAAACACAACCCTTGTCTTTCTATGTTTGTATTTATTAACAGATACGGTTTCATTTGTTTTATTGTTCTGATTTGTTTTGCAGTAGCAGTATGCCTGCTGAGCGTAAGAAGTCCGTCAACATGGAGGAGAGAGAGACGGGCTCCTTCAGCAACAAGGACAGAGACGCAGACAGACAGGCCGCCGCGTCTCGCGACAAGAACAAAGACGAGACCAAGATGAGCGGGAAGAAGGACGGAGGCAAGACGGCGGATGATAAGAAGAGACGGGCTGAGGAGGACAAGAGGAAGAAGGAGGAGAAGGAGCGAAAGAAGAAAGAGGAGGAGAAACAGAGGGCAGAGGAGGAGCAGAAGAAGAAAGAGGAGGAGGAGAAGAGACAGCAGGAGGAGCAGGAGAAGAAGCTCCTGGAGGAGGAAGCCAGACGACAGAAAGAGGAAGAGGCTGCACAGCTCAAGTAAGAGGGCTGGACAATGTAACACAAATTTCTCTATTTTTTCCAAAACAATAAAGGAACATTTAAGGTCATAATTATTTCAAATCATATTTACATGTTTACCAAAATAAAAATATGAAATATAAAATATGATTAAATATAAAAAATGTAATCTTTCTACAGAAAGTTGTGATTGTTGCAACAAGAAACCAAGTTCTTTGAAAAACATAATTTTCAATACAGCATTCTGATTAAAGTGCCACATTTTATTTGTTGTTATATTTTAAATTTTTTATGTTTATATATTTTTGTGTTTTTTTAAACAAGTCAAAATTGTTACTTGAAAAAATTAATTAAACTGAAATTTAATTTAAAAAATGTAATTCATCTAGTTTCCTAGGAAAAATTTCTCATTTTCATTTGATTTATTATTTAATATACTTGATGTATTAAAATAACTAAACCTAAAACTGAAATAAAAAGTAATGAAAACTTTATAGACATAAAAATAGACCTTATAAAAATGTCTCAAATAAACAAAATAACGCTTTACCAAAATTAAAATAAAACAGAAAATATTAAAATAAAAACTAATTTCATCAAAATGTGTGGTTTTGCTTTGCAGGGTTATTATAGTTAACTAAAACTAAAGCCACAATAAACATTTTATTACTTGAAATAAAATAAAGACTAAAATAAAATAAAATATTTAAAAACTTCAAATTCATCTAGTTCCAAGAAAATTGCATTTTCATTTAAGTTTCCTTGATATACTAAAATAACAAAAACTACAAAATGAAATTAAAAATATTAAAACTAAATGGACATATTGATAAAACAAAAAACTGATAAAAATGACAAAAACACACAATTTTAAAACTTTAACAAAAATTAAAATAAGAGCATAAAATTAAAAACATATTTCAATTATTAATAAAAATATGCCGTACTGACCCGAATATAAGACTGTTTTTTTTTTTTTCTTGGAAATACATTGAAAAAACGCGGTTGCCGGTCTAGACTAGACTAGACTAGTCAGGGTCTAGACTTTGGAAAATCTCCAAACATCTTGGAAAAAGGGGGGTCGTCTTGTAATCGGGTCAATACGGTAATAGCATCTCATTGCTACTAAAATAACTCTGATGCTTTGTAATCACAGTTTGTTGTTTGTGTCTCCTCAGGGAAAAGGAGGAGGCCGAACAGCTCCAGCAGGAAGCATGGGAGCGTCACCACAGCAGGAAGGAGCTGCGAGCGAAAAACCAACACGTGCAGGAGACGCGTCCCGAGGAGGCCTTCTTCAGCCGCCTGGACTCCAGCCTGAAGAAGAACACTGCGTTCGTCAAGAAGCTCCGCACGCTCACGGAGCAGCAGCGCGGCTCGCTGTCGCAGGACTTCGACTCGCTCAACCTCAGCAAGTACATCGGCGAGGCCGTGAGCTCCATGGTGGAGGCCAAGCTGAAGATCTCGGACGTGGGCTGTGCCGTGCATCTCTGCTCCCTGTTCCACCAGCGCTATGCCGATTTCGCACCAGTTCTCCTCGCCGCCTGGAAGAGACACTTCGAGGCCAGGAAGGAGGAGAAGTCGCCCAACGTGAGCAAACTGCGGACCGACCTGCGCTTCATCGCCGAGCTCACCATCGTGGGTCTGTTCACGGATAAAGAAGGGCTGTCGCTTATCTACGAGCAGCTGAAGAACATCATCGGCGCCGACCGAGAGACGCACACTCACGTTTCCGTCATCATCAGCTTCTGCAAGCACTGCGGAGACGATATCGCCGGGCTGGTGCCACGGAAGGTCAAGAACGCAGTGGAGAAGTTCGGCTTGTCCTTCCCTCCCAGTCAGATCATTAATGCGGAGAAACAGCAGCCGTTCCAGAACCTGCTGAGAGAATATTTCACCTCCCTCACCAAACACCTGAAGAAAGACCACCGAGAGCTGCAGAACATCGAGAGACAGAACAGGTCAGTCTAGATATGGTTCGCAGAAGTCTTCCATTTACACAATGTTTATAACTGTGGAAATGTGTCATA
Organism: Spinibarbus caldwelli; assembly: GCA_039654775.1. NCBI lineage: Eukaryota > Metazoa > Chordata > Actinopteri > Cypriniformes > Cyprinidae > Spinibarbus > Spinibarbus caldwelli. The sequence continues at coordinate 1,841,569 of CM077228.1, read as the reverse complement.
ACTGTCTGTAAACAGGGTCCTTTAGGGGTGGGAATTGTTTGCAATCTTACGATTCGATTTGATTTGATTATTGATGGTGCAATATTCTGATTCCGATATACAGGGTTCGTACGGTCATGAAAAACCTGGAAAAGTCATGAAATTTTAAAACAGCAATTTCCAGACCTGGAAAAGTTTTGGAAAAATAAATTAACCCAAAAAGTTTTGGAAAAGTCATGGAAATCTGTTTCACAAATCTCTGTATAATATAGTTATGTTTAATCAGGTCCTGAATTTCGGTGCGGGATTGCGCATATATCGCATGGTTTTACTCATTCCTGCAGCTTTCAACTTTAAAATGGATATTCACGCATTTATTCAATAGCCTATAGCATGTAGGTTTGATGAGTAAATAAATCCACACAGAATATCAGATCAGTCATTTGAAAACAGCGTGAGTGATTCAGCTGTACCGCGTCTTCTTTCTTTGTTTATTTGCTTGTCTTTTAAAGCCATTTGGTACTCGCGCGCTCCAGAGGCGGTTTCCTGTGCACTCAGTCACGTCCAAAGCGCGCGCCTATAAAGCCGCCTTGCGAGTACCAAATTGAGTTTGGTACCAAACAAGCTCAGTAGAACCCTGTACGGACCTCAAACATATGCCCCAGTCCGGCCCTTGTCCAACAGCTTATCAGAATTACTGGCCCGAGTGAGACTGGAGCCCGTGTCTTTTTTCTCTCTTTCTCTTCCCAATTACACAGCTGCTGTTGGAGCCATTAAAATAGTTCAGTTTCGTTTTTAATGGCAAAGTGGTTATATTTATTTTCGTTTCTTTATGAAGTTAATTTAGAAATATGTTTGGAACATTTTTTTGTTTGTTAAATTCAAGTTTTTGTTTTTAAAGTAGCCTAACGACCAAGTGGCCAGCTGCAGACAGTGAGTTAGCCTATATGTTTGATCAATTTAGCCTTCTAAAATCAGCACCACTTGACAAAAATAAAATCTATATATAAAATACTTTTTAAAAAGCATATCACAATGTTAGTTTAAACGTTTGTGCTAGGCGCGTATCCAATCGTTTGTGCAGAGAGTGGAAGCTAAAGCGCGCTCTGCAGGACTTGGGAGTCGCCAGAGCAATCACTTGCATTTTCAATCGTTGTGATTTTTTTTTTATTTTTATTTTTTAAGAAAACAAACAGGATGCGCTTTCTGCGTCACAAAAATGAACTGAAACTCAGCGAATATTTTATTTCCCCTGGCCCCGACATATTCATCATGGTAATTACTTGCGGGGGTTTTGCGGCAAGCTTTATTGCGTGGGCTTTAACGCGGAACTCTTCCAGCACTCGCTGCTGCTGCTGGACACTAAACACTGTCCGAGCCGCTCTTCACAGTCGAGGTAGCATCGTGTTGTTTCCACCAGCGCGGCAAATCCTTTTCATCACCATAATAATTGATGGATATCTAAAATATAAAAATAAGGAGGAAGCCTAAAACAAGCCCGATGCCCGGCCCGCGTCTGAGCTATGACATGAAAATTGTGCCGAAGCCGTAAATAAGTCGGGACCCTTCGGGGTTTTGGGCTGAAATACAGGTCTCTAAACAAAAATAAGTGGCTTAATTTGCACAGCTTGTTGCGTTTAAGCGGCAAAAATACACACAAAATGACGTTAAAATGAGTATCCTCATAAGCGTTGTTTTTTTTTTTCTTAAGTGAACAGTTGCGAAAGAGAAAAGTTTCCAAAACGAAATTCAGGTCCTGCATTTAACTGGGTTAAATAAATTCGGTGATGCGATATGTTGTCTGTGTGGAGTAAAGGTCATTGCACACTGGTCTGAAATTTTCGCACGAAAAAAAAAAAAAAAAAAAATTTTAAATAAATAAATATGACCTCACGTTGTCAAGTCACCTTTATTTATATAGCGCTTTTAACAATACAGATTGTGTCAAAGCAACTTTTCGATATCAAAATAGGAAAATAGTGTCAGTGTAAAGTGACAAGATTAAACACTCAATTTTCAGTTAAAGGCATTTCATTATTGAATTCAGTGATGTCATCGTCCAGCTCAGTTCAGTTTAAATAATATCTGTGCATCAAGTCGACCATATCGCTGGAAATTAAGTGTCTCCTGCTAAGCAAGCCAGAGGCGACAACGGCAAGGAACCAAAACTCCATCAGTGACAGAATGGAAAAAAAAAAAAAACCTTGTCAATCACGTTTACATACTGCCTCCGAAACTTTCGTCAGTCATAAAAAAAAAATCGGATCAGGTTCGATTTTCTGCGTTTTCACATCCGTAGCATGCATTTTGATAGGAAAGGATGACGAATACGGAAAAAAAAAAAAAAAAAAAATGCATACGAAAATTTCGGACTCAGTGTGCAAGGACCTTCACGTCTGGCGCAGTTGCAGCTTGTATTTATTACTAAAACAAGAAAGCAAACAATAGCATTAATAGTCATTAAGTTTAGTTAACATATGCTATGATAATTTGAACAGACTTTTATTCTTATTGTAAAATAATGGAACATTAGGTAATGAATATCGTCTCAAAAGTCATGGAAAAGTCATGGAAATTTATTGGTAAAAATGTGTACGAACCCTGGATATAGTAAAACTACCTTCTAGAGGCCATAATTTCTGGATGTTTTTGTTCTGCATCTTTCATAGCATTTAATGTGAGTCTCTAAGCATGTATGCATCTTCTTTTATGTCAATGTCATATATTTAATTAATGAATTCAGTATGAATAATATGACACAATCAGACTGTAAAATATATAAAAAAGTAATAAACAAAATAAGAAAAAAAACGTATTTCAGCTAGTTGTCAAGGCAGCATTTCTTTTTTTTTAGATTATATACGAAAATAACTAAAAATGAAATAAAGAATAAAAGCAACGTGTTAAAAAAATAATAAAATTGACAAAAACACCTAAGAAAATTACTAAAACTTTAACTAAAATGAAAATAGACTAAATAAAAACTACTTCAAAATTGTAATTAGAAACTATAATAAAATAAAACTAATAAAAATGACAAAAACACCCAACAAAATGACCAAAACTTTCAAATTAAAATGAAAGCAGAAAATATGAAGATGAAATCTAATTCAAAATATTAATAAAACTATAATAAAATTAAACTAATAAAAATATTGAAAACATTCAACAAAATGACTAAAACTTTAACTAAAATGAAAACAGAAAATAGAAAAATAAATCTATTTCAAAATATTAATAAAAACTATAATAAAATAACACTGATATTTACACAGACTGTTTAATGAAGCTCATAACTGGCATAAATGTGTTTACTTAAATGAATCCCTATCTAATCCATTCACTTAAATCTTAATGAGTGAGTCAATGAATTATTAATTCAATGATTCGTTCAGTCCAGCTGATCCCTTCAGAAAGTCACTTCTGTCTTTATGAATGGGTTATTGAATTATTCACTCAACCGATTCATTCAAAAATGCGGATTCAGAAACAGTGCTGTGTGTTGCTCTGAGATGTGCTTCTGCTTCAGCTTTGGAATTATTTCCACTGATTGCATTTGAAAAGTGATAATAATGTTTTGTGTCTCTGTGCAGGCGTATCCTGCACTCTAAAGGAGAGCTCAGCGAGGACAGACATAAGCAGTATGAGGAGTTCACCACCTCCTATCAGAAGCTGCTGGCAAACACGCAAACGCTGGCCGATCTGCTGGACGAGAACATGCCTGAACTTCCTCAGGACAAAACCATCCAGGAAGGTGCGACAGTCGGCACAACTTCATCTGTGTGAGAGTTTGTCTTGGCATGCGCATGATTTGTTGATTTGTGTGGCAGAACATGGTCCGGGCATCGATATCTTTACGCCAGGGAAACCGGGAGAGTACGATCTGGATGGAGGGATCTGGGAGGACGAGGACGCGCGGAACTTCTACGAGAACATGGTGGATCTGAAGGCGTTTGTACCTGCTATCCTCTTCAAGGACAATAAGAGCAGCCAAACCAGCAAAGGTACTGAATGCTTTCACTATTACTTATATACTGTCATAGTATTTATTCATATTTAGAATTAGCCTTTATTTTTATATTAACATTTTTCTTTTTTCGTAATTGTTAGTAATTTCCTTTTGAATGGTTTGGGATTTTAATTTTAATTGCTTTTATTTTGCTATTTAGCATTTTTTTTTATTTCAGTTGTAGTAATGTTAGTACCAGTATTGTTTTAGTATCATTGAGATATAGATTATAGTTTTTATTAATATTATAAATCAGTTTTTATTCATACATTTTCTGTTTTACATTTACATTTTAATTTTAGTTAGTCATTTTTAATAATTTTATATTATTATAGTTTATATATATATATATATTATGGGTGTCAACGTTAACGCGTTAACGCATGCGATTAATCAAAAACTTTTAACGCGTTAATATTTTTTTAACGCAAATTAATCATGTGATAACGTTTGACCCCAACTTCACGTCATCGCAGTGCGGAAGGTTATCTATCATTGTGTGATAGTGGCCATGGGCTATTTTGAAAATAGTCGCGGGAAAAATTACAGAGCCGCGAGTTTTTGGGCTAACGTTACTTTTATAATGTACCGCGGCCGCCCAAAGAGTATAAAGAGAAATAAAAATGAAAATAGATTCTTTTACTAATGTGTGTTATACTCGGAATGTATACCTGGCAACTTAAGACCTGAGAGGCGGTTGGAACATCACAAACAACGTGAGTTTCAGTCAGAGCACATGTTAAGGCTTTTACACAGCAGAAATAAACATGACAACAGCCACTATAGATTATATACGATAATAAACACACGATTACGATAGGATATGGTTTGTATGTGATTTTCTTGAGATGAATGTGTACATCTGAAATGCTAATTTGTGCAGCGATATAAAAGGCTATACATAGCATATTTTAACAACAGTAAACGACCAAATTCTACATGTGATCGCAAAAGGAAGTTATTACAAACACTCGATGGTGGTTTGAAGTGAGTTCTGAGTAAAAGTGTACTATTAATCTCATAAATTGTCTTATGAAGCATGATGCTAATGTTAGCTCTAATGCACCTGCAGAACAGGTCCAATTCTTCATAATGCATTTCGTCATAATACTTCACGTAAGGTCGCAAGAAAATGTTGTTGTAGTATTTATTTGGAAATACTTTTGATAATAGTTGGGTAAGCGTATACTGGGATTGAAGCGATGTGGCTTGGTAAACGTTGTATTGCCAGTATAAAGGTTGATAATGGCTGAATAAAAACAAAAGAATAATGATAAAATAATAATAAGGATTATGTCTCATACCTGGCAGAGGTGTGAAAGGTTCTGTTTCCTTAAAGTAGTTTGTCATGCATTTCATTTCAACACATTTACATGTAAATCCTAGTATTTTAAATTTGTGATTAATCATGATTAATCACAGTCCATGACTGTGATTAACGCGATTAAAATTTTTAATCGATTGACAGCACTAATATATATATATATATACATACACAGTGGGTACGGAAAGTATTCAGACCCCCTTAAATTTTTCACTCTTTGTTATATTGCAGCCATTTGCTAAAATCATTTGTTCATTTTTTTTCCTCATTAATGTACACACAGCACCCCATATTGACAGAAAAACACAGAATTGTTGACATTTTTGCAGATTTATTAAAAAAGAAAAACTGAAATATCACATGGTCCTAAGTATTCAGACCCTTTGCTGTGACACTCATATATTTAACTCAGGTGCTGTCCATTTCTTCTGATCATCCTTGAGATGGTTCTACACCTTCATTTGAGTCCAGCTGTGTTTGATTATACTGATTGGACTTGATTAGGAAAGCCACACACCTGTCTATATAAGACCTTACAGCTCACAGCGCATGTCAGAGCAAATGAGAATCATGAGGTCAAAGGAACTGCCTGAAGAGCTCAGAGACAGAATTGTGGCAAGGCACAGATCTGGCCAAGGTTACAAAAAAATTTCTGCTGCACTTAAGGTTCCTAAGAGCACAGTGGCCTCCATAATCCTTAAATGGAAGACGTTTGGGATGACCAGAACACTTCCTAGAGCTGGCGGTCCGGCCAAACTGAGCTATCGGGGGAGAAGAGCCTTGGTGAGAGAGGTAAAGAAGAACCCAAAGATCACTGTGGCTGAGCTCCAGAGATGCAGTCGGAAGATGGGAGAAAGTTGTAGAAAGTCAACCATCACTGCAGCCCTCCACCAGTCGGGGCTTTATGGTGGAGTGGTCCGACTGAAGCCTCTCCTCAGTGCAAGACACATGAATGCCCGCATGAAGGACTCCAAGATGGTGAGAAATAAGATTCTCTGGTCTGATGAGACCAAGATAGAACTTTTTGGCCTTAATTCTAAGTGGTATGTGTGGAGAAAACCAGGCACTGCTCATCACCTGTCCCAACAGTGAAGCATGGTGGTGGCAGCATCATGCTGTGGGGGTGTTTTTGAGCTGCAGGGACAGGACGACTGGTTGCAATCGAGGGAAAGATGAATGCGGCCAAGTACAGGGATATCCTGGACGAAAACCTTCTCCAGAGTGCTCAGGACCTCAGACTGGGCCGAAGGTTTACCTTCCAACAAGACAATGACCCTAAGCACACAGCTAAAATAACGAAGGAGTGGCTTCACAACAACTCCGTGACTGTTCTTGAATGGCCCAGCCAAAGCCCTGACTTAAACCCAATTGAGCATCTCTGGAGAGACCTAAAAATGGCTGTCCACCAACGTTTACCATCCAACCTGACAGAACTGGAGAGGATCTGCAAGGAGGAATGGCAGAGGATCCCCAAATCCAGGTGTGAAAAACTTGTTGCATCTTTCCCAAAAAGACTCATGGCTGTATTAGATCAAAAGGGTGCTTCTACTAAATACTGAGCAAAGGGTCTGAATACTTAGGACCATGTGATATTTCAGTTTTTCTTTTTTAATAAATCTGCAAAAATGTCAACAATTCTGTGTTTTTCTGTCAATATGGGGTGCTGTGTGTACATTAATGAGGAAAAAAAATGAACTTAAATGATTTTAGCAAATGGCTGCAATATAACAAAGAGTGAAAAATTTAAGGGGGTCTGAATACTTTCCGTACCCCACTGTATGTGATATATAGAATTAGTGTTTTTTTTTTACATTTTCTGTTTTTATTTTCATTGTAGTAAAATCTGCATTTATTTTGTTTGGTGTTTTTGTCATTTTTATTAGTTTGTTTATACAGTTGTTTTTTTTTTTTTTTTTTTAAGTATATGAAACATTATGTGGTTTTTGTTGTTTGTGTGCAGAAGCACAAGAGGGAAACAGCACTGAGGAGTTGGAGATGGAGTTGGAAGCGTTGGACATCACTGATGACCCGATAGATCTGGACACAGCTGACGAGACTGAAAGTGAAGAACTGGCCAAAAAGTTACTGGATGAGCAAGGTAAAAATGCTTTCTCAATTAAACACTGATCAATGCACCTCCAAAACCTCCAGAGGGCACTGAAGGGGAAGTGCAGGATCTTTCCAGCAGTCCGACTTTATCTGTATTTTGCTTTTTTTTCCCCCAGTGACTGTAATTCTTTATATGTGCAGATTTATAATCATAAGTCAGTGTTTGAATTGTCATGTCATTTGTGTGTGTGTGTGTGTGTGTGTGTGTGTACAGAGCAGGAGGATGAGGAGGCCAGCACCGGCTCTCATCTTAAACTCATCGTGGACGCTTTCATCCAGCAGCTCCCAAACTGCGTCAACAGAGACCTGATTGACAAGGTAAAGAGTTAAAACACACAAAACACACACACACAGTTTTAATAATTTTAGTACTTCAACTTAAAACTTCTTTCAATTACAAGTTTTATTCTGTTTTTTTAATTGAATACTTTTATTTCATGTTTAGATTTTGTTTTTATTTTAATTTTAGTAATTTTATAATTTTTTATTTTTTTTTTATAATTTTTATTAGTTTTTAAATATTTTATTTATCATTGATTTACTTTAGTCAGTTTTAGTAATTTTAGTACTTCAACACGTGTGTGTGTGTGTGTATATATATATATATATATATATATATATATGTGTGTGTGTGTGTGTGTGTGTGTGTGTGTGTGTGTGTGTGTGTGTGTGTGTGTGTATGCAGGGCTCGACATTAACGCTTGTCCGCTTGTCCAGGACAAGTGAATATTTTGGACTGACAAGTGAAAGAGAAATTTACTTGCCCAATCGGACAAGTAACTTCAAAAAGTAAACACCAAAAACAGTAATGACTGCCTTTATTTATGAAATAGCCTTTGTTATAGGGGTGTGCAATATATATCGTTTGCGATAATTTCGTAATTGTTGTTTTAACGAGTGTATTGCAAGAATCAAACAAAACACACCTACAGAGTGCACGCATACATTACATAAAGTTGTCTAGGTTAGACTAGCGCACGTGCGAGTGCGTTCTTTCACTGCATGATTCAGTATTATAATGCATGAAGAATGATAAGAAAATTCAAGATATGGGAGCAGAAAATGTATATATTTATATATAATTTTTTTTTTTTTTTTTTTTTTTTTGCTCCAAAAACCATCATGATTACAAATGTGATTTTATGCAACAGTTCAATAAACAAGAAGTTAACATTAAGAGACTTACGTTTTAGACACCATATTTCCTGTTTCTGCTCTGTTTCACCAACAAAAATCATTCCAAACACAGCCACAGCACTGTTTTGCATCTCTGAGCAACATGACGGCGTTTCGGTCCTGAATGAATCAACCGTTTAAATGATTTGGTTCAGTTGCAATGAGTCACTTATAAACAGTGACTTGATGCCACCTACTGGTGGTTTTAATTTCACATTTACAGTGTCTTTTCATTTTTTTAAATAATTTCAAATATCAGTATTCAACGTTTTATGAATCAAAACATTATTTATTCATTTGTAACTGCAGATTAAAGCAGTCCATGTCCCTCAGAGCTGCATTAAACAGTGGGTAAATGTATCTATTCCACTTCAGATGCAGCTTCTGTGTTTCCTCTACATTGCAAAGATGAATTTTGTTGATACTGATTTCATTTGTTTGGTAACAGCCCAAATGTCTTATTATACTAATTGTCTGATTAAATTGAACTAATTAAAAAAATAAAAATTTAAGTTTGAAAATTCATATATAAAAAAAGAAGTAAATATTAGCATTTTATTTTTAAGTTTAATGTAAAATAATTATATTTGTAGTTAACACTCCCTTTTTATTTCAAAATATAACAGTGTTATCACACTTTATTTAAAAAGAAAAATCTAACTAAATAAACTAAATGTGTTTTGTATAACTACAATAAATAATTATATTTATAACTCAATTAAAAAAATAATAATAATAACAATAATCTCTCCGGGCAAGTAACTTGATGACAAATTTACAAATTTACTTGTCCGAAGGACAACCACATGAGAATACTTAATGTCAAGCCCTGGTATGTGTATATATCTATATATGTATATGTATGTATATGTGTATGTATGTATATGTTTATGTATATGTATGTGTAATATATAATTTTTGATTTGATATTTTTGAGTTTTTCATTGAATACTTGTATTTTTTGTTAATGTTTTCATTTTATTTTAGTCATTTTGTTATGCTTTTATCATTGTAATGATTTTAAAAAAAAAAAAAAAACCTTATATTTATCTTTAATCTATTTATTTTCCACATCTAATTTTCATTTAAGATTAAGTTTTTAATTTATTATGTTTATATTATTTCAGCTTTATTTCAATTACCAAAGACTTTTTTTTTTGGTCATATAGGGCTGATGAGTTGTTATGCTTGTTTTGTGTCCAAACGTGTTCCTGTGTGTTTTCAGGCTGCTATGGACTTCTGTATGAACATGAACACCAAGTCCAATCGCAGGAAGTTGGTTCGAGCTCTTTTCATGGTGCCCAGACAGAGGTGTGTGTGTGTGTGTGTGTTTACAGCATCTGTAGATGTGAACACTAGATGGAGCCAGAGCTCTTGAGTTTTCAGTCATTTGATCTTATCAAGTGTTCATTCAGATTTGAAGTGTGGCTGTGCATTAATAATTTTACATATGTGTGTGTCAGGCTGGATCTGTTGCCGTTCTACGCTCGTCTGGTGGCCACTCTACACCCGTGTATGTCTGACGTAGCTGATGACCTCTGCTCAATGCTCAAAGGAGATTTCAGATTTCATGTGAGTGTGTTTCTCATTAGCTAAACGTTATCAAACCAGGTATTTTAGTACCAAACAAGCTATTTTAGAGTCAGAATGCCCTAAAATAGGTCTGGGTCTGCAAGTCACCAGAAACCAGTTTCACACAAATAACACATGAAAGTGAGTGTGTTTGTTCGTGTGTTTCTTACAGATCAGAAAGAAGGACCAAATCAACATTGAGACCAAGAATAAGACGGTGAGGTTCATCGGGGAGCTGGCCAAGTTCAAGATGTTTTCCAAAACGGACACACTGCACTGCCTCAAGGTGAGCTGATGACACCTACAGTGTGTACTAGCTAGGGATGTCAACAATAGTGCACTAACAAGGGATGTCAACTATAGTGCTTCATTATGATGTCCATACTAAAATAAAAAATGTTAGGGCTGCCCCCTAATAGTCGACTAACCATTAGTCAACCGAAAGAGGCTTGGTCAACCAAAATTTTGTTAGTCGCTTAGTTGCAGAAAAATAAATAAATAAATAAATAAAAATCCACATTGGCGATACAGTAATACAGGTAATTGGGTAAAGGTAAAGATTGGTATTACAGTACTCGGGGAGGACATCCAAACGCTCGCCTATCATTCATCGACCTCAAATATGGCTTATCATCTGAAATATGTTAGTAGCAGCAACTTTACAATCTAATGTTAACCTGGAAAAATGTGTGCTATTCAAGTGTCTGTGTGGAGTGTGGAAGCTGAATAGCGCTCACTGCAGGACAGATGGAGGCGCCGGTGCACTCACTTGCTCTTAAAATACCCCCTCATTTTTGGTCATACAGATAAGAGTAATACATCTTTCGAATCTGTAAAGACTGTTTATTTGTGTGCACTCACAATAACAAAACATTGAGCTTTTGTAAAATAATGAAAGCAACAGTATGCGCTTTCTGCCGTCTCGATCTCTGAGAACTTGAGCTTGAAACTCTGTGTATCTTCGCTTTACAGACATAAAAAATATATATATAGAGAAAGAGTGAAATGTTTACTTTCAAATAATCTAATTCAAATGGAAAACATTCTCAGATCATGTAATCCGTATGAAACATGCATACAGGTGCATCCACTACTGCGGAGATGACGAGTCAGTGTCGCCGACTTCATCTCTTAAACCGAAAACAAAGAAAGCACTAGTTTATCAATGAATTATTAAAATGTTAATGCAGCCTCCTTACTGTTTTTCCCTGACACATATATTCATAATCTTACTTCTGCCAGTGTGCCGTGGCAAGCTTTAACTATGTGCGCTTGAGCGCTTATTAAGCAATGTAGGCAATTAAAGGCTCATTATTATGATCTAAATGGTTTATTAATAAACGTGTGATTAGATGAACGACTACCAGAAAAATCTTTAGTCGAGGGCAGCTCTAAAAAATGTAATGATAGCAGTCTATGTTAATTTGATTTGTTTTTATTTAATATGTACTTTTATATTAAGGAGTGAGTTCAATACAGTGTAAATATTTTATTTTTAATAACCAATAAAAATTATTTTTGGTCATTGAAATGAAGCTAAAATAAAATATAAATATTAGATGAAAAACTTCAACTTAAACTTTAAAACAAAATTAGAAATGTTAATAGAATTAATAAGAGAACTGAAAACTAAACAGTCTAGCCAGGGTTTTTATAGTTACCTATAACTAAAACAAAAATTAAATCTCAAACCATAAGAAAAACATTTGTTACTTGAAATAAAATTAAAACATTAAAAATATATGTATTTCTTACTTATTTTAACTTGAAATACTAAAGTAATTAAAAAATCATATAGACATTAAAAACTATCTAGAAGAAACCAATAAAAATGACAAAAAATTAACTAAAATAAAGATGCAAACAGAAAATATAAAAATTAAAATATGTTCAAAATATTAACAGATATAACAGTATCTCAGTGATACTAAAGTTACATGGGAACTAACTGATAAAAAATAAATACGTTTAACTTTAAGTACTAAAATAACAAATTAAACTGAAATAAAAATTAATAAAACTATGTAGAGATTAAAAAAAACTAATAGAAATGACAAAAAACATTAACTAAAATTAAAATGACAACAGAAAATATAAAAACAATATCTTGAAAATATAAATAAAAACTATAAGTATCTTAATGATACTAAAATTACACTGGAACTAACTGATATATAAAGTAATTTTAAATTGAAGTACTAAAAGTACTAGGACTAAAACTGAAATAAAAAGATATTAAAGATATTTTAAAAAATTAAATTAAAATAAAAAAAAATTACTAAAACTTTTTTTACAAAAAATTTAAATTAACTGAAAATATAAAAAACTTAAAAAAATTTAATAAATTTTTAATACACTTAGTATAGCAGTAATACTAAAATAGCACTGGATCAGTAGCATTTTAGCTTTGCTGTGATATTAAAGTTCATGTGCTGATAATAACATTGACTGCTGAAACTTTGGTATCATCATATCCTCAATACAGACATTTATTCCAGCATCTCTAATGCTCTGTGTGTGTGTGTTTGTGCAGATGCTGCTGTCTGATTTCTCTCACCATCATATCGAGATGGCCTGCACACTGCTGGAGACCTGTGGACGCTTTCTCTTCCGCTCACCGGACTCTCACCTGCGCACGAGTGTCTTACTGGTCCGTCTTCACACAAACAGACACACAAACATGCAAACCTGCGGCTGCCCTCTTCATGCTGCTGATCATGTGTGTGTTCACAGGAGCAAATGATGCGTAAGAAACAGGTTCAGCATCTGGATGTGCGTTACGTGACGATGGTGGAGAACGCCTATTACTACTGCAACCCGCCGCCGATGGAGAAGACAGTCCGCAGGAAGAGACCGCCGCTGCAGGAGTACATCCGCAAACTCCTCTACAAAGACCTGTCCAAGGTCACCACTGAGAAGGTGTGTCACGTATATGGTGGACGCAGGGGTGCCGCATTTATTTTGTGGCCCACATCATGCTAAATATGAACATATATTTATTATAATTTGTGGCCAAAAGAAGCGTGAACATTAGGCAGTGTGATTGTCAATTTTGTCACTCCTGACATTTAGCAGTGAGTATGTGGTCATTGGTCCTATTAGTAGCTTGAAAATAAAACTTAAAACTGTGAATAAAAATAAAACTTAAAGTTATTACAACTGTGAATGAGTTGTATCCAGAAAGCAATCTTAATAATCACTGAAGCTGTCAAACACCTCATTTCAGCGCTATATATATATGTATATAGAATATATCATTTTTATAATTTTTTTTAACTAGTCTATATATTATATAAACAAATTTTACATATAAATTTTAAATTATATTGCAATATATAAAATATAAAAATACTGCAATAACGAATATATTATGAAATATTAAATATTGTAAATACGTTAAAAACATGAATATATTATAAAAAATATATTAAAATATACATTTTATTATGCATTATTATAAAAGTGGCATGTTTAATAGTGTGTGTGTGTGTGTGTGTGTTATACTTTTATATATAGTAAAAGTATAAATACATATATAGTAGAAATAACATCAAAAAGCATAAATATAAAAATGTATAGGAAATATGTATCTTATTATTAAATAGTATTATTAAAGTATTATTTAATAACTGTGTGTGTGTGTTTGTGTGTGTGTATGTATATATAGTAAAGTATAAATGCAATGAAAAATTATTATATATATATATATATATATATATATATATATATATATATATATATATATATATATATATATATATATATATATATTTATATATTTATAAAATGTACATCATTTAAATTTATTAATGTTTGTATTATATTTATTTTAGGCTGTTCCCAATTTACAAAGACACAAAAAAACAAGCAAAATACTGGAGGAGTGCATTTAGCTTTTACTTGGGTGTAAAATCAGTTTTGTTGTCTGTAGGTGTTGAGGCAGATGAGGAAGGTGCCCTGGCAAGATCCTGATGTGAAGAGTTACCTGATCTGCTGTATGATCAACATCTGGAACGTCAAGTACAACAGCATCCACTGCGTAGCCAACCTGCTGGCCGGACTGATTGCGTATCAGGAGGACGTGGGCATTCATGTGGTGGACGGTGTGCTGGAGGACATCCGCCTCGGCATGGAGGTCTGTGTGTGTGTGTGTGTGTGTGTGTGTGTGTGTGTGTGTGTGCACGCTTACAACCCATGACTTGATTGCATTACTTCTAGTCAAGTCAAGTCACACTTGTTGCTATAGCACTTTATGCAATACAGATGGTTTCAAAGCAGCTTCACAGTAATAAACAGGAAAATTATCATATTGCAGAAACATCATTAATTACAGAACATTAACATTAATATTACAGAAACATTGTTCAGAATTCTAAAATTCTGAACTGAATTTAATTTCAGCTGTAAAGCAGCTCTAAAAAGACAATAGTGTCATTATTCAGACCAATTCAGTTCAGTGTTGATAAAATTTTGTTCAAATATTTAGTCCTAATATAAGATTTCAAGTCATTATTTTCATTCCAACTAAACACATTAAGTAAATGTATTAACTCTTAATTACAGAAATGTATCACTTTTAATCATATATACACTACGTCAAAAGTTTTTAAATTTTAAATTTTTTTATTGTTTTAAGTCTCTTCTGCTCACTAAGCCTTCATTTATTTGATCAAATACAGTAGAAAAGAAGCTAAACAAATACATTAAAAATAGTGAAATATTTTTACAATTTAAAATAGCTGTTTTCTATGTGAATATATTTTAAAATGTAATTGAATGCTGTGATGCGCAGCTGAATTTTAAGCATCATTACTGCAGTCTTCAGTGTCACATGATCCTTCAGAAATCATTTTAATATGCTGATTTACTGCTCAAGAAACATTTCTGATTATTATCAATGTTGAAAACAGTTGTGCTGCCAATATTTTTTTTAAAAACTGATACATGGATTATTCAGGATTGTTTGGATTGTTTGGATCTGTTTAGTTCAGTGTTGATTAAGTTTAGTACTAATATAGTAACTAATTCTATAGTAACTTCTAATTATAGTAACTAATTATGTGACATTAAAAAGAGAGGCGTTTAATTGCATTTGTCAGTGCACTTATAATAATAGAACGCAAAAACGTCAATGATGTCAACAACGTCATATGATGTAAATTCTAAGTCAGAATCAAAACATAATTATTATCTAATGCTTCGATTAGAGATTTTTCGATGCTTTAGATGTTGATGTGTGTTTGGTTCTCAGGTGAACCAGCCCAAGTTTAACCAGCGGCGGATCAGCAGCGCTAAGTTTCTGGGTGAGTTGTATAACTACCGTATGGTGGAGTCTGCCGTCATCTTCCGCACGCTCTTCTCCTTCACCTCATTCGGCGTGAACACAGATGGCTCTCCCAGCCCACTGGACCCCCCCGAGCACCTGTTCCGCATCCGCTTGGTCTGCACCCTGCTGGACACCTGCGGACAGTACTTTGACCGCGGCTCCAGCAAGAAGAAGCTCGACTGCTTCCTCATTTACTTCCAGGTGAGCGTTTGCCTTTGGACCAGCCAGTCACAGACGGATGATCATGTGTATATTTGTAGCAATATACAAAAATACATTGTATGGGTCAAAATTATCAATTTTTCTTTTATGCCAAAAACCATTAGGATATTAAGTAAAGATCATGTTCCATGAAGATATTTTGTCCATTTCCAACCGTAAATACAGGTGCATCTCAATAAATTAGAATGTCCTAGATAAGTTCATTTATTTCAGTAATTCAACTCAAATTGTGAAACTCGTGTATTAAATAAATTCAATGCACACAGACTGAAGTAGTTTAAGTCTTTGGTTCTTTTAATTGTGATGATTTTGGCTCACATTTAACAAAAAACCCACCAATTCACTATCTCAACAAATTAGAATACTTCATAAGACCAATAAAAAAAACGTTTTTAGTGAATTGTTGGCCTTCTGGAAAGTATGTTCATTTACTGTATATGTACTCAATACTAGGGTAGGGGCTCCTTTTGCTTTAATTACTGCCTCAATTCGGCGTGGCATGGAGGTGATCAGTCTGTGGCACTGCTGAGGTGGTATGGAAGCCCAGGTTTCTTTGACAGTGGCCTTCAGCTCATCTGCATTTTTTGGTCTCTTGTTTCTCATTTTCCTCTTGACAATACCCCATAGATTCTCTATGGGGTTCAGGTCTGGTAAGTTTGCTGGCCAGTCAAGCACACCAACACCATGGTCATTTAACCAACTTTTGGTGCTTTTGGCAGTGTGGGCAGGTGCCAAATCCTGCTGGAAAATGAAATCAGCATCTTCAAAAAGCTGGTCAGCAGAAGGAAGCATGAAGTGCTCCAAAATTTCTTGGTAAACGGGTGCAGTGACTTTGGTTTTCAAAAAACACAATGGACCAACACCAGCAGATGACATTGCACCCCAAATCATCACAGACTGTGGAAACTTAACACTGGACTTCAAGCAACTTGGGCTATGAGCTTCTCCACCCTTCCTCCAGACTCTAGGACCTTGGTTTCCAAATGAAATACAAAACTTGCTCTCATCTGAAAAGAGGACTTTGGACCACTGGGCAACAGTCCAGTTCTTCTCCTTAGCCCAGGTAAGACGCCTCTGACGTTGTCTGTGGTTCAGGAGTGGCTTAACAAGAGGAATACGACATCTGTAGCCAAATTCCTTGACACGTCTGTGTGTGGTGGCTCTTGATGCCTTGACCCCAGCCTCAGTCCATTCCTTGTGAAGTTCACCCAAATTCTTGAATCGATTTTGCTTGACAATCCTCATAAGGCTGCGGTTCTCTCGGTTGGTTGTGCATCTTTTTCTTCCACACTTATTCCTTCCACTCAACTTTCTGTTAACATGCTTGGATACAGCACTCTGTGAACAGCCAGCTTCTTTGGCAATGAATGTTTGTGGCTTACCCTCCTTGTGAAGGGTGTCAATGATTGTCTTCTGGACAACTGTCAGATCAGCAGTCTTCCCCATGATTGTGTAGCCTAGTGAACCAAACTGAGAGACCATTTTGAAGGCTCAGGAAACCTTTGCAGGTGTTTTGAGTTGATTAGCTGATTGGCATGTCACTATATTCTAATTTGTTGAGATAGTGAATTGGTGGGTTTTTGTTAAATGTGAGCCAAAATCATCACAATTAAAAGAATCAAAGACTTAAACTGCTTCAGTCTGTGTGCACTGAATTTATTTAATACACGAGTTTCACAATTTGAGTTGAATTACTGAAATAAATGAACTTTTCCACATTCTAATTTACTGAAATGCACCTATATATTAAAACATAATTTTGGATTGGCAATATGCATTGCTAAGAACTTCATCTGGACAAGTTTAAAGGTGATTTTCTCAATATTTTGATATTCCAGATTTTCAAATGGTTGTATCTCAGCCAAATATTGTCCTATCCTAACAAACCATACATCAATGGAAAGCTTATTTATTCAGGTTTCAGACGATGTATAAATCTCAATTTCGAAAAATTGACCCTTATGACCGGTTTTGTGGTCCATGGTCACATATTATATTATATAATAATAGATTGCATAAATGTGTTTTTGTAAAAAATTTTCATATTTTAAAAAATAATATAGTGACAGCAAATGAGTTTTCTTCAATCTGAATGTATTTTTTTTATCTATACATTACTTGTTTAGATTTTTTTTTTTTTTAAATCCATCATATATATTAACATTCCTATGAAGCAATGTCTGTATCATAACTTGCCTCCCAAAAATAATTATAAAAATTAAAATAAAAAAAGATCATATTTGCGTAATGAAATTGAAGCCTATTTTTAGGTACATGTAATAATTTATTTTGCATTGTGACATTATTATAAAATGGCAATTAAACACATTAAGTAAATGCATTAACTCTTAATTACACAAATGTATCATTGTTAATCATATGATTTGGTGCTCAAATATGATCTGTTACTGGTGCTCAGTTATTAATAATAGTTCTTATTATCAATGTTAAACTTTTTGCTGCTTCATATGAAACGTGATGTTTTTCAGGATTCTTTGATAAATGTAAAGTTCAAAAGAACAGCATTTATTTGAAAGAATTGTTTTGCAACATTATAAATGCCTTTTGATCAATTTAATGTGTGCTTTATGAATGAAAGTATTAATTTCTTTTTTTAAGTCTTAATTTTTGAATGATAGTGAATTATGGTTTCCACAAACATTGAGCAGCACAACTGTTTTCAACACTGATAATAATCAGAAATGTTTCTTGAGCAGCAAATCAGCATATTAGAATGATTTCTGAAGGATCAGCTGCGCATCACAGCAGTCAATTACAGCTATTTTAAGTAGTAGTAATATTTCACAATTTTACTGTTTTAATGTATTTTGATCAAATAAATGCAGGCTTGAAAAGCAGAAGAGACTTCTTTCAAAAACATTAAAACTACAGATGTTGACTACAGATATGATGTTCAGCGTAGTGAAATGCTGTTTATTTGCGTGTGTTTTAGAGGTACGTCTGGTGGAAGAAGAGTCTGGATGTGTGGACTAAAGATCAGCCGTTCCCCATCGACATCGAGTACATGATCACAGACACGCTGGAGATGCTGCGGCCCAAAATGAAGCTGTGCTCGTCTCTGGACGAGGCCTGTGCTCAAGTCACACAGCTGGAGAGAGAGTTCCTCGTCAAACTTGGTAAAACACTCGTCTGATACTGTGTGTGTGTCTGTGTCTCTGTGTGTGTGTGTCTGTGTGTTAGGGGTCCATGGTATGGCCAGAATCGTACAGTATGAGCATTTTATGTCATATTAACAGTATATATCAATAAAGTTATTCCTGATGGATACTGTGTATTGCATGAGGTAATGAGTGTTTTTGATAATCAGTGAATGAAGTACTTTACAAATGAATGGTGCTTCATCAGTTGATTAACTTAACTTAAAATATCAGATGACTCATGTATGTTCCAGTATTATTTTTGTGATTAGATACTATTGTAGTATTTTTTTAAAATGTAGTATTTTTTAGTAGTATTTTGAATTGGCTAATTTTTAATAATGTAGTTATGTGTTTTTGACAATTTTATTAGTTTTTAATATATTTTCTGTATTTGTTATATATTTGTATATATTGTATTATGTAGATTTATTTTATTTTAGTTTTAGCTCTGTTTAATTTTCTAAATTTAAGTTTAATCAAAATTAGTTTGATTTTTGTAATTTTGTTTTGTGCTTTTGTCATTTTTTTTTATATTCGTGTTGAGGTTTAATATATCTTTTATTTAATTTTTAATCATAGTTTGGTTTTAAATGTTACTTCTAATTTAATTTTCTGTTTAATTTTTAATAACTGTTGTTGTTGTTGTTGTTTTATTAGTATGTTGATTTCATTTATTTAATTTCCTTTCATTTACCAAAAGTGGTAAGTGGTGTGATTTTTAGTATTTAAGTATTTTGTTTGTGCTTTTGTCAGTTTATTTTTTATATTAGCATTTAGGTTTAATTTATTTTTTTATTTTATTTTTAATTTTAATTCTGTTTTAGTTCTGTTTTCAGGTAGTAATTTTAGTGCTTCAATTTTATTTCACTTAAGGCAATATTTCTAATTTTTGTTTAGTTTGTTATTCATCTAATTTTATTTTATTTATTTAACAGAAATGTTTTTAATAGTTTGACAAACAAATGAATCAATCAGTCTGACGTCAGTGCAAAAACAGTTCATCATTTTGAGAAGGAGGAGGGTTTACAACTAAAGGCTCAACCTAAACTAATATTATGAAACAGAACAAATTATAATATTATAAAACAGTTCAGATTTTAGATTGTGATCAGATGAGATAGATGAGATATTCACTGTTGGACAGTGGAGCAGACTGATTAAATAACCGAGTGCTAGTGTGTTTTATGCAGTGTTTTGCTGAAGTCTACAGGGCCAAATGTGGCCATATTTGAGGAAACACCCACATCCCGTCACACCGCCCAGCCCTAGTGTGTGTGTGTGTGTGTGTGTGTGTGCAGCCGTTCTTCTAGTTGTTCCGCTCATGTTTCTGCTCTCCCCGTCAAGCAGCATTCCTCACAGGGACACACTGGTATGTTTTAATGTGTTCGGTCATTGACGCTTCATGCCTGACGTGTGCTGAGAGAAAGACACATTCCTGCGGCGAGTGTAAGAGTATCAGTATTAAAGCAGCTCAGACCCAGAATAGCTCTTCAGGAATGCTGTCGTGTGTGTGTGTGTGTCTGTCATCCGGCTGGTTTTAAACCACAATTGTTCTGTAGTGCCGGTTTATTTTTATCCGTTGTGGTCTGGTTTGGTCAGTAGCAGCATTCCTGTGTGTGTGTCCAGGCCTGGAGAAAGACGGCCGCTCCTCCAGCGCCATGGGCGAGAACGAGCCTCTGGATGAGGAGGATGATGATGATGAAGACGAGGGAGGAGCCGAGACCGAGGAGCAGTCTGGAAACGAGAGCGAGATGAATGAACCCGAGGAGGAGGTGACTGTTTTTCAGACGTGTGATTGACAGCTGTAAACTCCGCCTCCTCTCTCATATATTATAGTTTACTCTTACATATAGTTTAATGATGATGCACAGAGATGGAGAAAAGACCAGCATGAGTCACTACAAAGTCAAACTTGAAACTCATTTGCAAATCAAAAAAAAAACTCTTGAATATTATTTATTTATTTATTTATACACACACACACACACAATTATTTTATTATATATATGTATGTGTGTGTGTGTGTGTGTGTATATATATATATATAATATATATAGTAGAAACCATTGGACTGTTATAGAGGCTGATTAACTTTTGTAGCTTGAATAAAGATTAATCTGTATAGTTTGTGCATATACAATTTATAGTTTATGTGAAGATTGTTTTAAAATCACTTAAATTAAATGTTATATATTTCAGAGCCTATTAAATGTTAAAAATAATGGCTTCCAGTTATACTGTAATGTTGAATGGCTATAATTAATAGGTAAAATTGAGGGAAAATGCATTTAATAGAGACACCAGTAGCAGGACAAATTAAAAACATTGTATGTTTAGTCATTGTAGTAATAATAACTGCCTGTTTTTGCAAAAAGAGTTTCATGGCCGGTAAAAAAAAAATTTTAGCCGGTAAATTTTATCACGTCACGGCCATTGGCAGGTGTGGCAAAAAGTTAGTTTTAGGCCCTGTATATATGTATATGTCTCTCTCTCTCTCTTTCTCTCCCTCTCTCTCTCTCTCTCTCTCTCTCTCTCTCTCTCTCTCTCTCTCTCTATCTATCTATATCTATATATATATATATATATATATATATATAATATTAGTGCTGTCAAACGATTAATCGCGTCCAAAATAAGTTTGTTTACATAATATATGTATGTGTACTGTGTATATTTATTATGTGTATATATAAATACACACACATACAGTATATTTTTAAAATATTTACATGTATATACATTTATATATTTATATTCTTATATTTTATATTATACATAAATATATTTAATATATAAACATATTTTTCTTAAATATATACATGCACATCTTTGTATTTATATATACATAATAAATATACACAGTATACACACATTATGTAAACAAAAACTTTTATTTTGGATGCGATTAATCGTGATTAATCGTTTGACAGCACTAATATATACATATGTGTGTATGTATATGTGTGTGTGTGTGTCTTATAAAAAATAAAACATTTTATATATAAAATTATACATTTAAATTAAATTCTATACATAAAATTATATATATAAAAATTATATATAAAATATATTTTATATATAATAAAAGTTTTATATATTATTATATATACTAATTGAATTAATGTTTTCCTTTAAAATACAAACACATTTATTTATTATAAATTTAAATTAAAAAAAGTGCCAAAAGGTAAAACCACTTTTGTTCATTTATAAATAAAAAATACACACAAATATAAACATTAAAAAATTGCTATTCAGCTATCTACAGTATATATATATATATATACACACACAAAAAAAAAAAAATACACTATATTGCCAAAAGTATTGGGTCACCCCCTTCTAATGAACAGATTTGACTACTTTAGTAATTTCCATGAGTACAAATCTTAATGTTTAAGCATATAATGATATTCTAGGGAGTTGTGTGCTTCTAATTTTAAAGCAACAGTTTGGACAGGACCCTTTTCTATTCTAACATGACAATGCCTCTGTGTATAAGGCAAGGTTCAAAAAGAAATGATTGATTTAGTCAGTGTGGAAGAACTTGACTGCTCTGCAGAAAGCAGCTGAACACCTCTGGTGTGACTTTAAATGCAGATCTTGAGCCAAAAACTCTTCACCAAACACCAATGACTTGTACATATGGATACAGTCATTTTAGACACTTACAAAACTGTTGCAACAGAGATAGAAATACAATTTTTAAATACATGCATGTTTTAATCTTTGTTCCCACAGTTTTGGAAGTGCCTTTTTCTGTTCTAAAGAAGGAGGTGTCCCAATACGTTTGTCCATGTAGTGTATGTACAAGTCATTGGTGTTTGGTAAAGATTTTTTGGCTTAGAAGAATTAGAAGGTTTAATTAGAAGCACATAATGCCCTAGAATATCATTATATGCTTAAATATTAAGATTTGTACTCATGGAAATTACTAAAGTAGTCAAACCTGTTCATTAGAAGGGGGTGACCCAATACTTTTGGCAATATAGTGTATTTTTTTTTTTGTGTGTGTATATATATATATATATATTTATTTATTTATTCAAATTCCAATTAATGTTATACGTTTTAAATAAATTTAATATTAAATTTAAAAATACTTTGATAAGAGCACTTATGTTCATTTATAAATAAATCACACACAAACACATTTTATACACATTTTAAACAAAACTTCAGGTTTTATGAAGGTTTCATGTCTTATGATAAATGCGCTTGAAAAAAAAAAGTGAATATTTCACTTCATCTTGATGGAGTGTTTAGAGACAAATTGATGTTTAGAGACTAGATGGATTTAACATTAATGCATTATTTAATCAGCTAAACCGTGTGTTTTGTCGCGCACATGTTCAGGAGGGCTCAGACAATGAGGAAGAGGAGCATGAGGAGGAAGAGGAGAACACAGACTATCTGACCGACTCCAATAAAGAGAACGAAACAGATGAAGAGAATAACGTGAGTGTGATGTCAGGTGTTTGGCGGTTTCTCTGAGCTCTGAGTTAACGCTGATGTTTGTGTTGGTCAGGAGGTCACTATCCGTGGCGGAGGACTCAAACACGTGGCGTGTGCCGAGGACGAGGACTTCATCCAGGCTCTGGACAAAATGATGCTGGAAAACCTGCAGGTGCACAAACACTCTCTAAACCATTGTGCTTTTGCTTCTGTACATCCAAAACTGACCCTCTTTACTTTCTTAATCTTAAAATTTGTAGCTTTATGGCTTTTAGTCCACGAATGGATACTGTAAAGTCACATATGTGCTGGAAGTATGCTTTTATTTTATAAAACTACACTAGAAAATTAGTCAGTAGCACTTGTGTGCTCTATTCCAAGTCATATGGTCTATTTTTATGATACTTCAATGGTGTATTTTTTTGTCAGTTTCGGGGTTTAAAAGCAGTGGTCACTATGACCACTTACATGGAAAACAGCTGCTTCAAAATTTTCTACTATAAACCACAAAAAAATAACAGCATTCAAGTGTGAAACAACATGAGGAGGAATAAAAACTATCAGCTTGCATATTCACTTCGGCTTGAATATTTATATCTACATTTTTAGCATATAGCTGTGCAGTGAGAAATTATGCAAAAAGTTCTATAACAATTCAGTGACAATGGTGCAAATAAAATCCTTTTTTTTTTTTTTTTAATTGTTTTTGAAGTTACAGAAGTAAACAAAAATTGTTTTACAAGAAAATATGATTTCAGTCTTTCTACTTTAAAATTTTGTTACTTGTCAGTTCTATGTAATTATCTGTGAAATTTACTAGATGTTTTTTAACAATTAATCTGTATTAATCTTAATTACGTTTATAATTGAAATAATTTATTAATTAAAATAATTTAAAAAATATATTGTTTTTTTAAATGATTTTAAAATAAAATTCAATTTATTTAAATATTAAATAAATTACAGAATTATAAAGCACATTCAATTTATTGTTTAAATAATTTTCTTGTTTTTGTTACTTTTTTGCTACTTGGTGCAAAATAAAATAAATGTAATTAAACATTTTTATTTAATTATAAATTAGTGCAAAGTAAATTTATATAAAAATAAGTAGCAAAAAAGTAACAAAAATAGTAATAATAAAAAAAAAACTTTCTTATAGCTTAATACCTCAGTTTATACAGAAATGACACGCATGATCTTTAAGAATAAAATTTATTTATTTAATTAAAAATGTAATTCAATGCACATAAAATTTTAAATAAATTGTAAAACAAATTTTATGAAAATGTAAAGAAATTAGCAAGAAATGTGATATATGCACTATATTCCAGCTTCATATCTGAGTTATAATATCTTTATGTGTGAGCTGAATAAATGTTTCTGTTGACTGTGTGTGTGTGTGTGTGTGTGTGTGTGTGTGTGTGTGCGAGCAGCAGCGCAGTGGAGAGGCAGTGAAGATGCATCAGCTGGATGTAGCCATTCCCCTGCAGTTAAAGAGCCAGCTGAAGAAAAGCCCCGCCCCCTCCTGCACCGCAGACGCAGACATCAGCGACACCATGCAGTTCGTCATGCTCACGCGCAAGGGCAACAAACAGCAGGTACAGTGTGTGTGTGTGTTGGAATGTTTCAGGTCTGCAGGGTGTGTTCAGGATGTGGCTTTGGGAGTGTACACTACAGCTCTCACATATATATATATATATATATATATATATATATATATATATATATATATATATATATATATATATATATATATATATATATATACATACACAGCATCAATCTGCTGGTGTCTCAGTGACCCACTTTAACCCTTTACAGTCTTTCAGAAACTTGACATTCATGCTTGATATTCAGAAACTTGTTTTCTTTTTGGCTCTCTCACTACATTTGTATTGCCAGAGCGTTTTTAACATATACAGTCATGGCCAAAAATTTCATAATGATATTTCCCCCCATTTTAAATTCTTATTATCCGATGAAAGGTTAGATTTTTTGTGAATTTAAATAAAAGATCAAAAGGATTAACAATGCAGATTAATTTTCACAGCCTTCTTTGATCATATTTACCAAGGGTGCTGATATTTTTGGCACTGACTAGCTGTGTGCAATGAGAAATTGTGCTAAAAAGGTAACAACTCCTGGTGGAATGACCTGCCCAACTCAATCCGAGCAGCTGATTCCTTAGCCATCTTTTAGTCATCAAAAATCGACTAAAAACACATCTCTTCTATCTTTATTTGACCCTCTAACACTCTCTATTCTAATTCTATTCTTAAAAAAAAAAAAAAAAACTAACTAGCTTCTCTAAACTTTTTGCATTCTATCTGTTTTCTTTTTATTTATTTTACAATTAACAAAAGTAAAAAAAGGCCTCTAACACTAGCTTCCTCTATTCTTTTTCTATTCTATCTGTTTTCTTTTTATTATATATTTAACAATTTAATTTAATTAAAAAAAAAACTTGCTACGTGTACTGTGTTAGGCTAACTGAGACTTCTTATAGCACTTGCATATTGCTTTTTTGTTGATTTTGATTGCTTCCATTGGCCTTCTTTTGTAAGTTGCTTTGGATAAACGCGTCTGATAAATGGCTAAATGTAAATGTAAATATAATAATTGTACAAATGAAGTATTAATATCTACAATTAGTATGTAAAATAAATTTAATTAGTTTAACATTTAGTAAAAGTGCAAAATAGTTTTGTGATCTTTTTTTATGTGATCTTTAAGAATAATTTAATATTGATTATTTATTCATTTAATATTTAATTAATTAAAAATGGAAGTAAATTATAAAATAATGCAGAATAAATAAAAAAAAAAGTTAATAAGTTAAAAATAATTACATTTTTTTAAACAAGGAATTAAGCTAGGAGAAATTATTTTAACTAAAAACAAGGACAATATTGCCTTTAATTCCTTTTATAAATAACTTCATTATTTTTGTTACTTTTTGATGCTTTTTTAGAACCAAGTAATTTAATTAATAAAAATTGTATTTAAATGTCATTTAAATTTAAACAGTTTTTTAAATAATTTAATTGTGATATTTGTATATTTTTTATTAAAGTATCACATACTGTCTTATAGCTTAAAATCTTAGTTCCTCCAAATTATATGCAGGATCTTAAATTAAAAATGTAATTCAAATATTAATTATTGCATAAAATAAAATGTAATATAAAAAAAAGGAACAAAAAAGGTCACAAAAATAAATAATTTAAACAATTAAAGGTGATATTTGTCCTGTTAAAATAAGTTTTCATATACTTCCTAAGTTTAATATCTTAGTTCATCCACAGAAATGACATCTTTAAGAATAAATTTTAAGAAAAGTAGCAAAAAAGTAAACAATAATTAAATTATTTAAACAATGAATTAAAGGTGATAGTTGTCATTTCATTGTTAAAATACTTTCTGATAGTTTGTCTCTGTGATCTGATGAGGAAACCCTCTGTGTGTAGTTTAAGATCCTGAACGTGCCGCTGTCGTCTCATCTGGTGGCGAATCACTTCAACCAGCAGCAGGCGGAGCAGGAGGAGCGTATGCGCATGAAGAAGCTGACGCTGGACATCAACGAGCGGCAGGAGCAGGAGGACTATCAGGGTGAGTCGCTGACGCAGCTTTCTCAGGCCCTGTTTACACTAGTGTGTGTTCGTTTTAAAATGAAAATGATCCTCGTCTACACTGGTGTTTTCACAGCGTTTCAGAAATTATCTCTGTCCACACTACGCAACCGAAAACTCATGTCACATGACCATTCATGCAGGTACAACCATAGAGATGTATAGGTAGATTCCCTATTATTTAGATTGCGGCTTCATCTACGTGCTTGGAGCGTAGAATTGGGAATCTACCTATACATACCTATGTGTACAACAATGAGAATGATGTTGTTTACACAGTCGTCAAGGATACACCGAGCGAAATGTGGCTGGGCAGCCACGCCATCGTTTTCAAAAGTCTCTGTTTTGGTCCGTTTACACAGAAACGCAATGTTTTCAAACTAAAACAGGGTCTGCAGCATTTTCAGAAGTCTGTTTTCGAGGGTCGAAAACGCCGGAGTAGTCTAAACGACAGGCGTAACTGTAGCAAAAGTTATGCGTTTTAACGCACTTAGTGTAAACAGGGTCTCGTGTGTCACAGCTGCTGATCGAGCGTCTGCTCGTGTGTGCTTTCAGAGATGATGCAGTCGCTCGCTCAGAGACCTGCTCCCGCAAACACCAACAGAGAGCGCCGGCCGCGCTACCAGCACCCCAAAGGAGCACCCAACGCAGACCTCATCTTCAAGACCGGCGGCAGGTCAGACTCACACACACACTCACTCACACACACACACACACAGGAGCTCATCCAACTGTCTAATGACCATAGAAATCAACAAAACACTCAAATATTACATTAAAATTAAGTAGCAAATGAAATTTGATTTTAAAACTTTTTACAAAATGGATAGTCCCAACTTTCTAAATGGATTTGACTTTGCTTATCATACAATGTCAGTTGCAAAGCATTTTGGGATAGTAATGCCCTAGCAAAAACCCACAACTAGGGATGCACTATTAAAACCAAAATCATGATATGACTTCAAAGGCTGCATTTTATTTTACTGTGAAATATTACAATGGTAATAATTATTGTTTTGCTAAACATTTTCACTAGTAATATTAATATTGATATTTTATTTATTTTTACTTTATTTTGTAGTTATATTTAAAACCTTTATAAAAATACATTTAACTATTATTATCATTATTATTATTTACAAAAAAAAATGTGTGTGTGTGTGTGTATATATATATATATATATATATATATATATATATATATATATATATATAAAATAAATTTACAACCCACAACTAGGGCTGCATGATTATTCCAAAGGTTGCATTTTATTTTACAGTACAGTATACAGAAGTAATATTTCTTATTTTAATATTTTTTAGTAGTAGTTATTTTTATTAACATTTTATTATATATAAATATTTATATATATAGATGTGTAGTATGAATTATATAGTAGTAGTATTATTATCATTATATTTTATATTATTACATTTTAATTATTTTATTATTATTCTAAAAATAAATAACTTTTATTTTATCATTTTATTCAGTACTACTAATCAACATTTTTGTCCAAATTGTGCAGCCCTACAAACAAGCACAACAAAAATTGTACTTGCAAGTCTGATCTATAAAAACAATTAAATTAGTAAATAATAAAATCACTATTACATTTTTTTCCGAATTGTGCAACCTAGATGGGCAACTCACTGACCCCTGACCTTTGACCCTGTGCACTGCAGGAGACGCTGATGATGTCAGACTGAGCAAACGACAAGTCAAAGACAGCAAGTGAGACATGGAGAGATGGACAGCGGTGCTGCTCTGGGATGGAGACACACCCACTTGACTGCAGCGTCACCTCGGCAACCAGAGGAAGTGACACGGATGGGAACGCGCACACGCACACACACATACACACACACACATATACGCAAGACTGAAATGTCTCTGCATTGACACACACAATGCGGAGGTGATTTTATTGTGTCAGGTACAGTTTGATGGTTCGATAGCGAGCGAACCGAGACTCTAACGAAGGAAAACTCAAGTGTTTTTGTTCTTCAGACAAACTTTGGGACGTGTTCTGTTCTTTCTTCTGCTGTTTATTCTTTTTAACCTCAGCCGGTCCGCAGCGACCGTTCCTGAGTGAGATGTGCATGGGCTGAACGCAGCTGTAAACCTGTTCGCTGTTGCAGTAAAGTGACTTCCTGTGACCGTGAGAATGTCTCTCTTTGTGTCTGTGCTCTCAAACACACTCACCAGCTTGTTTTACAGCTGTCTAACTAGTGCAGAATGCGGTCGAACCGGACACCTGTGGGTGGAACAGGTAAGATCTAACCAAGGTTTCTGGTGATACGCTTTAGCCGAACACCAGGAAACAGGAACGTCTGTTTCAAGCATTTTTAATGTCACAAATTTAATGAAGAACAACTTATATCACCAACAGAGGATGTTTTAGTACTAGATTTGCAGCTCATTCTGTCCAGACACATTATTAAAATTCATAAAACCACAACATGATTAAATTCAGGTTGACAAAATAATGTACTTTAAATATTACGAGACATTAGGAATTTAATTGTCATAAATTATTTTTCAATGGAAAAAAAGTCTTTTCTTTCTAAATTTCTTAATGCATAGATTTTGTGAGATCCACCATTCTGCAGTTTTTGATTTAGTTCTCTGTTCTGTTTTTTTGTTTGTATTGTGCTTTGAATTTGTGATTTTTTCATTGACTTGATTGATTAAATGTCACTGTCAAACTTGGTGAACGTTTGTGAAGTCCCTATTTTGCATCTCCAAACTCAACATTATCTGTAACATTCATTTGCAACTGAACATCTTCAGACACCATGATGAGTTTCACTGAATTTATTCAGAAACAATCAGTGAAAATTAAAGAGCTTCACCAATCCAAGAAAATATAAGTGTACACAGAGGTGGAAATAAACTGTTGTTTTGTTTCGTGTGTGTGTTTATAGTGTCACATGCTCACAATCATGCATTCTGTATCCTTCAATAACTGCTTCAATGAAAGCAAAAAACCGGAGTCGCAAGAAAACAAAAAAAAAATCAAACACATGCATACGTAAACTAACACTCATGCTCATTCACACTGGAATCCACATTACACACACTACAGGTAAAAAAAACAACAGCATGTGATTGGTGGTGATTTCAGTCGCATGTGACTAACAACATGTTCCAGATCTAGATTTGGATGGCTGTGGTTTAGTGTGGGAGGAACTAAACATACATTTACAAGACCTTCTGCATGTTTGAAGGCTGGGGCATGCTGGGAGAGAAAGAAGAGAAAGATCTCCACCTAACAACCACCGTCCAAACCCACAATTCAACATCCAGAGAATAAAAATACATTATCATACAAACTAACCTGCTGAAATAAACATGAGAAAAGACATGTAAGATATTTCTCTAAGACCCTTGAGGTATTTCTTGCGTACAGTCTGGGTTCTTCAGATATAACATCAGACACAAAAAAGTAGAAGATACTAAAACATAAAAATTAAACATGAATGTGAAAGTAAAAAAAAAACAAAACAGCAAAAGCGAAAGTAAAAATGGAAGAGCAAACAAAATCACAGTGATAGTAAAAATGTAAAGTAAAAGTGAAAAAGTAAAAATAGAAAAAAAAATCAGTAAAATAAAATGGTAAAAATTCAAAAACTAACCAAAAGTCAAAATAAAACAGTAAAAATCAAACTTTAAAAAAAGAAAGAAAAAAAACGGTAAAAATCCTTAAAATAAAGTCAAAATAAAACAGTAAAAAAATCAAAAAAACTTAAAAGTCAAATAAGTTAATTAGATAATTAAGTAATTAGTTAATTGGGTTTTGAAGTTTGCTTTTTGTATTATTAAATGTAGCAAAAATATAGAAGTAGAAGCATAACCGCAGTGACTCGCACTCTGAAGCATCAGGGGGAGGAGTCATCAGTCACATGACAATTAAGACTCAGGTGATTGGCTCAGTTCTGGAACTATCTGCCCATTAAGTAAAAATGGCTGCAACCAGGCTGTGTGCTTCCAAAGACAGCATGCTCAACAACTACGTTTAAAATGAAGGTATATGTATTCAGAGATATAATAACTGCTTGGGCTCTTTAAAGATTTGATTATTTTGATCTATAACTTCTAAACAGACAAAAAAAAAGAAAAAGCTAACACCAAACAAGATGTGTGAGTGTTAGTTGTGACTTTTTCTTCAAACTTGCATTTGAAACTCAAACGAGAAGTCTCTCTGCTGTCCAACAGATGATCATAAATCCTGCTCTGACCTTCTGGAAATCTTAAACAAGGTAATGCCAATATTGTTTGTGCCTATATACATATGATTGGTTGAAATCAGTGCTGGGTAGTAACTGATTACCTTTAAATCTGTATTAAAAATTAAATACTTTATATTGTTTTAAAATACTCATAATTAGACTACAGTTACTTTAGTATAGATTAAATATTCACAAAATGGCAGTAAACTATTCATAATTTATTAATTCTCCTTAATATTCCACTATTTACAGACATCATTTCACTTTTAAAAAGCATTTTCTCAATATTGCATATCTAATCACCTCCTGATGAAAATATATTAATTATTTAAATTATCACTCAGTGAGTCATTTAACCCTTTTAATGCTTCTTTTTTTTTTTTTGTCAGCTGAAACTCTGACTTAATATATTTTAATATATTAATATAAGTCTCCCTGAGATTTTAGGTAGATAATTAAGAACATTTAGGTAGATAATTAAGAACATTTGCATGTTCACTGGTTCTCTGATGTTGGTTAATGGTCACAAGTGTTTTTATTTTAAAACTACTGGTTTATGTAAATGTAAAATTTTTAAGATTGAATTAATATTTCATGAACTTGCTACAGTTCCTTCACAAACCTCAGTTTTGGAAACCCTAATGTAGTGTTTATCAATTTATGTAATGAGATTTATTCTATTTTACTTTTCTATTTGTGTTTTTATATCAATATGGTATAAAATTATACCACTAGTAATCTAAAAGTAATCAAACAGTAGTCCGATTACATTACATAAAATATGTAATCTAACAGATTACTAACTACAATTTTTGCCATGTAATTTAGTAGCAAACTACAATTTCTAAGTAATCTACCCAGCACTGGTTAAATGATATCTTATCAGTTGTTTCTGTACTAGAGTCTACACATCATTAATTAGGGTTAGTGAACATTTGTGACCCTGGAGAACAAAACCAGTCTTAAGTAGCACGGTTATATTTCTTTTATGCCAAAAATCACAAGGATATTAAGTAAAGATCATGTTCCATGTTATATAACTTTAAAGGCGATTTTCTCAATATTTAGATTTTTTTGCACCCTCAGATTCCAGATTTTTGTATCTCAGCCAAATATTGTCCGATTCAGCTTTCAGATGATGTATAAATCTAACCCTTATGACTGGTTTTGTGGTCCAGGGTCACATTTAAGACGTGTTCCTCAGCAGTCCTAGTTTGCGTAGTGCATCACGTCTGGCCTCATCTGTGGCTCCACTGCCAGAAAACTGCACCGTTACTCCCTGAGTGCGGAAGGATGGCTTTGGCAAAGATTTGCGGCGTAACTCCGGGGACAGCGGAGCGGGGCGTGACCCGGTGGGACTCAGCGGACTTTGGTGGTGCGATGGTTTTGGAGCCGGAGCAGGCGGCTGCTTCATGGGCGCTTCGGAGTGCGACGCTTTCCTCTTGGGTAAGTCTTCATTTGAAGTCCTGTTTGAGCTGGAGTTTTCTTCTTTTACTGGGGTGATGGTCTTGGTTTGGGTGCGAAGGTTTGGCTGGGATGGAGTCATGACTCGCGATCTGCCGCCAAAGCTGTTGCTATGAATCTCCGAAGACTCTGTTTTGGGCATTGAAGATGAGAGGCACTCGCTCCTGAAGGATGTTGTTGGGTTTAATGTGATGCTCTTACCGCCATAGCTGTTAAAATCACTGTGCGTGACTTCAGCACTCGTCAAAGTTGGTGCAGGGCTAGATTTGGTTTGGCAGTGGTCTGTAGTATCTATCGCGCGGACATCGCCGCTAGCGTTAGCTGGATTGGTAATGTTAAATGTGGTGTCGGTCTTGACGCTTTCCAAATCCCTTGGAGATGAATGCATGACGGATTGCCTCTGAGCGAGTCCGACTTTCGAAAGCGCCTCCATCCTGTTGGATCCTAGGACATGAAAAAACACAGTTTTAGTTCAATTCAGTTAGATTTCATTGTTGGAATTTCTTCAAAATTTGTCTTGCATCTCAAAGCGTGTCTCACATAAATTCACATTAATACAATTACACCAATTTAAACAAACAAACAATAAACACACTTTAATACAAAAACCAACAATACAAAAATATATACACACACTACCAGAGTGCATTAATATAGTAGTTCTTTCTATTTTACAGAACCCAGAGGCCTACTTTAATTTTACAGACTGATAAACAAAAGATTTACGTGTTCTGTTCAATCTGGTATATGCAACTCTAAGCCTTCTATTTGATGGCAAAAATTGATATTCTTCATATAAAATGTGAGAAGGGTCAGACATAATGTTTCCTGACAACGGCAGCCGTCTTGTTAATATATTTTTTGGAATTGTTTTTTTTAATTTATTTATTTTTATTTTTGTATACAGATCTTGAAAACTTGGCTCAAGCACTTGGCCCACAATTTTAGAACAAATAGAACAGAACAAATAGCGCAGTTTTAATTATTTATATTGATTTATTTATAAATTATTTAATTTATAGGTAGAAATTAAGTCTGGTTGACATTTATAATTTTAATTTAGTTTTTCATTGAATATTTTAATTTATATTTTAATATTTTAAATATTAATATTTAATGGATTTAATGTGATGCTCTTACCGCCGTAGCTGTGCGTGACTTCAGCACTCGTCAAAGTTGGTGCAGGGCTAGATTTGGTTTGGCAGTGGTTTGTAGTGTCTATCGCGTGGACGTTGCCGCTAGCTGGATTGGTAATGTTGAATGTGGTGCTGGTCTTGACATTTTCCGAATCCCTCGGCGATGAATGCATGACGGATTGCGCTCGCCTCTGAGCGAGTCCGAGCTTCGAAAGCGCCTCCACCCTAGACTTGTCTGGTGTCGGGTCTCGAAACGAAATGCTCCGCATGGGAAGGTTGCGCACGCAGGCCGGTTCTCCGCCGTCCAAAGGGTGCGCTGGGCCGGTGAGGTTAGCGAGCATCTGCACCCGGCGCTCCTGAACGCTGACAGCTTCGGTTGCGATCGAGTGGGGAATGTGTTCACGGCTGCTCTGCAACATGCTGATGCTGTCGGGGAGACGCGTGGGTTTGGCATGGGTCGGAGGGCCGTGTTTGGCCGAGGGGTTCGTCGGCGACTCTAGACTGCGTCTGCGCTGGAACAGCTGCAATGCTGACGTGCCGCTGTTGCCCTGGTGCTCGGCGATCTTGCTGGCGATTACAACTGGGGTGGGAACTGAACCTGCGGGCGGCTGGTGTCCAAATTCCTCTTGCAGCCCGTCTGGGAAGTCCAGGTCACGTTTTGGCTTCAGCTCAAAATGGGTCTCTGGGGGTACAGTCAGCTCTTGGAAATCTGACAAGGCAAACACATTTACAATTGCGTTAATGGACCACTGATGGTGCAAAAACGTAATCTTGTGTAATGACAACACAATGTATAAATGTGACCCTGGAGCACAAAACCAGTCAAAACCAAGTAGCACAGGTGTATTTGTAGCAATAGGGTCAAAATTATCGTTTTTTCTTTTATGCCAAAAATCATTAGGATATTAAGTAAAGATCATGTTCCATGAAGATATTTTGTAAATTTCCTACCGTAAATATATGAAAGCATAATTTTTGATTAGTAATATGCATTGCTAAGAACTTAATTTGGACAACTTTAAAGGCAATTTTCTCAATATTTAGATCTTTTTGCACCCTCAGATGCCAAATATTGTCCTATCCTAACAAACCATACATCAATGGAAAGCTTATTTATTCAGCTATCAGATGATGTATAAAACTCAATTTCAAAAAAATTTACCCTTATGACTGGTTTTGTGGTCCAGGGTCACATATATGTAATGACAACAATATGACTTCTAAAGAAATTTCTTTTAACAAATTTAATTTAAAAGTGTCAATTGCTTTACTGACGAAAACATTGGGTCTCATTCACTAAGTATTAATATGCACAAATCTGTGTGTGTGAATTCAGCATACAAGTGTTTTCATTAGCATCATGATTCATAAATAACTTTCATACTTTATTTTAATTTTCATTAAATACAAATACTGTATATTTCATCATCAGATAATTGCAACAATCACGTAGAGAGATAACTAAAATGTCAGAGCTGTGCCAAAAAAATCTAAGAAAACGTCACATTCAAGTTGACTAAAATTAAAATTTGACTGAACATACATTTGCATATGTGTTGTGAACAGGTTTGATATTAACTGAAACTAAAACTGTTAAAAACATTTTTGTTAATTGAAATTGGAATTAAATGATTTTAAAAATCAATATAATTAAGATTTTAAATATTAAAGAATACATTAAAATATTAGATGAAAAACTTAAAACTAAATGAAAATTAGAAATAACCAAACTACCTATAAATAAATAAAACTGAACTAAAAGTATGTATGTATGTATGTGTGTGTATATATATATATATATATATATATATATATATATATATATATATATATATATATATATATATATATATATATATATATATATATATATATATATATATATATATATATATATATATAATATGTGTGTGTATATGTATGTGTGTGTATTATATATCACACACACACACACACACACACTTTTTTTACATGACCTAGCAATAGGAAATACTTCTAAAGCATTTATTAGTTAATTTCAACATTTACTAAAGCATTATTAAAAAACAAAAGCTGTGTCTGTTAATAAAGGATATAATGTTAATTAACAATGAACAGGCGATTACAACCAGTGTCAGAATTAACTAACATTTACAAAGATTAATACATACTATAACAAACTGCTCATCAATGTGAATGTTACTTCATTAATGTTAAGTAATGAGACCTTATTGTATTACCAAAGTTTTACCAAAAAGCATGTAACAAAATAACTAAAACTAATTTTGTTAATTTGTAACTACAAATTAAAATGAAAATTAAAGTATGAAATTAAAAGCTAATTCAAAATATTAATATTAACTATAATGGTATATAAATAACACTAAAATAAGACTGGTTATGAATTTGTAATTCATCCTCTTGTGCATATAAATACTAAATATTCTACGCAATTATTAGTGAATGAGACCCATTGTCTGGTCTTTTGCTGTACAACGTTTATGAACATTAGCTTGAACACTCTGAAAACATGTATCATGTATAGTATTTTGTCCTTATTGCAGCTAAAGAAGTAATGACAGCATGTTGGATATCATTGCCGATTAGACATTTTTATTTTTTTTTTTTAAATTTTATTATTTTTAGTCATTTAGCAGACGCTTTTAAGAAAGTGTCAAGCAATCAATCAACAAAAGAGCAATGATATGCAAGTGCTATAACAAGTCTCAGTTAGCTTAAAGCAGTACACGTAGCAAGGTTTTTTTTTTATTCTATAATAAATAAAAAGAAAACAGATAGAATAGAAAAAGAATAGAGCAAGCTAGTGTTAGAGGCCTTTTTATGCTTTTGTTAATTGTATAATAAATAAAAAGAAAACAAATAGATAGAATACAAAAAGATTAGAAAAGCTAGTGTTAGTTTTTTAAAAATTAACATTAGTTATTTAATGTTTTATTTGTTAGGGACAGATACAACAAACATAGATGAAACTGAAATAAGTCATCCCATGCATGTACCATAGAGCTTGTAGCCGAAGCTAATTTGCAACACTTGTCCCTAGGAGGGCTTTTATAAATTACAATTATAAGTATACAGTTCTTGTATACTTTGGTTATGTTTGCAATAGCCTACTAACATCCTACTCATGCTATGTTTACACAGTGTACTGTATATGTATAACTGTCACAGTATGCAAATTATACGCATACAATTCCCTCTCTGCTAAACAACTTCATTTTGTGCATTTAGTCCATGGTAAAAATGGCTAAATGTGGAGATGCATGTTTTTGATTGTATTGTTTACATTTTTAAGATGATAACTGGGCCTCATCTGCTGAATACAGCACGCACTTGAAGTCTTGTGACAACAATGCTTTATTATAGTGCTTTTATTTTTGCATAATGCATTTTGTTTTGAAAATAGAAGCACTATATAGTGTGTGCTGTGTCGTTACTAACTTTTCAGAGCACAGCTTTTTGCATGTTTAGGATGAATTGGAATGTTTTCTGTGGTTTATATTGAGATGTTGTTTTTTCGGATACCTGGCATGACGGGCAGCGTGTCCCTCTGTTTGCTGGGATCGAGTGTAGGGTGCACCAGGTCAATGATGTCATGATCTACAGGGCTGGGATGTCGAGCTGTAGTGTATGCGACCGGACGCTCCACCGCAAGCCTGTGCTCGCCTGCGGATACTCCCATCCTCTCATTGTCCTCCTCCAGGGAGCCGATGGTCTCCTCAAAGAACAAAATACACTCCCGCTCCTCCAGACTGAGGAACTGTAGATCATCATCCTAGAAAAACAGACAAGTGTCAAGTAATGTACACTGTTTTTTTAAATGTTTTTGAAAGAAGTCTCTTCTGCTCACCAAGGCTGCATTTATTTGATCAAAAATGCAGTAAAAATTGTGAAATATTATTGTAATTTAAAATAGCTGTTTTCTATGTGAATATGTTGAAATGTAATTTATTGCTGTGAATTTTCAGCATTTTTACTGCAGTCTTCAGAGTCACATGATCCTTCAGAAATCATTCTAATATGCTGATTTACTGCTCAAGAAACATTTCTGATTATTATCAATGTTGAAAACAGTTGGGCTGCCCGATATTTCTGTGGAAACCGCGATGCATTTTATTTTTCAGGATTCACAGATAAATTGAAAGATCAAAAGAATAGCATTTATTTCAAATAGAAATATTTTGAAACAGTATAAATGTCTTTACTGGCACTTTTGATCAGTTTAATGCATCTTTCCTGAATAAAATTAGGCTATATTTCTTTTTCTTTTTTTATCTTCTACAAAACTTTTGAATGGCAATGTATCACTATTCCCACAAAAATATGAAGCAGAGTGAACTTAAGAACTAAAATAATATATAATATATAATAAAGACATATTATATAATATTTTATATATATATAAATATTAAATGGAAAAACTAAATGAATATTAGAAATGTTGCCTTGGCTTGACTAACTGGAAATAAATAAACTAAAACTGAAATATAAATAGTAATATTAAATAGATTTTATTTAATATTCATTGATAATAATAAGAAATATTTCTTGAGTTAATAGTAACCGTCCATTACAGCTGCACAATTCATCCAAATAAAACAGAAATTGCAATTATTGAACACCCCCCCCCCCCCCCCCCAACAAAAAAAATAAATAAACGTGAGTTCAATTCCTGTTCAAAAAGATTTGCAAAATTGTTCCCCAAACTATTCATGAGTTGATTTAAAAAAAACAAATAATTCAATCATAATATAAACTTAACAAACCCATATTTTTAAACTAAAAACAAATCATAATGTCATATAATCATAATGTAAAATTAGACAATTAACAGACATGCAAATGTGTTGTTCAGCTGACAAAAATGTTTGGAAATCTCTGGTTTAACTTATGACGTTGTGTTATGCACATTCCAATCTACACGACCTACACGAAAGTCTGAATGACTAGATTTGTCTCCCATAATCATAAACCTGTTTATTTAAAGTCTGTTATTTAAAATAATTTAAATTGGCAACACTTTACTTTTACCCGTTACCTTAAAATCTAATATTTAGCTCAAATGGGTTCAGCTGACAAAATAGTTTGGGAATCTCTAATATGCTAATGACATGATGCATTATGCACTGTAATCTATACAACTGAATTTGTTTTCCATAATCTTAAAACCTGTTGATTTAAACAATGCATGTGCTTTGTGACCTCCAGAGATCAATCGGCTGTGTTTCAGAGGTTGAGCCCTTAGTGAAGTGCCTCTCCCTGCTCAAACAGCAGAACACAGACTCCACTCACGCTCTCGCTCAGGTGTGTGTGTGTGTGTGTGAACAGTGGGCTGCTTGTTCATTCCCCCACGAACACACCCTTCACCCTGAACGGCCCCTCTGTAAGCCGTGCTGTCCGCGCACACATTGCATCACCTTTGTGGGCTGGTTTTAGTCTGTGCCATTAGATATTCAAAAAAACAAGCAGCAGACAGAAGCAGGACCGGCTTTTCTTCTCTGCTTGAGGTTTGTAGAGAACAGCTGATGGTTTGAGTCCAATTCTTTTATCTCAAACACAGGTCTGGAGTCTTTTGTTCAAAGAGTTATCAAGTTACAGTCAACACAATCATGTCATGAGGAAATGATTGAGTGTGTGTGAGAGAGAGACCCATCAGAACAGTTTGTGGCATATAAATATAGTATGTTTAAATAGTAATTAAGGTAGTATGCATTCTACTACTACTATTAAACACCATATATATATATATATATATATATATATATATATGATGTATGTGTATGTATGTATATATGTATAGTACGCACTTTTTATGCACATAATTCCCCGATGACCTACTATTTTTTTGCTAAAAGACTGCCAAGACTGGAAAAGGATAAAGTTGCTATAAACTTACAAAATTAATTGAAAATTGAATGATCATTAAACATCGTTTTGATGCACAATTCAATCAATAGGAAGAGCTCATCCTGTGCTAAATATGTGTATTTAAGATGCATGGTTTTCACTGGATTGTTTAATCTTTATAAGATGACAAATCTTGAAAATATAAGATGTTAAAATAATGCAAACTTTGTTTCCTAAAGAAAACATGAGTGGTGTTTGCACATGCAACAGTTCCCACCATAATACAAG
This sequence comes from Spinibarbus caldwelli, assembly GCA_039654775.1. Taxonomy (NCBI): domain Eukaryota; kingdom Metazoa; phylum Chordata; class Actinopteri; order Cypriniformes; family Cyprinidae; genus Spinibarbus; species Spinibarbus caldwelli. The sequence continues at coordinate 1,801,639 of CM077228.1, read as the reverse complement.
TCATTAATGTACTATCATAGTTTTTATTCATATTTTGAATTGAATATTTTAAAGTAATGAATATTCTGAAGATTTCATTTTTATGTTTTATCTTAATTTGTTACATTTTAAAATGGGATTTTTTTTTTTTTAATTGTTTTTTTTTTTTTTATTAGTTAATCTGTTTATTTAGTCTTTATAGTTATTTTTTATTTCAGATTTAAGTACATCAACTTACACTAAATGGAAATTAACCTTGGCAACTATCTGAAATAAAATATATTTATATATTAAATGTAAAGATACATTTAAAATGTATCTTTTTAAATTATATTATTGTATAACAAATGTTATAAAATGTTTTAATCTTTTAAAATGTATTTTTTATTTCAATTAATGGTTTTCTATAGTTTTTATTTTTTTTATTTTATGAACTATAATAACCCTAATTGCAATGTGGTTTCATGAAAAGAATCAGGTTTTAGTAATCTGGTCTCTAAATATGACTCATTAAAACAGGTGGGATGTTTTCACCTGTTTTATCGTCCACCTTCACCAATAAAACAGGTGCAAAAATGCCACAGACTTCATTGTAATCATTTTCTGATTACTTAAAGTAGTCAGACGCACGTCTCCTCAGTAACACACATGAATAATTCATGTCAAACGGACATACTTTAGGGTTTGTTCTAATCACTAAACGGTAATAATAGTGATACTTATCTTAAAACCACCTGCTGGTTTTGTGTAGATCATGTCATGTTTGACATGCTGCTCGACTGCATTCTTGTCTTTACTACAGAATCACATTCCTCTGAGAGTTCAGCGTATGAGACGCAAGCTCTCTAACACACACACACACACACACACACACACCCCTTCACCTGTCCTCCCAAACACAATGAGCGCCCTGTCATGCTTTAGAGATGAAGGAACTGGTTTCTCTGCTTGTCATTTCGGCATGAATCAGTGTTTGTGAATGTGTGGGTTATTTCCTTCCTTCATGGAAAAAACACGCTTCATATATAATGTTTTAATCATAAATAAGGTAGGGCTTGGCTTAGCTGTAGTCATTATAATGAGCTTTATGTAAAAACAATACACGTCCTGATTAATACTCACAGGACAGTTGTTCAGGCTGTAGTGAAGCGTCCGGCTGTTGTGCATGTGAACATCCATGCTTACAGCATCCAGGGCTCGGCGTCTCGTGAAAGAGTCGGGCAGGAAAGGTCAGGGGTCGTGTGAAATGATCCGAGCATTTCCACGTACCCGACTGACCAGTTTCACATGATACACCTGGAAAACACAACATAAAAATATCGTTAAAATGAATTAACTAACACACACAGAGCTGCTGGTGTCAGATCACGGAGGAATATTGTGTTTGTCACAGATCTCCTGAGGTCTGACTACAGCACTTCTGATCTGCCAAAAACACAATTAGACGAGTAATTATTTAACATTTACCGCAAAATAATGATATACTTGGAATATATTTACTAATATTGGCTAAACAATATTGATGAAAACAAATAAAACCCTAAACTATTGATTGGTACTAAAAAAAAAAATCTAAAGTAAATAAAACAAAGATTACTGGAATATTTCAGTCAATGTCACATGTAATGTTACTAAACATTTCTTTGTAATTGTGGAATTTACTAGCAATTTCTGAGAGAAAACTGTTTCTACACCAAATGGTTTTTCTTTTTTTCAGTGTAATAATACAGTAAAAGAAACACAGGTGTAACAAAATACTTGTGAATCACATTATGTAATAACGCAATTCATTCCAAAATAAAACGAAAATACAAACGAAACACGAACAAAACGAAATAAGGAATTTTATGTAACAAAGAAAAAAAATTATTAATGTTTCACGTTTGTTTGTTTTTTGCATTGTGACTCTTTTCCTAACAAACACATTCGCCGTCATTCTCATTACAGTAAGTTATTATAGTATTAAATATTATCAGTTAAATTCAATACAATAAATACTACACTGTATACTTCTGTAGTTTTCAAATGTACTTCACTGTCATGAAAATAATAAGTAAATAACTAAATACAACAACATATATATTTTCCGTAGTGAAATAACGACCTGGACACGTTTTCCTGAGATTCACCCAAACACCCAAATATAAAAAGTTTGAAAAATGTAAAAGACTTTTAGAGGAAAAAAGATCAACTTACTCAAACATCGTGAAACAGCTGAGCAGAGCAAGTTAGACGAATAAACCGAGTGTCACTCCAGATCTGTCTCAGTGAAGTGAAGTGAAGTGAAGTGAACGCGTTTAAATCAGACTCTGTGCTGCGGGAGCGCGCCGCGCGTAACCTCGCTCGTCAGGTTCTGCGGGAGCGCGCGCGTCTCCTCTTACGTACAGCGCGCTCATGATGAAGAAGACGCGGGGTTCCTCATAAATCTCTAAGCAAACACGGCTGATAGATTCATAATTGATAAATAAGTGGTTTCACAGCTCTTACAATTAATATGACCGAAAAATTTAGGAAGATTTTGTTTTTGTTTCGTCAGCAAATGAGCGCGTGTCTTCAGCGCTGTTCTGTCGCGCCCTCTTGTGGCAGGTGCCTTCTATTACTGTTAGTCAAACATAAATCATATTTAATACAAATAATAATAATAATAATAATAATAATAATAATAGTTGATATCAGAATTATATTAGTGTGAATCTCATATCCAAGTCTTTTTACCCCAAAATAATAAATTAAAATGAATAAATAAATTACATTTTGCACTACGGCAATTTAAAAGATAAACCATTCAGAGATTTGATTTTGAAAATCACAATGTACTAATCCTTGTACTATTGTTTATCATTTTTATTTATTTTGCAATTTGATTGATATTCTCCATGTTCTAATAATAAAAAATATTTTTTACGCATTTAAAAGACTTAAAAAGAGAGGACTTCATTGAAGTGTTATAGCGCTTCAAAGCATCACACATTTTAATTTAATTCTTTTTTTGTTCAGTAAAACATACATATATAATTTATACTTAACACCAAATCCAAATTTAGCATAAATTACCACACTGAAATATTAAAGTAGTAGAAGTAAAGTAGAGGTCATTGTCATAAAACATATTTTATCAATACAAAAATAAATAAATAAAAAAAACTTAAAAAGGGTTTACTGGCCAACACCTTTGCTTTATGCAAAAGAAACCTCCCAAGCAAATGTAAGTTTTATTATAGGTTCATCGATTGTAATTATTTTATGAAATGCATGACATTTTAACATTGAATATCTGGTTCCAGAAACCTTTAATATACTGCAAATGCCAAAAAAAAAAAAAAAAAAAAAAAAAAGATTCAAAATCAAGGTTACAAAAAGAAAACAGTGGTGAGATACTGTCCTTGATTTATTAGGAAGCGCTTTGCATTGGTAATATGTGCAACACTTTAAATTGAACTTCCTTTACTTTTTTAGGCAGTAAAATTTTATTAGTCTCAGACCAGATCTCATGTGTGGAAACCATATTTGGATTTATATTTGAATTGTATATGTGACCCTGGACCAAAAAACGAGTTATAAGTGTCAATTTTTCGAAATTGAGATTTATACATCATAGGAAAGCTGAATAAATAAGGATAGGATAGGACAATATATGGCCGAGATACAACTATTTGAAAATCTGGAATCTGAGGGTGCAAAAAAATCAAAATACTGAGAAAATTGCCTTTAAAGTTGTCCAAATGAAGTTCTTAGCAATGGATATTACTAATCAAAAATTAAGTTTTAATATATTTACGGTAAGAAATTTACAAAATATCTTCATGGAACATGATCTTTAGTTAATTTCCTAATGATTTTTGGTATAAAAGAAAAATCGATAATTTTGACCCATACAATGTATTTTTGGCTATTGCTACAAATATACCCCAGCGACTTAAGACTGGTTTTGTGGTCCAGGGTCACATATAGGGTGGATCACTGGAAGTAAAGCACTGCAGTTCTACAAAACCCTTAGTAGAACAAATACCTGTGCATGAGCAGATCTCCATCATTAAAGCCAATGTCTCTTCATGAAACAGGACTAATCTTCTGTTGGTCCAAAAAAAAATCCAGATCAGAAAAAAAAAAAAAAAAAAATCACAAAGCAGAAGCAAAGTGTCCAGGTAACTGTCTGCAAACTGTTTTTAGATCAAATGTAGTTTATTGCAACATCAACAAAGACAAACAGCCCATAATGTGAAAATCAGAGTGTGATTATGAGGATAACTACTATTGATTAAACATCGGTCAGCACGAGAGCAGCATGTAAACAAAGCCTTTGAAAACCCATCACAGAAGATGAGATTGTCAAAAAACATTAACAGAGTTACAATTAATACTCATTGCTTTGCATAATAAATTGCAATACAAACTAAGCATGTATCTTATTTGGTACATGAAATTCTTGATATGTGATGTTTATATTGTTTGATAGTTTATCATTTATCACCTTCAGCTCGTGCTTCATGTGTCTTGTTCCTGTGAAATCTGTATTTATAGAGGAAACAGAAGAATAACTTTAAAATTGTTAGTAATATTTAAACACTTACTGGACTGAAGCAGCTTGATTTAGTTGGTTTACTTGTTTATCCATAAAATCATGGTGAAATGTGAGCATTAAATGTGATCATCAAGCTTTTTCGGTTTTTGTTCATCTCTCCATCATTGAATAGCATTGCATTGTATGCTTTGATCATAAAACTAAGCATTTATATATCATCTTAAGACATATTATTGGAAATATAGAGTGACGACTCATTATTTGTCTTTTTTATGTAAGTATCTCCTGTGCTGTTATAAATTTCTCACTGATTTACATTACAAGGATCAGAATTTCATCATATGAACATAGGCATCTGTCGCAAATTTCATATTTCTGCTCAGTTTGAGTCTCTGAATAAAGCTGAGCTGTTTTTTCCTTGATATTCCCATTATATCACACGGTTCAAGCCAGATATATCAAATATGACACATACATATGCATTTTGTCTTTTACAGGTGCATCTCAATAAATTAGAATGTCGTGGAAAAGTTCATTTATTTCAGTAATTCAACTCAAATTGTGAAACTTGTGTATTAAATAAATTCAGTGCACACAGACTGAAGTAGTTTAATTCTTTGGTTATTTTAATTGTGATGATTTTGGCTCACATTTAACAAAACCCACCAATTCACTATCTCAACAAATTAGAATATGGTGACATGCCAATCAGCTAATCAACTCAAAACACCTGCAAAGGTTTCCTGAGCCTTCAAAATGGTTACACAATAGCCTATACAATCATGGGGAAGACTGCTGATCTGACAGTTGTCCAGAAGACAATCATTGACACCCTCCACAAAGAGGGTAAGTCACAGAAGGTCATTACTGAATGGTTGGCTGTTGGTTATGCTGTGCTGTATCAAAGCATATTAAGTGAAAAGTTGACTGGAAGGAAGAAATGGGGTAGGAAAAGGTGCACAAGCAACAGGGATGACCACAAGCTTGAGAATACTGTCAAACAAAGCTGATTCAAACACTTGGGAGAGCTTCACAAGGAGTGGACTGAAGCTGGAGTCAGTGATCAAGAGTCACCACGCTCAGATGTCTTCAGGAAAAGGGCTACCAAGCCACTTCTGAAACAGAAACAATGTCAGAAGCATCTTACCTGGGCTAAGGAGAAAAAAACTAGACTGTTGCTCATTGGTCCAAAATCCTCTTTTCAGATAAAAGTAAATTTTGCATTTCATTTGGAAATCAAGGTCCCAGAGTCTGGAGGAAGACTGGAGAGGCACAGAAACCAAGCTGCTTGAAGTCCAGTGTTAAGTTTCCACAGTCTGTGATGAATTGGGCTGCCATTTCATCTGCTGGTGTTGGTCCATTGTGTTTTCTGAAGTCAACAGTCAACGCAGCCATCTACCAGGACATTTTAGAGCACTTCATGCTTCCTTCTGCTGACAAGCTTTTTAAAGATGGTGATTTCATTTTCCAGCAGGATTTGGCACCTGCCCACACTGCCAAAAACACCAAAAGTTGGTTAAATGACCATGGTGTTGGTGTGCTTGACTGGCCAGCAAACTCACCAGACCTGAACCTCAGAGAATCTATGGGGTATTGTCAAGAGGAAAATGACCAAAAAATGCAGATGAGCTGAAGGCCACTGTCAAAGAAACCTGGGCTTCCATACCACCTCAGCAGTGCCACAAACTGATCACCTCCATGCCACGCCGAATTGAGGCAGTAATTAAAGCAAAAGGAGCCCCTACCAAGTATTGAGTACATATACAGTAAATGAACATACTTTCCAGAAGACCAACAGTTCACTAAAAATGTTTTTTTTATTGGTCTTATGAAGTATTCTAATTTGTTGAGATGGGTTTTTGTTAAATGTGAGCCAAAATCATCACAATTAAAAGAACCAAAGACTTAAACTACTTCAGTCTGTGTGCACTGAATTTATTTAATACACGAGTTTCACAATTTGAGTTGAATTACTGAAATAAATGAACTTTTCCACGACATTCTAATTTATTGAGATGCACCTGCATATCTCATCTAAAGGTTCAAGATCCTGCTCCATTTAACCCAAAAAAAGGATATTTCTGATTAATGTTTCATATGTCAGGCTTTAAGGTTTATTTATTTTTTTTGTTTGTTTTTTTTTTTTTCAAATGTTTTGCTTGTGAAGTGCACTATTTTTCTCTACAAACCACACGCTTTCATTTTTGGTTATTAAATACAATGCATTTAAGACAGAACTAATTATGATTTAAGTGTCCAAATAATGTTAAGGTCACAGTAATAAACTGTGCATCAGTGTTGCCAAACCCCTCTCTCAGAAAATCTTTAGAACCACCCTCAAAAGTCTCCATTTTTCACAAAAAGTCACCAAATACGAAAAGACAGTAAATACAGATAAATTTGTTAAAGGTAAGGAAAGTAACAGCCCGTGTGTGTGTGTGTGTATATATATATATATATATATATATATATATATATATATATATATATATATATATATATATATATATATATATATATATATATATATATATATATATATACATACACATATATATATATATATATATATATATATATATATATATATATATATATATATATATATATATATATATATATATATATATATATATATATATATATATATATATACATACATATATATATATACATATACATATATACATATATATATACATATATATATATACATATATATATACATACTTTACAAATGATGACAGTATAAAAAATATAACAAAAGATGAAGTATAACAAAAAAAATTCTGAAGTGAAATTAGGAAATGCTTAATTGAAACTCTACACAACACATTTGAATCAGCAAATTCTTCCTGTGATCTGCAAACACACCAAACATGATGTAAAGAGATAATATGATTCTCCAAAAACAAAACCTTTATTCATACAAACTTATTTCAGTCAACACACTCTATTACTACAAAGTGCAAAATGTTTTTTGAGATCTGACTTCTTAGCATTTAGTATGACTGCAGTATTTGCAAAAAGCTTTTGATGTATTTCCCATAATAGGCTGAAGCCAGTTCTTGCAACCAGCAATTTCTAAAGTGCTGCTCATATTTTTTCTCCACCATCTTGATGCTTATAATGAAATGGTGGTGTGTGTCGTCATATCTGAATGGCAGGCGTACTGATGTGTGTTCACTGTGCAGACTCATTGGCATGACTGAGAGCAAACGTGAGAGGTCACGGGCCTATGGCAGGCTGTGGCCAAGTAAAAATGAAAAATCTCAAAAAAAATCGCTATTTTTATTTAAATTTAGCTAAAATAGCTCCTTGTAACAAAAAATCAATAAAAGTCGCAGCAACAATGAGAAAGTAGCTAAATTTGGCGACAAAATCCACAAATTGGCAACACTGCTGCGCATTAATATCGATGGGCTTGTTTGGGGTCAGAGGTCACGTGAGTTCCAGCACCTGATTCCGTCCTGCTGCTCTCTGAGGCTCAGAGATGAAGAATCAGCGCTCATCTTCCTCCTCAAGATCCTCCAAGACGCCCCGCTGCACTTCAGAAGGTCTGACGCTTTGTAAAATCCGCCTAAAATCATATTTAATTACCAATAATAAAAAGTAAATAAGCACCACCGGATATGTGGAATTATAATCAAAATAAATGTCTTTTTCTTTTTTTTTAAAATTGTGAAACAGTGAACTAGGGCTGTAGTCAAGTCCACCTTTGTCGAGTTCAAGACAAGTCCAAGACCAGGACTATCGAGTCCGAGTCCAAATGAGACAGTCAAAACAGAGAAAGAAAAAAAAAAACTTCAAGACCACGTATTTAACTATTGATAATTTATGTGAAGCAAGAGACAGTGTATCTTCTATTCTAAGATAATCATTTTGCATTATTATTTGTAATTATAAAAGGCATGTGCAGAGAAACAACACTGTAAGATCAAATTAGGCCATTTTATTTACTTTAGGTACAGCAATTTCACTAAAGTCACAAGCTGAAGTGCAACTTCACATTTTCAGTATTTTTATTAGTGTAACAATCACATTCTGGGCTGTCAATGGAAAATGTTACAAACAAGCAACTTAAGTGTCACTAAATAAATCGACATGTTCCCATTCTTCAACTTATTACTTGTTCTAAAGAAGGGGTCTCCAAACTTAGTCCTGGAGGTTGCAGAACTACATTTTAATATTAGAAACAGTACTAACGGTATTAGTTAGATGCCAGATATACTAGCCTTTGTATTTTTAAACTATTCACGATTCTGAAAACAAAACATAAGACAACCAAACAATATATGTAATTTACGTGAGTTTCTCTGACGTTTTACTTAATGTTACAAATGAGTCTATTTATAAATGTCTAAAATGTAAGAAATTAGTCTATTTAAAAATTAATTTAACCCTAAACCCAACCCTAAACCTACCCTCCCTCTTGGAGGTCTCCGGGCTGCAGAGATATATATATATATATATATAAAGGCATTTTGATCGCGGCTGCGTAACATCAGTGTCTATATTATAAACTTTTATCCCAATACTTTCGTTATTATTTAATGTTTGCAGCACAGAAATGTAGTCTACTGTGTAGATTGTTTGTGAAGCGGTTTCAAACATAAAGCTTTACATTATGAGCGCTGCTCTCTCTGGATCAGCGGCTGCGCGACAGCAGCTTTAAATATTCAGATCTGATGTGATTTCAAAGGTGACCGAATTATTTAGGAATAAGATCGCGATCTTTTGATTAAACGTGCATACTATAGCCTAAGTATTTTTCCAGTCCCCCCGATCCCCCATTCCGTGCCTCCTTTATTCGTTTTCTAATAATCCTTCTGTTTCTTACTCATTTGGTTCCACAGCCTTTGCTGATTTTCAGTTTTTTACATTTAAACTTTGTGTAAGTTATTTGTTATTTTATATTAGGCCTATAGCATGGTGTATTTTTATTCGTTTTGTTGATAAAAGTTCTATGTTTAATATAGCCTAAGTAAGTTTGTCGTTGTGCGGATAAGCAATTGACGCGGAATTGCGCTATTTGAAAGTGAAAGTAAAATGCGCACGGGCATAATCTATTTAAAAGCAAAGGAAAACGAGGAGGAGGAGAGGGAAAACTCTAACAAACTTTGTTTGTAAAACCAAATTGTATTATGCCGCTTGCCGACATGTGTCTGTGGCCAAAATCAGCGCGCACACGCGGAGCCAGACATATGATGCTGCCGCGCATTCACCAGGCGACCAATGTCAATGCACGGACTACTGTAGATGGATTGTGAATTAAACCAATAACGTTACCCATTCATGAACAAGGGCTCTCCATCAATGGTTTTGATTTGAAAGAGAGAAAAAAGCTGGACTCGGTCGAGACCAACTAGAACATTTGGCGAGTCCAATGACCAAGTCCGAGTGAAAACCACCGAGTCCAAGACAAGTCCGGACTCCAGTACTACAGCTCTACAGTGAACATTTACAAACACAAATTCAACGTGGATGAAAGTGGACAGATTATTATAATCAATACCACCACTAAATAAAGCACTATAATAAGTAAATAAATAATAAAAATTAAAACTATGTACATAGAATGTCTTTAGACTGCATTCATGTAATTCACACAATTCACCACAGGAGGGCGATGAAACTCAAAATATATATAACAGATATAAAATATATTTAGTAAATAAAAAGGATAATTTGACAGATATTTTCTGCTTCTCGTGGTAATTGACAGTTTTTTTTAAATCATTGCACAATAATTTAATGCAAGGTTTTCCTATGAATAGGGTTTTATCTGTAGAAATAAATCGCATTAATGTAATTCACACAATTCACCACAGGAGGGCTCAAATTCTAAATGTATATTAAAAATTTAGAAATGTATTTAGAGTAAATAAAATAAATAAAATAAAATTAACTTAACAGACGTTTTTCTGCTTCTCATGGTAATTAACAGCTTATTAAATATTAAATCAATGCAAAATATGGTTTTCCTCTGATTAGAATTAAAGACGTAGAAATAACTGACATCAATGTAATCACTACAGCTCCTCTGACTCGGATTTTATTCATATTATGTATTTATTTTAACAACTACAACAATACATAAATAATGATACAATCCATGCAAGGACTTTTGTCGTTTTTTTTTTCCTTTGGTTTATTGATCTAAAATTATATTTATTTAAAAAAAAAATATTTACCAGATGTTTTGTTGTCGCCCATTGTAATAAAAAAAACAATTAATAATTCTGAATCAATGCAAAATTATTTAATGGAAGGATTTCTCGACTCCAGTTTTAGTCGAAAGAAGAAAGTAACAGCAGTGTAATTCACACAGTTCACCACAGGATGACCCAGATATAAGAATATATTTATACTCAAGAAAAGGGCGGTTTTATTGTTGTACAGGATCATCAGTATTTTGTTAAATAATATGAAATCAATGCAAAGTAATTTAGGGCAAGGTTTTCCTCTGACTCGCGTTATATCTGTAGAAATTAATCACATTAATGTAATTCACATAATTCACCACAGGAGGGCGATGAAACTCGAAATTTAAATGTATTATAGATGTAAAATATATTTATGGTAAATAATTGTATTTATTTATTTTAACAAAGCAGGTGATGAAACGCAACGATACATAGAGAATGAAACAATATGACTTTTGTCATATTTTTCTTTGGTTTATCGAGCTAAAATTATATTTCTTCTAAACAATACATTTACCAGATATTTTGTTATTGCACAGTATAACTAATAATTTATTAAAAAATTTTGAATTACTTCAAAATAATTTAACGTTTTCCTCGATCTAGAAGATGTGGAAATAATCAACAGTAGTGTGATTCACACAATTCACCACAGGATGGCGCTCAGATATGAGTATATTTCTAATGAAGAAAAGGGCGGTCTTCCACATGATTGCAGAGGGTCTTGATTAATTTATTAAATAACATTGAGTCAATTCATAGTAATTTAATGCAATGTTTTCCTCTGACTCGCGTTATAACTGCAGAAATAAATCGCATTAATGTAATTCACACAATTCACCACAGGAGGGCGATGAAACTCGTATTCTAAATGTATATTACAGATGTAAAATATATTTATAGTAAATTAAAGGGGTAATTTGACATGTTTTTCTGTTTTTCATGGTAATTGACAATTTATGAAATATTAAAATGCAAAATAATTTAATGCATTTGTTTCCCCATGACTAGAATTAAAGATGTAGAAATAATTAACAGCAGTGCAATTCATACAGTTCACCAAAGGAGTTCATTTATTCACATTTTTTTTAAATGTAATATTTGTGAAAAATATATTCTTTCGATGCACAGTATAATCGATAATTTATTAAATAATTTTGAAAAAAAAAAAAAATATACACTATATTGCCAAAAGTATAGGGTCACCCCCTTCTAATGAACAGGTTTGACTACTTTAGTAATTTCCATGAGTACAAATCTTAATGTTTAAGCATATAATGATGTTCTAGGGAGTTGTGTGCTTCTAATTTTAAAGCAACAGTTTGGACAGGACCCTTTTCTATTCTAACATGACAATGCCTCTGTGTATAAGGCAAGGTTCAAAAAGACATGATTGATTTAGTCAGTGTGGAAGAACTTGACTGGTCTGCAGAAAGCCAAATCCTAATCCAAGCTGAACACCTCTGGTGTGGCTTTAAATGCAGACCTTGAGCTAAAAACTCTTCACCAAACACCAATGACTTGTACATACATTATATGGACAAACGTATTGGGACACCCCCTTCTTTAGAACAGAAAAAGACACTTCCAAAACTGTGGCAACAAAGATGGAAACATAATGCATGTATTTAAAAATTGTATTTCTATCTCTGTTGCAACAGTTTTGGAAGTGTCTAAAATGACTGTACCCATATGTACAGTCATTGGTGTTTGGTGAAGAGTTTTTGGCTCAAGATCTGCATTTAAAGTCACACCAGAGGTGTTCAGCTGCTTTCTGCAGACCAGTCAAGTTCTTCCAAAGACGAATATTTCAGTTTTGTGCAGAACTCAGATTTATTATAGAAACCTGAGGCTCCATGAACACTGAATGTTTGCAAGAATAACACATAAAAACCTGTACAATCATATACAAAGACGGATTTGTCAGTGTAGATCGACAAACCAAAGATGGTGTTGTCAAACGTTTAGTGATGAAAAAGGCAAGTATGTGGTTTTATAATTCTTCCTGAACATGAATGAACAGCACAGTATCTTATATTTCTCTCTTGCATCAGAGGTTTGCGTAGTATCGGTCTCGGTTCTCGTAATCCCTGTGTGCAAACTTGGCGTCTTTCTTGCTGTGTGGGATACGGCCGAAGGGGGCGTGGTCATGGAAACAACTGTCAAACACCTCGTCAACCACTTGCTCCGCCTCCTCACGGCTCACCTTGCGAACAGCGAGGATGGAGCGCAGCGCTCGGCCGCGAACACACGCCTAAAACATAAACACACATGAACACACGTCCAGAAACCATCCACAACACGCCGCCAAATCAACAAACCTGATGGTGCTCTTTCAGGCCAAAGTTAAATCTGGAAATCTCATTAACAAACGAACAGTCTCCACTCAGATTGGCGGCTCGGATCTGAAGGGAACAAAACAAGCGTGAGTGAACAAACAGAAACATTTCAGAGTGCTGTAAAACGTCTCACTCTATACATTATTTTAACACCTAAATAAAATGTCAGACCAAAGTTGCAGTTTGGTGTGGTTTGGGTTTTTTGCAGTAAACACAATGTTTACAATTTTACTTAAAGAAAATGTTGACATTTTTAAAATGTCTCTAAATAGTTTTATTTTAGTTAAACTATTTTTTAAATATTAGATGTGTTTTTTAAAAAGGTTTTGTTTTAGATATATTTCTTTAATTTCAGATGCAGTTACTAAACATTTTTTTTAGATGTGGTTTTCGAAAACATTTTAATTTTGGTTATATTATTTAGGTTTTTTTTTAATTTTAGAAGTGGTTTCTAAAATGTTTTACTTGGGTTACAATATTTTTTTTATTTTAGGTGTGGTTTCTAATTTATATTTTTATTTTTTGTTACATTAAGATGTGGTTTCTAAAACTTTTTGGATGCTACTTTTAATTTTATATGTGATTTCTAAAACATTTTATTTTGGATTATATTTTAGATGCGATTTCTAAAATATTTCTTTTTTATTTTAGATGTGGTTTTACATTTCTTTATTTTGATTATATTATTTTTAAATGTTATATGTGATCTCTAGAATTTTTTATTATGGTTACAGAATTTTTAAATTTTTCTAAAACATTTTAATTTTGGTTATATTATCTTTTTTAATTTTAGATGTGGTTTCTAAAACGTTTTACTTGGGTTACATTATTAATTAAGATGTGGTTTCTAAACCATTTTGGATGCTATTTTTTTTATTTTATATGTGATTTCTAAAGTATTTCATTTTGAATGATATATTTTAATTTTAGATGCAATTTCTAAAATTGCTCTTTTTTAATTTTAGATGTGGTTTTTTATTTTTATTATATTATTTTTAATTTTAGATGTGGATTCTAGAATGTTTTATTGTAGTTTAAAAAAATAGTTTTTTGTTTTTTAGATGTGTTTTTTTAACATTTTATTTTGGATTCTATTTTTTAATTTTATATGAGGTTTTTAAAAAGCATTTATTTTGGTTTCAGTATTTTATATTTTAGATGTAGTTTCTAAAACCAATTATTTGTGTGTTTTTTTTTTTTTAATTGAATTTTAATTTTTGCTCACCTCTGAACAGGCCAGGTGTCTGAAGTTGCTAAACCAGTCGACTCTGGCCCTGCAGTGATCGAAGGCGTGGATGAGTTCGTGGGTCACCACGCGGTTCATGTGAGCCTGCTGATGGATGTTGTTCTGGCATAAGACAATCTGCAGCGGGAAAAAACACAAACAGACTCAGTTCAGACGAACATCACGACGAGTTTTGGCTCATGAAGAGGTTTTAGGGGACTCACCTGAGAGGTGGCAGCATCAAACCCGCCGCTGACCGTCCCGTCGCAGTCCTCACAGGAGAAATGTCTGTCTTTATAAACTGTACTGAGAGGAAATCAAATAACATCACATCAGTGACACGCAGCGCTGGAGGAAGAGTTCATGTGAAAGTCGCTCTTACCAGCCGGAGCTCTTCATGGCGCCCAGCAGGAGTTTAGCGTAAGGACCTGAATGAGACACACACCACTTCAGTTCATGTGTTGAAACACTGTCTGTAGCGACTGCATACTTTACTGTAATCTGAGGAAGCTTGTTTCCACCATGCAACAAAAAAATAAATAAAGGTAACTGCAACTTCTCATAATTGTGACTTTTTTCTTAGAATTCTGAGAATTATTAATTAATTATACCATTTTTATTTTTTATTCGGTTGTAGAAAAAAAAAACAGCATTGTGAGATGTAAACTAAAAACTCTGAGAAAAAAAATCGGAATAACCTTTTTTATTTTTAGTTAATTATATTAATTAATTAATATTTTATTTTTTATTTGGTTAATTAAAAAATAATAATAAAATGACAGAGATATGAACTCAGTATTCCAGTTGTATACATATTCTGTGGCAGAAACAAATAAAAACAAACTTGTGAAATGTAAACTCAGAATTCTGATAAAAAAGTCAAAATTGCAAGACAAAGTAAAAATTGTGAGATTCACAAATATATAATTTAAAAATAATTACAAATCGTAATCAAAGTCGTCAGAATTGCGAGAAAAAAAAGTAAAAATTGTGAGATTAAATAATAATAATAATAACTAAATCGAAATGACTCTTTTTTTTTAGTTTTTAATTTGGTGGCAGAGAAAAAATAACAATTCTGAATTTCGAGAAAAGAAAAAGTCGGAGTTGTAAAAAGAAGTCTTAATTGTGTGAGAAAAGGTCGCAATTACATTTTTATAGATTTTTTTTTATTTTTATTTTTTTTTTTAAGATTACAAAAAGTCAGAATTGTGAGATAATAATTCGCAGTCACCTTTTCCACTTTCTTTTCTTTTCATTTTCTTCTTATATTTCGTGATGGAAACAAGCCTCCACAGTAACGCAGAGAGGATCTGAAACATGACGCGTGTGTGTACAGTTCTCTACAGAAACACTCCTGCCATACTACTGTAAGATAAACTCTAGTAACTCTAATGTAATATTGCAATAACGGAGAGAAGTAATGAGCGCGAGGCTGCAGTTCTCTTACTAGTGTCCATGGCGAACTGCAGCATGATCTGACACTTGTGTTTAAAGGTGAAGAGACTCTCTGCGATCAAGCCCTGCTTGAACTTGCTGCTGCTGCCGCGCTCGGGATATAAGCTGTAGCCGAAGTCCTCCTCCTTCTGCTTACTCTCCGCCGCTGCTTTCTGCTCTTCTGGCTCTTTGTTGTCCTGAAGCGGCTCTTTATTAATATATTCATCTTCTTTTGCCCTGTTTTGAGCCATAGCTCTGAGCTGCGCGTGCACGCAGAGGTCACGCGGGCGTCCGTGAGTCACGTGACTGGCAGCAGGCGAAGGGTGACAGAGGGATTAAAGTAGTTCAGTTATTAAAATGTGCGCTTTTTACTGGATCTACTTAGTATAGGCGGTACTTATTTTTATATTGTTTTGCTTTTTGAAATAAGATAATTTTGCTTAAAATAAGATCTCGTCAAGGTTGTTTTTGTTTTTAAAATAAAAGTCCCCCGTCTAAACGACACAAGCAAGAGACTATATTCTTTAAAAATATATATTTCGTATTCTGACGCGCATTAAAAACACCAAAAAACGGGTAATGAAGAAAATAATTATTTCTAGACTTTTCGCTTTTTTCGGCGCCATTACGTGCGCGCGCAGTGCGTGTCTTGTGCGTGATGCAGTTCGCGCATGCGCGCAGAGGAGTTTGTGCTGTCATGGCGCTGAACACAAACTACTGATCAGAACTCTTCATCATCGCTGCAGGTATGACACACACTCTTCTGATTCTGCTCTTCACTGCTGTTAAAATCGCTCATTTAAACCCGTCTGCGTTTAAGATAGGTTTATAATTAGCAGTTAAATATCCCACATGTGCGTTAGCATGTCAGTAACATTAACCCATGTTTTTACTAAAAATTTGAGATCAAGTAAATGATAAGGTAATTATCAGTGTGTATATGTGTGTAGAGGAGTCGTTTAGCTTTGTATTTTACTCCACACAGCTCATAATAAGGCTGCTATCAGGTGATGTTGTTTATCTCGCAGATACAGCGAATATTCTAGATTTACAAACTGACGTTTCGTTTCGAGTTGTATTTTTTTTTTTTTTTTTTTTTTTGCGGAATCACTTATTAATCTGTAGTTAGCGGGCTTTTTCAGGGTAGCATTGTTGTTAGTTCAACTTTTGAAGAGTTACTATGGTAACCGTAGCTTCCGCCAACGTACTGTAGTTACTAGGTTACCACCATTGTTTCCACTGTAAAATCATAATTAACGATAATGGTCATAATAAGTAATCATTGTGTTTGATTATATTTCTTAAAAGTAATATAGATATTAAATACAAATAATTAAATAACTATTATTATTTTGATGACAGTAGTTCCCTATGGTAACTTGCTAACTATGATAAAACTGTTAAACTTTTATTTAATCGATATCACCATAGCTTCCTAGTTTAAGTAATCACAGTACATTAAGACATTACATCTTATACTGCAAGTTTTCTGAAATGTTATATCTCATGAAAATTGCAATGATTTGTACGCACACACACACATACATATACATATATATGTGTATGTATGTGTGTGTGTGTATATATAATATATATATACACACACACACACACACACACACAGGTGCATCTCAATAAATTAGAATGTCATGGAAAAGTTCATTTATTTCAGTAATTCAACTCAAATTGTGAAACTTGTGTATTAAATAAATTCAATGCACACAGACTGAAGTAGTTTAAGTCTTTGGTTCTTTTAATTGTGATGATTTTGGCTCACACTTAACAAAAACCCAACAATTCACTATCTCAACAAATTAGAATATGGTGACATGCCAATCAGCTAATCAACTCAAAACACCTGCAAAGATTTCCTGAGCCTTCAAAATGGTCTCTCAGTTTGGTTCACTAGGCTACACAATCATGGGGAAGACTGCTGATCTGACAGTTGTCCAGAAGACAATCATTGACACCCTTCACAAGGAGGGTAAGCCACAAACATTCATTGCCAAAGAAGCTGGCTGTTCACAGAGTGCTGTATCCAAGCATGTTAACAGAAAGTTGAGTGGAAGGAAAAAGTGTGGAAGAAAAAGATGCACAACCAACCGAGAGAACCGCAGCCTTATGAGGATTGTCAAGCAAAATCGATTCAAGAATTTGGGTGAACTTCACAAGGAATGGACTGAGGCTGGGGTCAAGGCATCAAGAGCCACCACACACAGACGTGTCAAGGAATTTGGCTACAGTTGTCGTATTCCTCTTGTTAAGCCACTCCTGAACCACAGACAACGTCAGAGGCGTCTTACCTGGGCTAAGGAGAAGAAGAACTGGCCTGTTGCCCAGTGGTCCAAAGTCCTCTTTTCAGATGAGAGCAAGTTTTGTTTTTCATTTGGAAACCAAGGTCCTAGAGTCTGGAGGAAGGGTGGAGAAGCTCATAGCCCAAGTTGCTTGAAGTCCAGTGTTAAGTTTCCACAGTCTGTGATGATTTGGGGTGCAATGTCATCTGCTGGTGTTGGTCCATTGTGTTTTTTGAAAACCAAAGTCACTGCACCCGTTTACCAAGAAATTTTGGAGCACTTCATGCTTCCTTCTGCTGACCAGCTTTTTAAAGATGCTGATTTCATTTTCCAGCAGGATTTGGCACCTGCCCACACTGCCAAAAGCACCAAAAGTTGGTTAAATGACCATAGCGTTGGTGTGCTTGACTGGCCAGCAAACTCACCAGACCTGAACCCCTTAGAGAATCTATGGGGTATTGTCAAGAGGAAAATGAGAAACAAGAGACCAAAAAATGTAGATGAGCTGAAGGCCACTGTCAAAGAAACCTGGGCTTCCAAACCACTTCAGCAGTGCCACAAACTGATCACCTCCATGCCACGCCGAATTGAGGCAGTAATTAAAGCAAAAGGAGCCCCTACCAAGTATTGAGTACATATACAGTAAATGAACATACTTTCCAGAAGGCCAACAATTCACTAAAAATGTTTTTTTTATTGGTCTTATGAAGTATTCTAATTTGTTGAGATAGTGAATTGGTGGGTTTTTGTTAAATGTGAGCCAAAATCATCACAATTAAAAGAACCAAAGACTTAAACTACATCAGTCTGTGTGCAATGAATTTATTTAATACATGAGTTTCACAATTTGAGTTGAATTACTGAAATAAATGAACTTTTCCACGACATTCTAATTTATTGAGATGCACCTGTATGTGTGTGTATGTATATGTGTATATATATATAACTATATATATATTCCTAAACAGAGGGAACAAAATTCTTGTTTGATTTTTTTGACATATTAAAGGTTTTTCCAGAGGGGATTTTGGATTCCTTTTTGGACAATACAGTCAACAGACAGAAAACAAATACATTTTCGCCATGTTTGTAGGAAAAAAAAAATGTTGTATTAATTAAAAAATGGTGTATTAATGGAGAAAGAAACTCTCAACCTTTAAAGATATGCATTTTCACCATGTTTTTACAGATAAAGTGTTGTATAAAATCAGGAAAATGGTGTATAAACAAACCCCTCAATAAAAACCTTCAGAATATAGAGAGGAATAAAACTGTAAGTTTTGGTGTATGTAAGTGCTGCTGAAATGGAGATAAAAACTTAAAGATGTGCATTTTTATCATGTTTTAGGAATAAAATGTTGTAAAATCAGTGTAAATGTTACATGAACAAACCCTACAGTGAAACCCTTCTAAATATAGAGAGAAATAAAACTAAGTTTTAGTGAATGTAAGTGCTGCTGAAGTGGAGATTAAAAACTTTTAAATATATGTATTGGACTTGAAATCTACAGATGCAAATAGATAAAATGCAAATAAACACTTAAATTTGTATTTAGTATGTTTTTTTTTTTTTTCCACTAGTCTGAAAGAAAACGTTATGGAGCGGTGGATGAACAAAAAGTGTGTTTTTTTTTTTTGTTGTTGTTTTTTTTGTTTTTTATTGTAGTAGTTGTATTAAATTGGTGAAATCGTGTGTGTTGCAGGGAATCTCTTTCTGTGTGATGTCATCTAAAAGAGCTCAGTAATGTCGGGAAATAAAGCAGTGGAGCTGCAGATACAGATGCGACAGAACGCAGAAGATCTGCAGAACTTCATGAAGGAGCTGAACAGCTGGGAGGAAGAAATCAAGAAGAAAGACCAGCAGCTTCGCACCGGAAACACCAGCGAACCGCCGGTAAAACTCAGAGACTCTGAGCACTTCAGATTCAGGTGTTTGTTTGCTAAAATGTGTTTTATTCCAGAAAACACTCCCGCCGGTGAGGAACAAAGATTATAAGAAGACGAAGAAGAGTGTGAAGCATCAGACTAACGGCGACGGTCTGAAGGAGCAAAAGGAGGCACAGCGCATAAAATCCTACGATTATCAGGCCTGGGACAAATTTGATGTGGTAATATGATTCTGCCTTCTGATTCAAGCTCTGATGTGCATAAAGATGCAATGATTTCACCGATGAACGCTGTTTGTTTGCAGGAAAAGACTCTGGAGGCCATGGACACAGAGGAGAGCCCGGTCCACTCCAACGAATCAGACTCTGAAGGGCTTCAGGTGGACAGAGATCAGGCACTGACCGAGAAAGAGAAGGTTCGTTACTGTTCATTCTGTTAATGACAAAAAATGTTGACAAGATGACACTGACATCATTAAACACTAATTGTATCAACATACAATATTGTCAATGAAATAAGATGAGACTCAAATGTGTTTTTAAAAAAAAACCTCTCTATATACAAAATTTCTTTGTACTTTCATCAACAAAAAAGAGGAGGAAAAAAAATCTCAACCGCCACGAGTTTTCATGCTTGGGTTGCCATATATCAAGTGTCACCCCCTAATTAGAGCTTCTCTAATTCTTCCTAATTAGAGATTCTCTAATTCTCTCTTAAAAAAAAAAACATTTTCTGCTCTGTGTTTATTTAATCTTCACAATCTGGCAACTGTTCACATACACGTGCGTTGATCAATCTCTATTGACATATTCTGCTCAAATGAAAGTGTGTGTTTCTTCACACAGACATTTGCACTGATTCTGCAGGTCTTAAGTCTTAATTCACACAATTTAAGGCCTGAAAAATATCTTAAATCAGAGCAGAAATCCTAAATTCATAAAGTCATGGCATGAAATTTTGCATGCATTGCGAAAAAATACAGCGAATACAATACAATGATTCTAAACTAGTGTTGTCAATCGATTAATCACGATTAATCATCTAAACATCCTTAAATCGGGAATTCTTGAGAAATTTTATTGTTAATTGGTTAGAGTTAGGGTTATATGGAAAAGTTAAGTGAGTTTATGCTTAAAACAAGAACAGTGGAAAACTATGAGAACTTTTCCATATTTTAGTGTTTGTCATTTTTGTAAAGTGAATTAAAAAGTAATGAAGATCGGTTGGAAGTTGTAACTTTGTAACTTAGATTTTTTGCGAATCAGCATTATTACACAGAACATACACAAAAATATATACAGTGGCATCATGCGAAAGTTTGTGAACCCCTTGCAGAAAATGTGAATAATTTTACAAAATAAGAGATCATACAAAATGCATGTTATTTTTTTATTTAGTACTGTCCTGAGTAAGATATTTTATATAAAAGATGTTTACATGTAGTCCACAAGACAAAAAAATAGCTGAAATTATTAAAATAACCCCATGCAAAAGTTTGTGAACCGTTGGTTCTTAATACTGTGTTTGGTTACCTGGATGATCCACGACTGTTTTTTGTTTTGTGATGGTTGTTCATGAGTCCCTTGTTTGTTCTGAACAGTTAAACTGAGCACTGTTCTTCAGAAAAATCCTCCATGTCCTGCGCAATCTTCAGGTTTCCAGCATCTTTTGCATATTTGAACCCTTTCCAGCAGTGACTGTATGATTTTGAGATTTATCTTTTCACACTGAGGACAATTGAGGGACTCAAACACAAAAGGTTCAAACATTTACTGATGCTCCAGAATGAAACACGATGCATTAAGAGCCGGGGGGTGAAAACTTTTGAACAGGATGAAAATGTCCAAATTGTTCTTATTTTGTTGAAATATAATTTTTTTTCCATTTAGTACTGCCCTTCGGAAGCAACAGAAGATACTTGCATGTTTCCCGGAAAACAAATTAAGTACAATTGACCTTGATCTTCAAATTCAAAAAGTTTTCACCCCCTGGCTCTTAATACATCCTGTTTCCTTCTGGAGCATCAGTGAATGTTTGAACCTTTTTTAACAGTTGTGTTTGAGTCCCTCAATTGTCCTCAGTGTGAAAAGATGGATCTCAAAATCATACAGTCATTGCTGGAAAGGGTTCAAATATGCAAAAGATGCAGAAAAATTAACTTTTTTTTTTTTTTTTTTTTTTTGTCTTGTGGACTACATGTAAACATCTTTTATGTAAAATTTCTTATTCAGGACAGTACTAAATAAAAAATAACATGCATTTTGTGTGATTTCTCTTATTTTGTTAAAATTATTCACATTTTCACAGATTCTGCAAGGGGTTCACAAACTTTCGCATGATGCCACTGTATCGAGTTATTATGGTCCCTACAATTTATTCCTTAAGGCGAGACACTGCAGGTGAATAGGCGAAAATAACTAATAGTTATCACATTAGATACCTAGTTGATTGATTACATTGATAATTGCAAACATTTTTTGTATTACAAGTTTTCTAAAATGTTAGGTTTAAATATGCAAATGAGGCATTATTTAATGAAATATGTGCTAATTTGCATACAATTCTAGTACAAAAATCTAAACACTGGATGAAGTCAGTTTCAAAATTCGGGTTTAATTTTTTTGAAATATTAGAGTCAAAAGTTTTTACAGAGGGAATTTTGGGTATCTCGTTTTTGTCACTCCATAATTCAGAAAATACTTAGAACAGACAGAAAACAATATATTTTCACAATTTTTGGGGAATAAAATGTTGTATATAATCAAGCAAATTATATATGAGCAAATCCCTCTGTAAAAACCTTGTAAAGAAAAATGTAAAGTTTGGTGTGTGTAAGTGCTACTGAAGTGGAGATTTATGGCTCAGTGTAAGAGAAAAAACTCATTTTGACAAAACAGCCTTTAAAAATATGTATTGTAATTGAAATCTATTGACACAAATAGATAAAGTGCTATAAAAGATATTTGTTTACATTTACATTTGTTTACATTTATATAGCAGATGCTTTTATCCAAAGCGACTTACATTGCATTCAAGTTACAGGTTTTTTTTTTTACATTTAATCAGCTCTTAAGAAACACTTAACAGTGTCTTAACTTAACAGTGAAAGATGTTTTCTTTCCACTAGTCTGAAAAAACACTTTATGAAAAACCAAAAAGCCCAAAATCAGTTTTTGCATGCAGTGTCTCCCCTTAAATGTTCTTTACTTGGTTTTAGAAAGGCCTTGAAGTCTTCAGTTTACCTTCATTAAACCTTCTCATGATGAACTGTAATAAACCAACATGATCTTGACCGTTTGTTGATGTTTCAGGGGAATGAATTCTTCCGGGACGGCCGGTACGACAGCGCCATCGAGTGTTACACCAGAGGAATGGACGCCGATCCGTACAGCCCTGTCCTGCCCACCAACAGAGCGGCCTGCTTCTTCAGACTGAACAAGTACAGCGCCTCCCATCTTCTTACAGGTGTGTTCTGATGGATCGGTCCTGATGAGAGTGTTTGTGTGCCACAGGTTCGCTGTGGCCGAGTCCGACTGTAATTTGGCCATCGCTCTGGATGGGAAATACATCAAAGCGTACATCAGGAGAGCGGCGGCACGCGTGGCGCTCAACAAACACCAGGACGCTCTCCAAGGTCTGAAGCTCTATCAGGAAATCATGGAAGTGAATGAAGTTACTGTCGTGATTGAATATTTATCTAGTTCTGCTCTGATCTGAAATAATCCATCAGCAAAAAAGTGCCTGAATTTGTGAGCCAACTGAATCTTTCAGTGATTCAGTTGAACTAGTTCACAAATCATTCTAAATGATTCATTGTTTATATAGCACATTTCACACACAACGATAATTCAAAGTGCTTTACATTTTAAAGCCTTTTTAAAAGGACATATTTTCTACCCTGTGTTTATTTTATCTTCATTTTATCTTGAGTCTGGCAACTGTTCACATATTTATGAAATTTGCTATGTACAACAACAGTCAAAAGTTTAAATAATTAAATATTTTGAAAGAAGTGTCCTCTGCTCAAGGCTGCATTTATTTGATAAAAAATACAGTAAAAACAGTTAAATATTATTACAATTAAATATTATTACATTTAAAATAACTGTTTTCTATGAGAATATATTATAAAATGTAATTTATTGCTGAGATCAAATCTGAATTTTCAGCATCATTGTCTTGTTTTAATTAAATGTATTCTAATTATTTTGTTTTAATGTATTTAATTTTAATTCTATTTAATTATTTTATTTTATTTTGTAATCAAAAATACAGTAAAAACAGCAATATTGTGAAACATTATTACAATATAAAATAACTGTTCTACATGAATATATAGTAAAATGAAATGTTTTGCTGTAATCAAATTAAAATTTTTAGCAGATAATACTCCAGTCTTATTTTAGGTTATTCTAATTATTTTATTCTAACTTATTACATTTTTATGTTGTTTTCTTTATTTTGTCATCCTATCTTTTTAATTTTTTTGTGTGTTATCAAAAATATAATAAAAACTGTTACACAATCCTAAAAGTTTTCCACAAAAATATTAAGCAGCAGTTTTCAAATAAATGCAGCGCAAAAACATAAAAAATATTAATTATTCCAAATTGACTAGTAGTGTAAATTTCCTTTATATACGTTTTAAATAAAAAAGGAAAACATAAAATTATCACGCATTTCAACAGATGCACAAGAAATAAAAATAACAATAAAAGTTGAGTAAAAGTCCAGTCTGAATCAAATCATAAAACCCAGTTCACATCTTGTCTCTGTTCATCGGTCCAGATTATGAAGTGGTTCTCAAACTGGATCCTGGAAACTCGGAGGCCCAGAATGAGATCCAGAAGCTCCAGCAGGTCTGTTAGTGATCCGGTTTGACAGACGTGTGTGCTGTGAGATCTGTCAGTGACCGATGCTTCGTTCCAGGTGCTGGGATCGAGCGGAGGAACAGCGGAGAAGAGCGAGAGTGATGCAGAGCAGACAACAGCGGATCCCTTACAACAGCAGCGGCTGCAGGAACAGCAGAGGAAACAGGAAGCAGTCGTGCAGAAGGACAGAGTGCGAAGCGTCTCTTCTTCTTCATCATGTGATTGAGCTGATCTGAACACTGACGCCATTTCTGTATGTTTCAGGGAAATGCTTACTTTAAAGAAGGCAAGTACGAAGCGGCGGTGGAGTGTTACTCCAGAGGAATGGAGGCGGATGGGACGAACGCTCTGCTGCCTGCTAACAGAGCCATGGCCTACCTCAAACTCCACAGGTGACATCCCTCAGAAGTGCGCTCACTGTCTAGTGCAGTGTTGGGCATTGTAATGCATTACAAGTAACGCGAGTTACATAACCAGATTACTTTTTCCAAGTCACTAGTAAAGTAATGCATTACTTTTTAACTTAGAAGGAAACATCTGAGGTACTTTTTCAAATAAGTAACGCCAGTTATTTTGTTTTCCCGTGTATTATTAACTGACAGCTCTCGTGTTGAGAGAAATCGGGAGTAAGTGTTGTTTGATTCAGTATTCCTCAAAATGAATAAAAACAGTGCAATGCAAACTGAAAATATGATGCAAAACTGCAATAATTATATGTGTTAAATAACATCATAATAAAAATCCCATTTTATTAACCAATGTCTTTGCTGCTGACCTTCGATGATCTAATGAACAAAAATTACTTTAGATAAACATAATATTTGTATTTCTTTGCTGAAGAGTTTTGAACTTTCTGCTCCTGCGTCCTATTCTTCATGCAATCCAGAATGCACAAACCCTCTACTGTACATATATATTTACTTTTCTTTCAGCCTGAGGCTTATTCATTTCACTTTTGGTGTGAAAGGGCTTTTATTTGCCAAAAATATAACTGTTTATATTAAAAACAAACAAGCAAGCCCAGCCCTGATGAGAAAAAGCAACACAAAAGTAACATAACACATTACTTTCCAAAAAAAGTACCTAAGTAATGCAATGTTACATTTTTAGGAAGTAATGTAATATTGTAATGTATTACTTTTAAAAGTAACTTTCCCCAACACCGGTCTAGTGCATGTTAGTTCTGTGTGTGAGGGTGCAGTTTGTGTTTGTGCAGGTTCAGCGAGGCGGAGCAGGACTGTAGCGCGGCCCTCGCTCTGGACGCCACCTACGCCAAAGCCTTCGCCAGACGAGCCACGGCCAGAGCCGCTCTAGGCAGGATCAGAGAGGCCAAAGAAGGTCCGTCATCCATCACTTCGCTCACTTTCACAGCCTAGTCCATGTTTCTGAAGAGCTCACATGTGTTTGTGTTTATCTGCAGATTTTGAGCAGGTTCTGAAGCTGGAGCCGGGAAACAAACAGGCCACGAGTGAGATCGAGAAACTCTCAGCGGTACGTGTGACGTGTGATGTTATTGTGCCCGTCAGATCTCAGGATGATTTGGGGACAAAAATCTGATTGCAGTTTTATGATAAAAATGATTGTGATTGTGATTTTAAATGCTTGTTTGTATCAGAACAATTTGGCCAAAATATTGTGATTATATTTATCAATATGGCTACACTATTATTATTATTTAAAAAATATTAAATTGACTAAAAACCAAAATAAGAAATATTACTATTAATAAAATTTCATAGATAATTTACTTAATAAAAATCAAGATACTAGATTTAATAAAAATGTGTACTAGATTTAATTAAAACGTGTACATTTTTTCATTATAGCTGTAAAATTATGTTTTTAATAAGTGCTCAACATTTTGGGGGGAAAAATCTAATTGCAGCTTTTCTGATTAAAAATTATGATTGAGAAAAAAATAGCTGTGCTTGATAGGGCTGCACAATTTGGCCAAAGATTTGTGATTATATGTTTCACTATGGCTATATAATATTAATAATAATATTATTATTAATAATTAAAAATGTAAAAATGACTGAACCAAAAATATTAATATTGTAATATTTCACTAAAATAAAAAATAGTATTTAAAAATAAAATTAAAATTATTTAATTATAAATATGAAATAATTATTAATAATAATAAATATAAAGTGACTAAATAAAAAATATATAATAATTAGTAATTGAAAATTTTATTTTATTCCAGTATTTTGCACAAATAAAAAGAAGGTTTTATTTTGGTTGAAACCCACAGGGAGCCTCTCTTTTGCTGCAAAACTAAAAGCAAATAAAAATAACCCAGCTTATTCTGCAGTCTTTAAGCCTCAATATATGTATGAGAGCAAACCAAAAAGCATCAGACCTTTTGGTGTTCGTATTAAACCACATTTAGATAATTTAAATATGAACTTGGATATTTTAAATGAAATACACTTCAATTTTTTACCTCCTTGGAAATGAAAGAAGCCTATTATTAATATGGATGTAGGTCATCAGAAGAAAGGAGTGACTCATCCTAATGTATACAGCAGCAATATTTGGACATAAGAAGTCGATTTCCTTTACGCTCACCTATATTTACAGATATTTCAAAGGTGGAAAATGGTGTAACCGTATTCCAAAACAGTGCTCAGTTTTTACAGCTGAAGCACATGCATTGCTATTAGCTTTGGAATATATCGAAAATGCACAACAAAAGGATTCTATCATTTTTACGGACTCCAAATCATGCCTTCAATTAATGAACTCTTTAAAAACTGATCAACCTTTGATAGATTGTATTTTAACCAAAGTGGACCATCTACAGAATCGGTTCTATAGTATTATCTTTTGCTGGGTTCCAGGCCATGTTGGGCTTTCAGGAAAAGAGTGAGCTGATGCAGCTGCAAAGGAGGCTTTTAATCAGGAAGTAAACAGATGTCAAATTCCTCCCTCAGAGATCAGACCTGTTATTAATTTTTATATATTAAATAAGTGGCAAGAAGAGTGGGATACATGTACAAATAATAAATTACATGAAATCCATCCAGAAATTTCAAACAGATTTTTAATCTCTTCTAAAACTAGATTTGATCAAGTGGTATGTAGCAGATGTCGCATAAGTCATACAAAACTGACTCATGCATGTTTGCTTAAAGGTGAAGACCCTACTCAATGCATGTTCTGCAAGATTCCCCTTTCTGTCAAACATATTTTATTATTATTATATGTAGAGAAAACTCTTTTATGAAGTGAACTCACTTAAAGAGTTTAGTATAATTTTGCCAGAAAAACTTTTAAAATTTATATCATATGTTAATGTAAAAAAACATGTAATATAACTTGTGTTTGTTTGTTTGTTGGTTTTGATTATATTTGTTATACTTGTGTTTTTTGAATCATGAAAATAGCCTAAGATGCTGACGTGGCATTAAATAAAAATATACTACTGCTACTCTTTTGCTGCATGTTATAATTAGTGACTCAAACTCGGAGTGCATGCAGATAGAGTTTGTGGTGTTCATTTACTGTTATTGGTTTCGATGAATCACACAGCTCTAGTGCGATCTGTTCACCTGTCTATCTGTTCATCAGGAGATGAGGAACAGCGGTCTTCTGGCTCCAGAGGAGAACAAACAGAGAAGCATCCAGCCCATCAACAAACCTGAACACCTCAGATCCACCGTGAGTCTGTAACGAGAGAGCCAGTCCAAATATGAAGCTCATTTTAGTTTGTTAAGTGTCAACACATCATGTGTGTTTGTGTCGTCTCAGAAACCCTTGAGGAGGATTGACATACAGGAGGTGGGTGGAGAGATCTCATTGTCCACGTCTGCTGTCACGTCTTCACCGCATCACAAGATCCAGAAGATAGAGGAGATCATCTCAGACGCTCCTCTGTCCAGGTGAGAAGACGATGTGATCCGATCATCACGATCTCCTGGTGCTGCAGCGAGTCTCTGAGGCCTTCAACAGCCGCTTTTCCACTGTCGGGCCAGTGCTTTAAACGGGCCGGGTGGGGCCTGTAGCACCGAACCCAAAATCACGATGCATTTCCACCGTCAGGCCAGAAGCTTCCGCAGCACTTCACTAAAACCCGCCCCTCTGGAACAACGTCACGCAACCTCATCATTTCACCAACAAAGAGAAGTTATCAGAAAACTAATAAGAAATAAGTCACTGGAACTAGCGCGATCACAAAACGAACATGATAAAAGCAGCCGTTTTAAAGATTTAAATCCAAAAGCATCAATGTTTTACAATAATAAGTGATACATTGATCATTATGAATTAATTTATCAGGATTGAAAATTAGTCACACAGAAATAAAGTGGTATGAACCGTTATTTTACAAAAGAAAGAGGACATAACTTATTCAGACGAGTCTGTTTCTGTTTATTTGTAGTCACAGTATGCATCACATTTAGAAAGAATGATCATTTCTATATTTTTTCCACCAAAAATACGACCCGAGTAGCAGAGGGAGCTCCTGAACAAAAACCATTAGGCTGTTATATTTTTATAACATACACGGAGCTAAAGTCTCGAATCGAAACTTATGACAGATAAAATATGTTACTAAATAATTACACGATTGTGATGGAGAATGAGAAGCTGACTTCTGATTTCTTCAAGAGGTCATATTTACCATGTTTACTATGGTAACGTTAATGGCTAGCGTGCATAGTCTTTTTTAGTTTATTTCTGCCTTGTATGGTGATCATAATCCACATCGGATCTCAAACAGAAGTTATTTCAAACACCCACTGCTGTCTGAAAGTGAGTTTTGAGCTAAAATTATTTTAAAAGTCTTTAATGCTGTAGATGAAATAATCCACGGCGCTGACACTCTCCAGACGCAGAGAAACTCTGCCCTTGTTCATAACTACTCCTCTAGCCCCAGTTGGCCCGCTTTGGCCCAAGGTTTGCGTCAGGCCAAAAAACCCTGGCCATTGGCCCCGAGGAAGCACCGACAAGGCACGATCAAGCCCCGGAAGTGACAGTGGAAACGCGACTGGCCCTGGCACGCACTATTACGCCCTCTTTTGGCCCGACAGTGGAAATGCGGCTAATGTCTTGTGTTTCAGGGCCCCTGAAGATTCATCCCCAGATGCTGAATCGATTCCTCCTCCACCCAGCAGCAGTTTTCAGCTGGAGGCCGACCTCAGGAAGATCAGCTGCCAGCCACAATCCACTTACAGATATCTGAAGGTAGCGTCAGTGCCGCTCACGGTCTCCACGTGTCTTCTATCTGTGCTTCTCACCTCAACATTTAATTAACATTGCAGCAAATCAGTCCAGACGCTTATCTGAAGATCTTCCAGAACTCTCTGGAGCCTGATGTTCTCAACTACATCCTCAAGACCTTCCACAGCTCCTTTCAGTGAGTCCTCAGTGATGATGATGATGATGATGATGATATACATGTAAACTGTTGATGATGATGAACCAAGAATAATAACTTTAAAGGGATAGTTCACCCAAAAATGAAAATTTGATGTTTATCTGCTTATCCCAAGGGCATCCAAGATGTAGGTGACTTTGTTTCTTCAGTAGAACACAAACAAAGATTGTTAACTCAAACCGTTGCAGTCTGTCAGTCATATAATGGCAGTCAATGGGACATACACAGACAAAACCAAATTAAACCCCGTGGCTCGTGACGATACATTGAGGTCTTAAGACACGAAACAATTGATCTGTGCAAGAAACTGAACAGTATTTATATATTTTTTTACCTTTACAATTAAAACTAATTCTAAATATTAATGAATACCATTTATAAAATGGATAGTTCCGGTCCTTGATTCTGGTTGAGCCACGTTCGAAGCTGTTGTAAATTACACCTCAAATCTACACCTTTGTTTACTTTGTGTGTTGCTTGGCAACCACTTTGTTCCAACCATAGGTTCCAACCACAGTCTGAGGAACTACATTGTTTGGTGGAAGAATACAGTTTTTATTAATATCATTACACTTATTTGCTCTGTTTTATTTTGTGAAACCTTACTAAGTATATGGAATAACCGTTTTATAAAAGCAATAAGCCCTGTGAAGCCGTGGTTTACAGTGAATTTATAACAGCTAAGGGGTTTACTCTGCTTCACGTCATGCCTAACAACGACCCTTAGCTGTTATATATTCACAGTAAACCACGGATTCTTGGGGCTTATTGCTTTAATATAGTTTATAAATAATACTAAAATACCACTGAACTGTAACAATATGGATAACTACAACAATAACAATGAACATAACGATAATTGTAACTATAATGGTAACTAACAATAAATGATAACTATTAAGTTACAGTGATAACTATTAACAGTGATATTATTATTAACAGTGATATTATTACTATTATTACAGTGATAACTATTAACTAATTATAATGACTAAAATAATGATAACTCTAATGTAACTATAAGAACTGATGATGAATATAACTATAACTAATGTAACTAAAACAATAACTGCAACTATAACAGTGGGAACTGTAACAGTATTTATAACTGCAACTATAACAGTAACAGTATCTATAATAATAATGACTACAATGCTAACTGTAACGATAATGTTCTGTTTATTATAAGCGTGCTGCAGTTTGGTCATCTGCCTCGTTAAATGATTAGATTCTGATTGGCTGTCAATGTTTTTGTTGTTCATCAGCTGGAAAAAAATGCCTCTGAATGTGATTTACGGTTATAGTTATCATCCCTGGTGTGCCATCACTTCAACATGATGATGTCATTTCCTGTTTCCTGTGTCTCGACTGTGACGATCGTGTGTGATTTCAGACATGAAGATGCGTCTCTTCTGCTGGCCGTCCTGAGGAGCCTGGCGAGCGTGAGGAGATTTGACATGGCCGTCATGTTCATGTCGTCCGCTGAGAAGAAAAGTACAAACACACAAACTCACACACAAACACTGGGCACACAGCGATGAATAAACACAAACTCTTTTCTTTCTGTCAGTCTTACAGGAGCTGTTTGACTGGATTCACAGCGCCGATCTGGGAGACGCTTCTGTTCAAGACTTACAGAAGAAATACGGCCTTTGACCTCCACAGAAATCTCTTGTTTAGATTTATACAATCATTCTGACACTGGACTGAAAACTAGATCTCAGCCATCAGTATGAGGGGAAACTGAACCAGAAGTAAAACAGCTTCAGTGTGAATGAATCAGATGCTCTGATACCTCAGTATGGACGCTTGGTCCCTTTAAACTCTGCTTTATTTGGTTCCTGCATGTGTTTGGAGTGTGTTGCAGAATTTCAGATGATATTATTCTAAACGTCTATCATCTAAAACGTTCGCTTTCGGTTCATGTGTCTCTGTGTATTAAAGTCAACATGAAATCCAAACAGACTCCTGACTCTTTCCTGCTCATATTGTGAATGATTCATTCAGTGCACAAATGTGACCCTGGACCACAAAACCAGTCCATTTTTTGAAATTGAGATTTATACATAATCTGAAAGTTGAATAAATCAGCTTTCCATTGATGTATGGTTTGTTAGGATTGGACAATAGTTGGCTCCAACTATTTGAAAATCTGAAATCTGAAAGTCCAAAAAAATCGCCTTTAAAGTTGTCCAAATGAAGTTCTTAGCAATGCATATTCCTAATCAGAAATGAAGTTTTGATATATTTATTGTAGGAAATTTACAAAATATCTTCATGGAACATGATCTTTACTTAATATCCTAATGATTTTTGCCATAAAAGAAAAATCGATAATTTTGACCCGTACAATGTATTGTTGGCTATTGCTACAAATATACCTGTGCTACTTATGACTGCTTTTGTGCTCCAGGGTCACATATGAAAACATCTTTCATCCGAATGTAATAACTTACATGAAAATCACAATCCATCCAAAGTTTTCTTTATTAAAGGGGTCATGATGACATGGATTTTTTTCAGAATTTGAATATGTTCCTTGAGGTTTGCTGTTATTAACGTAGAAAAGTTTACTGTTATTAACGTACACAATCATGGGGAAGACTGCTGATCTGACAGAAGACAATCATTGACACCCTTCACAAGGAGGGTAAGCCACAAACATTCATTGCCAAAGAAGCTGGCTGTTCATAGAGTGCTGTATCCAAGCATGTTAACAGAAAGTTGAGTGGAAGGAAAAAGTGTGGAAGAAAAAGATGCACAACCAACCGAGAGAACCGCAGCCTTATGACGATTGTCAAGCAAAATCGATTCAAGAATTTGGGTGAACTTCACAAGGAATGGACTGAGGCTGGGGTCAAGGCATCAAGAGCCACCACACACAGTCGTGTCAAGGAATTTGGCTACAGTTGTCGTATTCCTCTTGTTAAGCCACTCCTGAACCACAGACAACGTCAGAGGCGTCTTACCTGGGCTAAGGAGAAGAAGAACTGGACTGTTGCCCAGTGCTCCAAAGTCCTCTTTTCAGATGAGAGCAAGTTTTGTATTTCATTTGGAAACCAAGGTCCTAGAGTCTGGAGGAAGGGTGGAGAAGCTCATAGCCCAAGTTGCTTGAAGTCCAGTGTTAAATTTCCACAGTCTGTGATGATTTGGGGTGCAATGTCATCTGCTGGTGTTGGTCCATTATGTTTTTTGAAAACCAAAGTCACTGCACCCGTTTACCAAGAAATTTTGGAGCACTTCATGCTTCCTTCTGCTGACCAGCTTTTTAAAGATGCTGATTTCATTTTCCAGCAGGATTTGGCACCTGGCCACACTGCCAAAAGCACCAAAAGTTGGTTAAATGACCATGGTGTTGGTGTGCTTGACTGGCCAGCAAACTCACCAGACCTGAACCCCATAGAGAATCTATGGGGTATTGTCAAGAGGAAAATGAGAAACAAGAGACCAAAAAATGCAGATGAGCTGAAGGCCACTGTCAAAGAAACCTGGGCTTCCATACCACCTCAGCAGTGCCACAAACTGATCACCTCCATGCCACGCCGAATTGAGGCAGTAATTAAAGCAAAAGGAGCCCCTACCAAGTATTGAGTACATATACAGTAAATGAACATACTTTCCAGAAGGCCAACAATTCACTAAAAATGTTTTTTTTTATTGGTCTTATGAAGTACTCTAATTTGTTGAGATAGTGAATTGGAGGGTTTTTGTTAAATGTGAGCCAAAATCATCACAATTAAAAGAACCAAAGACTTAAACTGCTTCAGTCTGTGTGCGTTGAATTTATTTAATACATGAGTTTCACAATTTGAGTTGAATTACTGAAATAAATTAACTTTTCCACGACATTCTAATTTATTGAGATGCACCTGTATATTAAGTCACCTATCGCTATATGCAATACAGAGCGTAATACAGTGATAAACAGGAGAAAATTAAGCTGTTCATTGTTGGTTCAGTTCAGATCAATCACAAGTCTTGCAAAATTAGTTATGAAGCAAAGTTGATTCAGCCTTAAGGAGTGCTATAGCAGTCCAGCTCAATTTTATATTATGCTCATATTTGACAAAAAGGAAAGAACTTTCATTGGTTCTGAATTATTGAGATAAAACTCCCTCCAAAACGAAGTATATAAGCCAAGATGCTTCAGTGGCTCAATGAGTGACGTCTGAGTGACGTTCCTTCATGCATAGAATGCTGTTTTGAATCTCTCTCTTTATTGATTTTTATTTTCTTACAGCTAAACTCTCAAGACTGTGGCTCAGTGGTCTGCATCCCAGTTCAAATCTTCCAGTAGGTAGAAAATGCAGGTCTGAGAGTTGATCTTCATCTTTTTAACAATCACACTATCATGGACAACACACAAAGGTCACATGATTCCATTTATTCTGCACACAGTTTACATATTTACAGACTGAATGTGCGACATTTGTGTTTAAACAGGAACCTTGAACCCAGAGATTTATTTGGCCAAACATCAGTCACGTTACTGGGACAGAGAAGAAAATAATCAGTGCTTACAAGTTGTCATTTATATTTCAGAAGGTTTGATGGCATCAATATCATAATTAGAATGAGATCTGCAGACAGAGGAAGAGGAGGATGAGACTGCAGGAGGATTTTGGCCCAAAACCTGTCACATGTCCTTGTGAAACTCAAATAATTCAGGCCAACGCAACAAACGTCAGATCTAAAGAAATGGACATTTAATTTCCATAAAGCTTCTCTTTTGGCAGTACAATTCAATACAAAACGGTCATGTACATGAATATTATTTTGCTAGTAAAAAAAATCTACAAGTCTTACCCATACATCTCCACATACATTCAGAGCGGCTGATAAATAATCTGGCTGAACTTCAAGACGTCATTAGTCAGAAGTGTCTGTGAGGAACAATAGTTAATCGAATCAATATTTGGTTCAAGATCTAGCCAATCGTGTGGGAATATTTGCAGATGTTTTCTTTCTGAGCAGTAAAAGTACAATATGATTGCAAATATATATGAATCTTTTCAGAATGTTGGACTACGAAGGCAGAACTCAATGGCACTAGACTACATACTGCTCTGATGTTCTCACAGGAACCTATGGAGAACGCTGCAGCAATGTTCACATCTCTACAGAAAGCGAACTTCCTCTCGCATCTCATCACGCGTGTTCGTCCGCATCCGATCTGTTATCGGACGGGTCCAAGAGTTCTTGACGACGGTGCATTACGGCAGCAAACTGAGCGTGCTCCACGGTGTCCTGTAAAAGGTCAGAGGTGACAGAGGTGAGAGAGGGGTCAGTGGTTGCTCCCCTCATCGAAGGACTCCACGCCAGAGTCGCTCGCCGCCACTGCCACCGCCAGCTTCTCCTGCCGCCGCCTCATGACCTCCTGCAGCTCCGAGGCGGAGCTCCTCTACAGACACACAGACAGAACAGCAGTGAGACACTCAGAAACACCTCACTAGGGCTGGGGATTGAAACAAATTTCACGATTTGATTCGATTTCAATACACAAGCTTGCAATTTCATTCAGTTCCAATCAATATTGATTCCTTTGGATATATAAGCAATCAGGTACAGTACATGTTAATTTTTTTTTTTTTCAATAAAAAAAAAAATCTCTCAACTAATGCTGTAAAAACTATATTATAAACAAAGGTTTTAAAATAAAAACTATATAATAAAAATGTATTACATTTTTATTGATATAATTATGTTTCTACTCTACTCTCTACTCCTTTTCTACTTTTTTTTTCTAAATATAAACATTTATATAGTGGATGTCAAAATTTGATTTCATGATGGATTTATTAAATATTACTAGTGCTGTCAAACAATTAATTGAGATTAATCCCATCCAAAATAAAAGTTTTTGTTTACATAATATATATATGTGTGTGTACTGTGTATATTTATTATGTATACTGTATATAAATACACAAACATACAGCATATATTTTGAAAATATTTACATGTATATATTTATATTCATATAATTTATATTATATATAAATATATTTAATATAAGCGTAACATTTTTCTTAAATATATACATGCGTGTGTATTTATATATACATAATAAATATACACAGTACACACACATATGTAAACAAAGATTAATCGCGATTAATTGTTTGACAGCACTAAAAATTACATTTAGTCATTTAGCAGATGCTTTATCAAAACCAACAAAAGAGCAATAATATGCAGGTGCTGTGACAAGTCTCAGTTAGCCTAACGCAGTACAAGTAGAAAGTTTTTTTTTATAATAAATTAAAAGAAAATAAGCAGATAGAATAGACAAAGAATAGAGAATGCTAGTGTTAGAGGCTCTTTTTTTCTTTTTAAATAAAACAAATAGAATAGAAAATAGATATTTTTTAAAAAAAATAATATCAATTAATATTAAAAAAAAGTTAAGTAAAAATATAGTATATATTTAGCAAAATATAGTGCATATATTTAGCAAAATGTTATTTATTCTAGCTGACTACTGAGTTTATGGTCATTGAATATATTTCGGCGGTAAATGTGACTATTGATCACAAGCTGATTTATTGACACCTTTCTGTATTTAAAACACTGGGACATGATTAATTTCAGTAAGTTGTTCTGTTTCTTCTGATGTTCATTCATGTTTATTTGCTGCTGTAACTATTGGTAAAGAGGAAGAGATGATCGATTCACTACAGCAGTCTGTCACCACATTAAAAAGTCAAAACAGTATTTATTGTTTGAATTTCATGAAAAATTGAAAGCTGAGACTTTGTTTCCTATCAAAAAGTAACTAAGGACAAAGCTTATTGCGATTTATTGGATGGGATGTGTTAATGAAATAATGTTTCATTAAGTTTTGTTACAGAAAACAGCATAGATCGGTTCTTGGAATTTATGAATCAATATCGGTTCATCAAAATGAGAATCGATTAAAATCGAGAAATCTGTATTTCCAACCCAGCCCTACATCTCACAAAATGCTCATTTAAACAAGCTGCGTGAAGCTCAATACCTCAAAACACCTGAGGCGTGATGGAGAGACAGAGAGAGGAAGAGCAGAAACGAGTGAATGAGGATGAAGGGTCTTCATCAGATGCTCTAAACTAACAATGATGGACGTGTAAAGGGCGCTTGAGGGATTCTGGGAAAGCATCTATTTTCTAACTATGACTGGAAACAGGAGACAGAAGCCACTAAACAACATGCGCATCTATTACAATGTGCACTCGCTCTGATTTCAAACAGATTCAATGAAACGCAACTCATCAGTCATGTGCAAACAAAATAAAATGTGCTGTTGAAATATTAATATGAGCTGGAGGAGGAAACGACACCAGCTAGTTGTGACAAATGTGTGGCAAGTTACTAAATATTTTTGCATTATGCATTATGTTTAATGGTTCAAACTAAATATTTACTGATAAGAGCAGGAGTAACAGCTGGAATAAAACAGCAGATTGACTGCTATTGTCATGTTTACCTGTCAGACTTCAGTTGCTGTGCATCATAAGATCAATCGAAATAAACAAATGCCATTTCTTATGTTTGTTTTTTTAAATTTTGGAAGGGTTTAAAAGACAATTGATATTGAGTAATATTATTGATTTAACTGCACTGACGCTATCAGATGAGAACAAAAATTTAACTGAATAATGACACTATTATTAGTAGTACAGTGTTAGTTATGAACTAGCTAAGTGTGGACTTTATATTCTAATTTAAAGGGACAGTTCACCCAAAAATGTAAATTCTGTCATTATTTACTCACACTCAAGTGGTTTCAAACCTGAATTTTTTTCTTCTTTTAAACACAAAAGAAGATATTTTGAAGGATGTTGAGAATCAAACCGTTTTTTGATGTCCAACATATTACGTATCCATCAACTCTTTGCATACCAACATTCTTCAAAATATATTCTTTAAGAAAGAAACTCATAGGTTTGTAAACTATCCCTTTAAGTAGGAACTGGTTAATGATGTGTTAATTAAACTGCTGTTAACTAAACAGAGCAAAGCCCCCTCGCTATGATACCAAAATACCTTAAGAGGAACGTGGATTACATGTGAAGATCATGGGAGGGTCAGAAGAAAACCTGCAGACAGCAAAAACACCACAGAAAAACCAAAGCGACACTTGCCAGAGTTGAGCAACTTATCAGCAGATTAACTAACCAGACTCAAGATTCGATTCAGGGAATACTATTATGCTATTACTTTCTGGATGGATCCAGAATCGTACGGTCAATGTGATGTGATCTGGTCTGAGACATTTAGATTATGACAGAAGAGTTGAAAGAGGAATGAAGAGAGAAATAAGGAAGGATCTGTGAGGAGAAGCGGAGGAATTCGACTCACCTCGAGAGCAGCTTTCTGGACGGTGATCTGGCTGTAGACCCGAGCGCCGTCATCAGGACAGACGGTCTTCAGCTCGTCTTTGTTCAGAGAGAAGAGCTGAGCGCCGGTCAGCACACCCAGACTGTTGATAGTCCTGCAGACCAAACCACAACAGCTCAACCCATCAGCCTTAAAGGGTTAGTTCCCCCAAAAATGAAAATTAGCCTGTTTTACTCACTCTCAAGGCATCCTAGGTGTATATGACTTTCTTCTTTCAAACAAATCCAATCAGAGTTATATTAAAAATTGTCCTGGCACTTCTAAGCTCTATCATTGCAGTCAGCAGATGTTTCTGTTCAACAGTCAAAAAGCACGTCAAATTAAGCGCACGCATTCATAATAAAACGTGGCTCACACGGCTCCGAGGGGTGAATAAAGGCCTCCTGTAGTGAATCCATTTGTTTCTGCAGAAGCCGGTCTGTTTGATGACGCAGGACATATGCATCGCGTGATTAGTGACGAACGCGGAGAGAGAACAAAACAAAACGCCAGTCACGAATTAGAAGTACAAACCAAGGATTTGTAAAGAAAAATGTTGGAGGATTTCAATATAAGCCAAGAGGATACTGGTTTTCCTTTGCTAAAGTAAGGAAACTTTGCTTCCTTTGCTCCTGTAAACAAACTCGCGAGACTAGCATATCTCAGAGGCGTGCGCGTGACGTAGAAGTCCTACGTCATCCGCCGGAATGGCTTCCGCGTACGACAGATTCCAGAAGTGAGAGAAAAGTGTTTATAACGTTTGAAATATGGATATTTATCTTACAAAAACGCATGGATTCGCTACAGGAGGCCTTTATTCACCCACCAGAGCCATGTGAGGCATGTTTTATTATGGATGCGTGCGCTTTATTTGACGTGTTTTGGACTGTTGAACAGAAACACCAGCCCACTGCAATGATAGAGCTTAGAAGTGCCAGGACAATTTTTAATACAACTCTGATTGGATTCGTCTGAAAGAAGAAAGACATATATACCTAGGATGCCTGGAGGGTGAGTAAAACAGGCTAATTTTCATTTTTAGGTGA
The DNA here is from genome assembly GCA_039654775.1 of Spinibarbus caldwelli. Lineage (NCBI taxonomy): Eukaryota > Metazoa > Chordata > Actinopteri > Cypriniformes > Cyprinidae > Spinibarbus > Spinibarbus caldwelli. The sequence goes on along the minus strand of CM077228.1, from coordinate 1,762,089 downwards.
ACTAACCATTTAATCACTCATGATACAGAGCAGATGAACAAGTCACTCACACTTCGCTGAAGCCTTTAAGCTGCAGCCAGGCCTTGACCTCGTCCGGCGTGGAGTCGTACGTGATGTTGATCGCCGGCAGGCTGGAGGAGCGAGACGGAGCCTGGAACTTCTTCTGAGCGCTGCGTCCCAGAGTCAGTCTGTGAATCAGCTCGTCCTGAACCTCCTCCATGTTGGACTTCCGGCCTGAGAAACACACGGATAATGCTGCAGGTGTGTGTGTATGTGTGCGTCATTTACACATTGAGATACTATTACATTTTTTATTAAAGGGGTCATGAACGGCCTTTGTTTTTTATTTTGTACTGTTCTCTGAGGTCCACTTATAATGTTCAATCAAGATTACATCAAAAAACTTAGATGTAATTAGAAGTAATAGGCTATTTTCTTGTCTTGTTTTTGACCCCCCTCATCAGAACGCTCTGTTTGAATAGGCGTGGCGGATTGTAGACTCCCACTGCTGTGATTGGCTAATAGTTGTGTATGATTGACAGCAACATTCCTCACAGATGGACGCTGCTGTGATTTAGGTCAAGAACGCATAACTCAATACATATGAAACGAACTGCAAGAAGAGACAAAGCAATAGTGACCACGTAATAAAAACAGTTACTCACACTTGTGTGTTGCGACATTACTGTCAGATCCAATATAGTCGCACAGCATCGTCTTTTAGTTTCAATCTTTCTGAAAATCTCGTGTCAAATCGTGCCTTGTTTGTAAATGAATCTACGGTAAAATGATGTGAACAAAGGACAGAGTTCTTACTGATGCGGTCTGGACCTTCAATAAAAATAAAGTTCATCCACTCTTTCCTAACGTTGGAATCAGAAGGAAGGCAACGCAAACACTGTTTTTCAATAACTTGGCACTGAACAGCATCTTGTTGTCTTCAGAGCCATCTTTATCATTTGGTTTCTGCGTAGACCTGTGTGTTCGCCTCTCTCGTAAAAACTACATGCGCAAATCGGTGGGCGTGGCTAAACAGACAGTGATGTAGAATCAGTGGGCGTGGCTAAACAGGCAGCGATGTAGAATCGGTGGGCGTGGCTAAACAGGCAGCGATGTAGAATCGGTGGGCAGGGCTAAACAGGCAGTGATGTAGAAGCAGGTGTTGATGTTCTTCTGCGGAGGCGGTGCTTATCCACACTATAACATCATAGAGTAGAACATTCCAAAAGCTGGCGTTTTGGCAGACGTTTTGGCGTTTTGGCTTCCATAGAAGCTTTTTTTTTTGACTAAAGCCCCGTTCACACCAAGAACGATAACTATAAAGAAAACGATATTAGCGACCACACCAGCGAACGATATTGTCTGTTTATTCTAGGTGCACGCTCATCTGCCGCTTTAAATTCTCAAGCTCGTGACAGCTGGATTGATTACGATTGGCTGTCAATATTTTTATTGTTCATCAGCTGGAAAAAATCATTCTGAAAGTGATTCGTTTATCTGTGCCTTTTTCGTTATAGTTGTGGTGTGGACTATGCTATTCTTTAATATTGAGAACGATTTTAAGAACTATATCTTTATCGTTATCTTTATAGTTATCATCCTTGGTGTGAACGGGCCTTGATAAAGTTTTGAGTTCTGAAATTTACAGGATGTTTTTATAGTACAATGACCTCTATATGTCAAAAGATCAAGGGAATTTTGGTTTCTCAGTTCATGACTCCTTTAATGTTTTGAATCGATTTGCCAAGTATGGTTTATTTTTCAGAAAATGTGCTGACTGTGTGAGTATGTGTGAGTGTGTGTGTGTGTGTGTGTGTGTGTGTGTGTGTGTGTGTGTGTGTGTGTGTGTGTGTGTACGGCTGGTGGGCGCGGGTCTCTCTCTCTGATGTTCTCTCATGGTCACGCCGTCGCTCTCACTGCTGCTGTTGTTGTGTTGTTGGCCGTCGGACAGTGGTGTGTCCTGATGTTGGGCGGATGCAGGCGGCAGCGGGGGGGTGAGAATCTGCAGCGGGGCAGGAGGAGGCGGGGCCATCGGGGTGGGCGAGGCTTCCGTCACCGCCGGTTTGGGCACATAATCTGAGCGCTGCTTCTGAATGGGACAAACAGCACAGTCAGACACTGAACTCCGCTGTGATCAAGACCTCATGAAACCAGCACTGCACTAACCCACTTCCTGTTCACACAGGACATGCTGAAGCACTCGTGAATTAGTTCACCTTCAGACCTGCTGTAATCACAATCAACTTCAATTGGACATCAGATGAGCTCAAAGCCATGAATCTGATTTCATGAGGTTTCTAAGGGGCCGATCACACAGAACACATTTTTCTATTCCAATGCGCTCCTTTTCCTTTGTTTTTCCATGTAAACACGTACTAGACGGACTTGTATGACCATTACTCACGTCTCAAGTCTTTTGCGCCATCTCGCACATGAGCGCAGCGTTTTTAAGACTGTGTCAAGTTAAAAGAATTTAAATGTTTACACGCAGCGCTGCTCATCAACGTCAGTTCCAGAACAGTGGACCAATCAGAAGAGACCAGAGGCGGGGCAAGCACTGTTTACAGTAGCAAGTTGGCATGACGGAGGTGTTCTGCGCTGCGCTTTTTTAAAAAGCTGCGTCTCATGTTTTTAGACGCAAAGACGTGTTCTGTGTGAACGGACTCTAACACACAAATCAACAGTAGTTCATAATTTATCCTGTATTAATAATTCTAATGTCTAGCCGACCTCTACACAGACAGATCTCTATGAAAAACATACTGAGATGGTTGATTATGGGGATTTCACTGACTCAAAATAATCCAGTTACCTCGTTTAATTCGCCCAGTAATTGCTTGAGAGAAAAATGAAGAGTGACGTGAAAATGAAATTCAACAACACACACACAAATAAAACACACCCACACATACACAGCAAATAAAACACACACACACACTCAGCAAATAAACACACACACACACACACACACACACACACACACATGCATTTACTAGTCATTCCATAGACATCTATTGTTTTATTTACAGCTAGTTATAAATACTAACTAACTTGCACACTAACCCTAACAGAAAACACACAGCATTTTTACGATTTATGAAAAACTGTTATTTTTATAACATTTTTACAAATGAGGATGTCTCTAAAAGGAGGTTTTGGGAGGTTTAACTCACTTCTGTGTACAAATTTGTCCCCAAAATATGATTAAGGAGCCACACACACACACACACACACACACACACACACACACACACAGAGAGGGAGATAAACTGAACTAATGCAGGAAATCAAAACAAACTCAACACAAACACTCATTTACCTTAAACAACTCAAATTCCTTTTTTGGCATCATTAGCTTTAAGATGAACAGATGAACAAACAATAATTCTATGACATGGCAAAACAAGGAGATGAAATGAAAGTGAAGATGAAGCATGCAGACAGAAGCTGAGTAAGCGTCTCGTGTGTGTGTGTGTGTGTGTGTGTGTGTGTGTCACCTGTATGGTGTGACTATAGATGGGCTCCCCGCGGCCTGTCATGTCCACTGCCCTGCTGATCTCCAGGATGTTGTTTGGCACATATCCTGTAGCGCCTGACACGTTTCGCACCTTCCACCACTGCTTCCTGTCATCCAGCACCTGACGACCAATCAGATCGACACGTCACATGACAGACCGTCACACTGATGTCACATCATCATCATCATCATGTTACGTACCTCCACCACCTCGTCTTTCATCACAGACAGTTCAGTGTTGTTTCTGGCCACAAAGTCGTATCTGGATTTGGCAAAGTTCCTCTGCGTCTGGCTGTGAGCCTCAAGGTTCCTGAAGAGAAAGACTCAATGAACCTCCAGAAATGAGGCATGCTACAAAAAAGAAAATCACGTCTTGTTTTTCACTACAAAAAGGTCCATTTAACTGAGAAGCAAAATGACTCAAGATATTGTTTTCTTACCTTGATTTCTGAAATAATAATCAAAATTAAGTGAGTTTGAGCTTAAAAAAAAAAAAAAAAAAAAATCTGCTAATGGAGTCAGAAAAATAAACTTAATTCAAAGGAAAAACAAGATTAATTGTTATTAGTAAACTGGCAGATATTTGGTCTTGTTTTAACCCTTGTGTGTGTGTGTGTGCTCAAACTAGTTGTTAATGCAAACAGCATAAATTTGGTCAAAAGTGTGTATTAACTTTTATTAGACTTACATTTTTATTAGATTTATTAGACTTTTATTAATAAACATACTAAAAATAAACAAATAAATATATAAAATTTCATGCTCATTTCTTTTAATAAGTCTATTTTACACAAGGTGCAAAAATATGTCCACACTGAAACGCATTAAAACTGCAATATTTCGTCTTTAATTTAAACCATTTAAGCATAAAATCATGCAGGCTTTCATTCTGCTGGCAAGTACTTTTTCAGCTTCTTACTATTTTCCACATTATAGCACCATTTTTTAAATCTGAAACTGCACAAAAAACAAATAATGCATCAAAATTAATGTTGTTGCTAATCATTGACATATCCAAGACTATAATAATAATAAAAAAAAATCTGCTTAGCATTTAGTATATGGAAAATAATAGTTTTTTGTGTGTGTGGTTTTTCCCACTATATATCTGAAGTAATTTTGCTTCTCAAGTAAATATATCTTGGTTTAACAATGTTGACATATTTGTACTGCAAAACAAGACAAAAACACTGAGGAACATGATTTTTTGCAGCGAAAATACAAGCTCGCTCTCTTTAAAAGCTGAATCTACGGATGAATGTGGTTATTGACCGACTGCTGCCGCCATGGAGGAGCGTCTCAGAGCTCAAGAACGAGACAGGAAGAGTCTTTACTCCATCAGAAGACAGAAACCTGGACGTTTGAGATCGAGACAGATTTAACAGATTACAGATAACAGATAACAGGATGTTTAACAGATTGAGAGTTCAGGTCAGAGTTGAGAGTTGAGAGAGTAGAGAAGCAGAATGAACCCAGAAAAGACCCAGAAGCACAGCCTGCATTGAGCCGGTTCTCCAGGGCGCGCGGTCCGGTCGCTTGTACCCAGGTGGGTTTTACCTATCTACATGACGGCTGACCGCGTGTTTAAAAGCAGCCACGGCCATGTCTGGCTCCAGCAGGTGCAAACGCTTGTAAGAAGTGTGTCTGTAGCCGTACCCGTCTGCGCCGGGGAAGTCCTGGACCACCGGCTGTTGTCGGGAGAGAAAACACTTTCACTTTAACAAGTAGGCCTACTTCACAGTGTCACACTGTAAGTGTTAAAGGTGAACGAGTGTCTCACGTTGAGCGGAGGTCTGTCCACAGGTCTCTGAACCTCGGTCTGCACCGTGCCGAGCCTCTCCGCCAGCTGAGCCACGTCCTGCTCACTAGACACCAACACCGGCGGCTCCCAGCCGTCCCGGAAACACAGTGTGTGCAGAGGAAATGGGTGATCCTTCGGCCACTCCAACCTCAATACAAGACACATCACAATACACTTGCTTTCAGAGAAGGATTACATTCCTACTATTATGTCTATAATGTGTCTTAGAGCTTTTGAGCGGGTTATAGTGCTGGATGAGATAACGATGAGATGAGTGATCCTCCAGATTTAGATCTAGCTATATTGTATTTTTAGGGCAAGTTTTACTAAACAGGGCAAATTAGCGTGGGAGCGCAATTCCAAAAGTGTGCCGATGGGAGGGGAAATTTCTGCGGGTGATTTACTAACAACGTGCAAATTAAAGAACACAGAGGCAACATCTCATTTGCATATCGACCAACGCAATATACCAAGCGCAGCGCAAATTAGTGTAGTCGCAAATAAAGAATAAAGAAATAAATAAGCCATAGTACATTGAAAAGAACCGAAAAAATGCTAGAAGTTGCAAGAAGTTTTGATAGACCTGGTATTGCATGACTCCTTAGTTGAGGGTTCCAAGTCATCTTTTATTTCCTGAAGCAAATTAAAAACAACATGGCTTGGCAAAAGATATTTTCGTGTTCTTCTTGCATTCCAAATAAATTATGTGTGGAAAAAAAATCCTCTCCTTTCTACAACGCACTCTCTCATCTCTGCGGTGCCTCCTCCTAGCAACAATAATTGTTCAAGCACAAAATAGTTTACGACATGCTTTTTTTGGGCATTAAATAATGGAAAAAAATACCAGTAATTTGACGAACGCAAACGTTAATAAAACGCATTGCGTGATTCATTTGAATACTCTCCTCCCACAAATTTTGCATCTGAAAGGGAAATTCCTAGAAATGCATATTCAATAAGGTCAGGCACAAAAATAACTTTATCCACGCCAGAGTGTCTGAGAAAAACTTGCTGTCCCGATTCAGTATCTGCGGTCAGATGAGATGTTGACAGGCTTAATGTCAGTGTCATTATTCTATCGTCATTTTCGTAACTTGTTATGAAATAAAAAGTCTCTCACCTCAGAAAAGCGAACTATCCTGTCCTGCCAGATGTTATACCGTGTTCGAATGCACTGTATATAACTTCACTGAAACTACGAGCATGCAATGCGTGAAATAAAAGTACAGTACCGATTAATCACATAACTGGTACTGCGTGTGTTATCTGGGAAGGATTTGGATGAAGGTATGATATTCATTCTATTCAGGAGCAGTTTCCACGTTTCATTAACAGTTCATGTTAGTATTGTATATTCACCATGGTAACTTGTTTCCATAACCCAAAAATACCATGTTACTTTCACTTTGTGTCATTTTGTAAAAATACCATGTTACTTTCACTTTGTGTCATGTTTAAATGAGTATGGTGGCTCATACCAATTTTAATTGTATTAACAAAAACTAGTTTGGGACTGCTATTTAATAGCCTTACCTTATAGGCTGTTTATTCCGTATAAGTCATATTCTTAACAGTCTTAACTTAATGTTTGTGAAAAAAAATTTGCTTTGTTTTTGTTTTTTAACAAATTATATATATATATATATATATATATATATATATATATATATATATATATATATATATATATATATATATATATATATATATATCTCACATGTCTGTACTTTCAAAGACAATTAAGAGATTTAAATGTTGGTCGGCTGTTAACAGATTAAAATATCTTTTGTTCTATTAAGACATTTAAATATCAGTCGATTCTGTGCTGTTAAGAGATTTAAATATAAGTTGGTTTTGTTCTGTTAAAATATTTAAATGTCAGATAATTTTGTTCCGTTAAAATGTTTACATATCGGACAGTTTTGTACAGTTAAGAGATTTAAATATATGTCAGTTTTATTCTGTTAATAGATTTAAATGTTTATTGATTTTGTCCGATTAAAAGATTCAAATATCGGTTGGTTTTATTCTGGTGAAATATTTAAATGTCAGTTGACTTTGTTCTATTAAGACACTGAATTATCGGTCAGTTTTGTTCAGTTAAGAGATTTAAATATCATTTGGTTTTGTTCTGGTAAGATATTTAAATATCGGTCGTGTTTGTTCTTTAAAAAGTAAACGTCAGTCAGTTCTGTTCTGTTAAGAGATTTAAATGTTGTTTGATTTTGCAATTAAAAGAATTAAATACCGGTCTGTTTTGTTCTGTCAAGAGATTTAAATAGAAGTTGGTTTTGTTTGGTTAAAATGTTTAAATATCGGTCGGTTCTGTTAAAGTGGAAATGAAGCAGTCAGTCAAGTTTACATTATTTAGGAAAATAACTTCCATTTTAATAAAAAAAAATATATAAACATGATTAATGTGACCATTTTAAAGAAAAAAGGATGTTTTGTTATAGCTTTTGGAGCAAGGGCGCCGCCATCTTGCAGTACCACAGCGTGTGACGTCACGGGGTTGGTTCGCGCCGATGGCCAGTATAGTAATATAAGCATTTCTTTACATTTTGAACACACGCTTGTTTTGAAATGGAGGAAGATGACATTGAAAGCACTGTTGAGTCCATAAGTGCAATTGCCTATGCATTTGAGCCGATACGGCGATGGGACCGAGCAGTATTAGGGGTTGGAGAAGTCGTGAACCTGCTGGTTTGGGGTAAAATGCGGATCGGAAACAATACTCATTTACGTGGATACTCCTCAAGACTGTCATTCCGACGTGCTTTTGTGTGCATTTGCTGATGAAGGCGTGAAAGAAAGCTCAATTCAAAGCTGGTACTCACGTGCTGTCCGAGCCGAGCTGTGGCTTTTTGTGTGTGTGCGGCGTCACCGGCGTGAACAGGAATGATCTATCACAACGCGTGAGTACCGCATTTAAATCTCTTTCAGAAGAGGTCTATCACAGCGTATCACAGCGTGTAAGTAACACATTGAAATCTATTTTGTGCTGTCTCATGCTTGAATGGCTTAAAACACTTTAACATTTAAACTGACAAGGCTTAAAACACGTGAGAATGATAAACTTTGAGGAAGCAGCACTGGCCCAATCGTTCAGATCGGTGATTAGTTAAACACTACGTCCTGTTAACAGCAGGAAAGCTAATTGTATTCGCAGGTGAACATAAAATATGATACATACAGCTGGTGAACCAGTCAATGTAATGCATATGTCTGAATGTCTGAATAACAATAAAATGCGACATGAATGATACTGTGTGAAGCGTTGTTTGTTTACATCAGGTTGCGCCTCGCATTATGAAAACAATGTTTGGGATACCACGATCAAAACTTAGCATATAGACAGTTTGATGTTGAATATTCATCCAAATGATGGTGAAAACCAAATTATTTGTGTGTTAAAACAACATTTGTGTGTTCAAAATGTAAAGAAATGCTTATATTACTATACTGGCCATCGGAGCGAACCAACCCCGTGACGTCACATGCTGTGGTACTGTAAGATGGCGGCGCCCTTGCTCCAAAAGCTATAACAAAACAACCTTTTTTCTTTAAAATGGTTACATTAATCATGTTTGTTATATATTTTTTAATCAAAGTGGAAATCACTTTACTAAATAATGTAAATTTAACTGACTGCTTCACTTCCACTTTAAAATATTTAAATGTCGGTTGGCTTTGTTCTATCAAGAGACTGAATTATCAGTCAGTTTTGTTCTAATAAGACATTTAAATGTTGGTTGGTTTTGTTCTGTTAAGAGATTAAAATATTGGTCATATTTGTTTTGTTAAAATATTTAAATATAAGCTGTTTTTGTTCATTTAAGAAAAAATATCAGTCAGTTTTGTTCTGGTAAGAGATTTAAATATCTGTTGTTTTTGTTCAGTTAGGAGAATTAAATATTGGTTGTGTTTGTTCTGTAAAAAATTAAACATTTGTTTGGTTAGGAGATTTAAATATCGGCTGTGTTTGTTCTGTAAAAATTTAAAGATCAGTCAGTTTAATTTTTTTAGGTTTTGAGATTTAGGTATCGGTTGTTTTTGTTCTGTTAAGAGATTTATATCTTGTTTGATTTTGTTCTATGAAAAGTTTTAAATATCAGTCAGTTTTGTTATTAAGAGAGACACTTCAGTACCTGCATTTGGTCCATCCGTCTCCCAGCGTGACCCACAGGTGTCTCTCCTCCGCCGAACCCGCCGCGTGCAGGAAGTCAATGGCTTCTCTGGTGAGGAGAGGAACAATTACACTTTTAGCCAGATCCACCCCTCCAGACGTCTGGATCACCTGAGAGACACAAACACACACGGAGACAAGTCAGTCCGACAGAACGACTTTTCCACACACACACACACACACACATACGATCAGAAGACGCACCAGTCCGAGAGGACTGAACAGGAAGTGGACCAGATCCACAGCGCTGGGGTTCTGAATATGGTTCTTCAACTTCCCCTGGAACGACAAAAAATAATCACATCACAGATCATCTAAATTAGATTTTCCTGCTAAAAATGTTCGTTATTGGGATGTAGACCTGGTTATCATCACTCACCAGCAGGTTAAAGGCGTGTTTGAACTTCTGGAAGCAGTCGATAAACTCGTCCTGAGACGGAGGTTTAGCTCTCAGCGTCAAAACTCCCTCTGATCGAAGACACACAGCAAACACACTCATGACACACTGATGATAACGAGGATGATGAGGATGTGCGATGTGAGGAGACGCTCACCTCCGGGTCCTTTCTTTTTGCTCTTCTTGGTTTTCTTGCGTTTGGAGAGGTCGTTAAAGGCCTCAGCGGCTTTCTGCAGTTTGGTGACGAAGTGTTCGATGTCATCCAGAATGTGATTGAGGATTTGCTGTAACACAAGTCAGTATTTTACCATCTGCTGCACACACACACACACACACACAGACGTGTGCAACACTAACGTGACTCTCACACAACCATCAATCTCACTGAAAGTCTTCAGTATGTGTTTAATCCACTACAAAATATTATTATATTATAAAATTGCATTATAAACTGCAATCCAAATTTTTATCAGTCCTCGATTTGTTTCCCTAATTTGTTCTTTTGAATTTTAATGAAACGGTCTCATGGCCGGTAAAAAAAATATTTATGACCGTTAAGTCACCAGCCATTGGCAACTTTTTTATTAAGGGGTAATATTTGTCACATTAAAATGATTTCTAGGGGCATTTTTTCCATATACCTTTACAGTGCCGAGATGACACAGAAGCAGCATCGGAAGTGGCATTAACATATTCACAATGCATTTACAACTGCATAAATAATGCTATGAGGTTGTTTTTAATTCAATGTTTAAATTAGAAATTCTTTATAATTGTAACTTTTTAATTAAAAGGTACTATAAATATCAAAGTAAAACCACCAGTAGGTGGTGGCAAGTGAGGTGAGCGAGTCATTCATTCAAACGATTCGTTCAAACGGCAAAAGGAATGAAGCAACTGACTGTCTTTATGAATGAGTCACTGAATCATTAATTCAACTGATTCATTCAAAACGCAGATTTCATTCAGTAGCAAATCACTGCCGTGTTGCTCAAAGACTTGATTCTGCTGTGGTTTTATAAAACGGCACTCTTGCTCATGTGATATTTTGATATAACTACATCATATGATATAAATAACAGACAAAAACTCATTGGGGCAAAAATTTCTGTGCATCTTGAATTTTGGGGGCATATAACTGCATACATATCCCACACCCCTATGAACATAGAGAATGAACTTTTTCAACTGAACTTTTTCTTCTCCTACTCTCTCCCTTTCACATTAAAGAGACAGAGACAATATGTAATACGTTGTCGTAAATGCCACGTGTTGTCACGTGAACAAGCAAATTCCCAAAGAAAGAATAGAGTAACACTTTAAGGTGTCCTTGTTACACGTTACATGTACTTACTATTATAATAACACTAAATTATGCACAATTACATGCAAGTAACCCAAAGTCAAACCCTAATCCTAACCATATAGTAAGTACATGTAATTAATTAACATTACTCAGTACTTAAATGTATAATTACACTGTAACAAGGACATCTTAAAATAAAGTGCAACCAAGAATAGTAAAAATTATAATGTTAATTCGGTAGTTTTATGTTGGAAAAGTATTTAGATATGTCTAAGCCAAAGCTTCATCTAAAATAAGTAAAAATAAGACTTTTTAAGACTTTTTATAATGTTAAAGATCAAATTTAAGACTTTTTGAGCATCTGCAGGAACAGGAACAGGATGTTGTGTATCAGTGTAAACACTCACCACATCTCTGTCCACTTGCGCTGCACTCATCTCAGGGGAGCCGTCCAGCTCGGTGTAATGTCTCTGTGGATCATCTGAGGACAAACACACACACATACACAGTGAGACTTGGAACAGGAACTCGAGGGTTAACGACAGACACGCCTCCACTTACGCTCCTGCTGCTCACTGGTCCACGCAGTCCAACTGGCCACTCGGCTCTTGCTGTCCGTTTGATTGACAGCTTCTGGAGGCTCAGGGGCGGGGCCTCCTGGGGGCGGAGGGATGGTCCCGTCACTCTTCAGGATCATTCTGACGGGCACAGAGAAACGGATGCTGCGTTACCGTGGCAACAGGCATCTTCATAATTCACAAACGCTGGACTTACTTAAGCACCTCCGGACGCTTCTTGACCTTGCCACCCTTGTGGTCGCTGACGGCGCTCTCGATGTCCATGTGGATCAAATTGGCCTGATTTAATTACAAAATAAATGTAACTGTAATCAGTTACAGTTACTGAAAAAAAAATGTGTAATTAAATTACAGTTACTTATGAAAATGTTAACTATTACAAAGGGGGATAACTTTTTTATTTCCTATTTGGGTTTGTGTATATGCTTTTTTTTTTTTTAAATTAACTTTTATTTCAAGGCATTGTTAGATGGCAGTGTTTCCTGTCATAGGTATGCAAGGATTTGATTTCAAAAACAGTATCATAGCTATTAAACTACTTCTTGTTATGATTTTAAATCTGTATTTAACCTCAGAACGATCTAAAAGTAAAAAGAGGTGCTAAAGTTTGATTTTGTAGTAACGGTGCTTTAAAATTAAATTATTAAAATCAATTCAACTGATGAAGGATTTTGAAAGTCTGACAGTAATCAGTGTTGAGCCCTACTGTAAGGTTAACCCTGCCTGCTTTAAATGTTTGAAAATGATTAACAATTGAGAAAAATTTAGAAAAAATGGTAACACTTTATTTTAAGGTGTTCTTGTTACATGTCACATGTACTTACTATTATAATAACATATATATATATATATATATATATATATATATATATATATATATATATATATATAGGTGCATCTCAATAAATTAGAATGTCCTGGAAAAGTTAATTTATTCAGTAATTCAACTCATTGTGAAACTCGTGTATTAAATAAATTCAACGCACACAGACTGAAGTAGTTTAAGTCTTTGGTTCTTTTAATTGTGATGATTTTGGCTCACATTTAACAAAAACCCACCAATTCTATCTCAAACCCACAAATTAGAATACTTCACAAGACCAATAAAAAAAACATTTTTAGTGAATTGTTGGCCTTCTGGAAAGTATGTTCATTTACTGTATATGTACTCAATACTTGGTAGGGGCTCCTTTTGCTTTATTTACTGCCTCAATTCGGCGTGGCATGAAGGTGATCAGTTTGTGGCACTGCTGAGGTGGTATGGAAGCCCAGGTTTCTTTGACAGTGGCCTTCAGCTCATCTGCATTTTTGGTCTCTTGTTTCTCATTTTCCTCTTGACAATGAAAATGGGTCTGGTGAGTTTGCTGGCCAGTCAAGCACACCAACACCATGGTCATTTAACCAACTTTTGGTGCTTTTGGCAGTGTGGGGAGGTGCCAAATCCTGCTGGAAAATGAAATCAGCATCTTTAAAAAGCTGGTCAGTAGAAGGAAGCATGAAGTGCTCCAAAATTTTTTGGTAAAGGGGTGCAGTGACTTTGGTTTTCAAAAAACACAATGAACCAACACCAGCAGATGACATTGCACCCCAAATCATCACAGACTGTGGAAACTTAACACTGGACTTCAAGCAACTTGGGCTATGAGCTTCTCCACCCTTCCTCCAGACTCTAGGACCTTGGTTTCCAAATGAAATACAAAACTTGCTCTCATCTGAAAAGAGGACTTTGGACCACTGGGCAACAGTCCAGTTCTTCTTCTCCTTAGCCCAGGTAAGACGCCTCTGACGTCGTTTATGGTTCAGGAGTGGCTTAACAAGAGGAATACGACAACTGTAGCCAAATTCCTTGACACGTCTGTGTGTGGTGGCTCTTGATGCCTTGACCCCAGCCTCAGTCCATTCCTTGTGAAGTTCACCCAAATTCTTGAATGGATTTTGCTTGACAATCTGCGGTTCTCTCAGTTGGTTGTGCATCTTTTTCTTCCACACTTTTTCCTTCCACTCAGCATTCTGTTAACATGCTTGAATACAGCACTCTGTGAACAGCCAGCTTCTTTGGCAATGAATGTTTGTGGCTTACCCTCCTTGTGAACATTTACATTTATGCATTTAGCAGACGCTTTTATCCAAAGCGACTTACATAGCATTCAAGTTACAGTTTTTACATTTGATCAACTCTTGCTTTCCCTGGGAATCGAACCCATGATCCTGGCGTTGCTAGTGCCATGCTCTACTATTTGAGCTACAGGAAAGTGAAGGGTGTCAATGATTGTCTTCTGGACAGCTGTCAGATCAGCAGTCTTCCCCATGATTGTGTAGCCTAGTGAACCAAACTGAGAGACCATTTTGAAGGCTCAGGAAACCTTTGCAGGTGTTTTGAGTTGATTAGCTGATTGGCATGTCACCATATTCTAATTTTTTGAGATAGTGAATTGGTGGGTTTTTGTTAAATGTGAGCCAAAATCATCACAATTAAAAGAACCAAAGACTTAAACTACTTCAGTCTGTGTGGAAATTTATTTAATACACGAGTTTCACAATTTGAGTTGAATTACTGAAATAAATGAACTTTTCCACGACATTCTAATTTATTGAGATGCATCTGTATAATATATATATATATATAAAAAAGTAAATTATGCATAATTACATGCAAGTAACCCTAAGCCTAAACATAAAGTACGTACATGTAGTTAATTAATATTACTCAGTACTTAAATGTATTACACTATAACAAGGACACCTTAAAATAAAGTGTAACCAAAAACTTTTAGAAATTTAAATTTAGAAAAGTAATCAAAAACTAATAAAATATAATCAGTTACATTACTTTATTAAAGTAATTGAAATAGTTACACTACTTATTACATTTTAAATAGGGTAACTTGTAATCTGTAACCTATTAAATTTCCAAAGTAACCTTCCCATCACTGAGGGTCAGCACTCAGCAAACACGTGAACGCGTGAGACCAGACCTTGATGTCGTCGCACTGGAACAGGTGCAGGTCCGGTTTGCCCTGACTGGACTCCTTACACACCAGCGCCAGGATGGAGTCGTAGCTGCAGGCGTTCATCACGGCCTGACAGTGCTGGATCGAGGCCAGAGGAAAGTTCTCCAGCTCGTTCTGAAACAAACACATGATCAGGCCATCCACGTATCACTGGAGTAGGGTTGGGAATCGAAAAATCGATTCCAATTCCAGAATCGGATACTTAAGGCAGGGCTGCCAACTCTCACGCATTCAGCATGAGACTCACGCAATTTTCTCATGCTCTCACACCACACATCCATTTTCTTCAGTTAAAACTGTAATAATAGGATATTAGCAAAACAGATTTGGTCAAGGCACCACTGCGTATTTGTGTTTGCGCTCTAGAAATCGGTAAAAGATTCTATTTACAACGTATTTTCGTAGTGCTGAGCAATGTTGCCAATCACAGACATATCTGTTGATTTCTTGAACACTTGTGATTGGCCATTGCGTTCACTCACCTCTAAACGCCGGATTTTTTTCCCGCACGCTTGCGATTCCTCTCAATGTAACACGATGTAAATAAGAGGTACATTGATTATAAAGGAACTTTGTGAGATCGTGAACTGAAGTGACACCATTTTAGTGATTGTAAAGTAAGGGCTATTTGCGCACTTTCTAGGCTAAATATAATCCGTTCAGAATTTGAATAAAAGTTTTGTTTTTTGTGCTGCTAATGGCCATATACCCTGTATAAGCAGCACAGTTTCGAGAGTGACATATAAATCCCTCTTGAATGAGAGATTCATTTTCAAATGGGAGAAAAATATAATCTCAAAACAGATGTTCAAGAAATGCAGACTAATTGATTAATAAAAATATATTTGAATTTTATTGAAATATTTTTAAAATGCGGTTGCAATTATTTATAAAAGTAGCTAATGACTAGTAAATCTTGCAGTTCTTTCACTTTACATTGCTATTCTTGTTGTGGTAAAAAGTTAATAGTTTTGCAGCACTGCAACAGTTATTTTACATGATTTTATGATAAAAGTCAGACAAAACTCTGCTGGCAGGTATTTTATATATTTTTTTGTGTAAATTCTCACTCCATGATGAACTTAAAAGTTGGTAGTTCTGCTTAAGGTCAGGAATCGGATACTTGTCAAATTAAAATTTTGATTCCACCTATCAATTCCTGTGTTTTTTTCAAAATAGATTAAATCACCGTTTGAAAATAATTTGATACTTCAAATAAAGATTTATTGATTACATTGCTACGCCAGTAGGTGGTGAAAATGGGCTGTTAAAATATATTTGTCTTTGAATCATTCAAGAGATTCGTTCAAAAACACTGATTCATCTAGTAATGAAGCAAGTAAATCTTGAGTGAGTCATTGAATCATTCATTCATAAATTACACATGATTTTGTTTAGTTGTCTAATGTTTTTTCTTTAGAACTGTGAGAGAACCACAATCTCCATTTAAAAAAACAAAACAACAACAACAACAACAACAACAACTCTACTTACACTCTTAAAAATAAAGGTGCTTAAAAGGTTCTTCACAGCGATGCCATAGAAGAACCATTTTTGGTTCCACAAAGAACCATTCAGTCAAATTAACCATCTCTTTCTTACTGTAACGAGGAGTCAGTGGCGTTAGGATCCATGTGCAGCTTTATTATTTCACAAGGCAAGTCAGACAGGCATAAATCAATAACTGGCATCAGATATAACGAAGGCTGGGCAAATTCGTAAAACAGAGTTCGTGCTGAAGGTCGAGGCAGGCGGCAGACAAACAATAGAGTAACTCGGCAAGGCAGGCAGGGCTAGAATAGGCAGGCAGCAAATAATCACAAACGGGTAAAAAGTCTAGGTTAGCAACAGGTAGTCAAACACGGGGAAAACGCTCAGAAATGTCTGCATGGCAAAACAAGACTTCGCAAGGAGAGCAAGGGTAGCGCTGTTTAAATAGGCTGGGCAATAGGAAACACCTGTGCAGGTAATCAGTCTCAGGCACGGGGTCAGGTGGGAAGTAAAGTCCAAAAGGCCGGTTAATACTCCGGCGATGGTTCCCTCTGGTGGTGATCGAAGGGAGCCACAGAGGCTGAATTTGTGACACTTACCTTTTTATAATCTGAAGAACCTTCTTTCGCCACAAAGAACCTTTTGTGACACAGAAAGGTTCTTCAGATATTAAAGGTTCTTTATGGAACCATTTAGACAAAAAAGGCTCTTCTATGGAATCATGAAGCACCTTTATTTTTTAAGAGTGTATCCAGAATAATGCAGCTCTATTTTGCACACAAACAACAACTCTTAAATGAGTCCAGATTTTATGTATCCTGCTGATTTTTGTTCATGGTATTCAGCTGCAACTAAATGCTTTGCAAAAAGAGAAGAATAAATATGTTTGATATTATTTTTTTAACCACACTGGAATCGAAAAGAATCGAAATCGATAAGCAGAATTGGAATTGATCAAATTTCAAACGATACCCAACCCTACACTGGAGGTCTGATGGCGGATCGGTGGGTTCGTACCTTGCTATCGTTGTCGAAGAGGCTGACGGCTTTCCCATCCACCTGTAGGATCATGTCCTGCGTCCACACCTTGCCCTTGGCGTCCAGCAGACGCAGCTTTCTGACGCCGTCCTCGATGGTCAGCATCGCCTCCTTACGGTCCATCACAAACGTGGTCAGGTGCTGCAGGAGACAAAAGTCAAGTCACCTGTACTTCTATAGTGCTTTATTGTTTCAAAGCAGGCAGAAAAACACACAGAGCTTCTCACATAGCTTTTTGGGGTTTAAAAGACAATTAATATTCAGTAATATAACTGCATCGATGCTATCGGATGAGAACAAAACATGAAATAAATTTATCTGAATAACGACTTCTGTAGAGCTGCTTTACAGGTAAAACTGAATTTATTTCACAATTGATGAATTTTGCAACACTAACACTGTTATTTTCCTGTTTATTACAGTGAAGCTGTTTTAAAACAATTTGTATTGTATACAGCGCTACAGAAATAAAGATGATTTTACGTGATGTCATGACAGGATTATTATAGTTAACTAAAACTGAAACTAAAGTTAAAATTCAAACCATTAAAAAACATTTTAAGTTACTTGAAATAAATAAATAAACGTTAACAAATAATAATAAAATAAAATAAATTATTTTATTTTAGCTGGTGTAGAAGGCAACATTTCTCAGTTTCATTCAGTTTAATTTGATGCACTAAAAATGTAAAACTATACAGATATAAAAATGAAAGAAACTACTAAAAATTACGAAAACACTTAACAAAATCACTAAAACATAAAATAATTAGTAAAACATTAAAATAAAATTAGTAAAACATTCAAATAAAAACAGATTCTAAATATTAACAAAAACTATAATAGCATATCTATGTAAAATAACATGCTAAAATAACATGCATTTGATATCGAATGGCAGCCAAACGTCCTTAAAGACATTTTCATTTATATTTATACCTATTCATTCATATTTAAAGTGACAGTTCACCCAGAAATGATTATTCTGTCATTTACTCTCCTTTATCCCATTCAAACTTGTATAACTTTCTTTCTTCTGTAAAGTAAGATATTTTGAACAACGTTAAGGTCTAAACAACACGGGACCCCATTGACTTCCATTGTATGGACAACACTTTTTTCTACTTTCTTCTTACTATAGAAGAAATAAAGGCAGGTTTAAATGAGATGATGGAGACTAAATTATGCCAGAATGATTATTCCGTTTAATGTCATCTGTGTTGTATTATCCTTGTTTTAGAGGATGAGTTGTTGTCACACAACCGGTCCATGTTGATGTGTGTCTAACTGTTTATAACAGAGTCTGAACAGATTTGTGACCCTGGACCACAAAACCAATCATAAGGGTCAATTTTTTAAAATTGAGATTTATACATCATCTAAAAGCTGAATAAATAAGCTTTCCATTGATGCATGAGGGTGCAAAAAAAAAAAAATCGAAATATTGAGAAAATCGCCTTTAAAGTTGTCGAAATGAAGTTCTTACCAATGCATATTATTATTATTATTATTATTATTATATTATAAGTTTTGATATATTTACGGTAGGAAATTACTAAATTTCTAGACTTAATATCCTAATGATTATTGGCATAAAAGAAAAATCTATGATTTTGACCCATACAAAATATTTTTGGCTTTTGCTACAAATATACCCGCGCTACTTATGACTGGTTTTGTGCTCCAGGGTCACATTTGTGTGATCAGATCTTCACTCATCTCAGGAGTCTGTTGATTTCTCAGTCTAATCTCCTGAACGGATGGATGGGTGTCTCACCTCCACATGGTACTGTGACGTGTCCGTCAGGCTGTTGATGCTGTTTTTGGTGTAGTTCTTCCTTTGCTCTGAGGAAAGAGCAGATCCTGTTATATAATCGCCGCCAGAGACACACGAGTGCGTCCAGACAGAATCTGCAGATTTATTCACATCTTCTGTTGTGATTCTGGAGCTCAACAGAACAATCAGCCTCAATCTGAGACAGATTCTGTGTGGATGCACAAAACCAAACACATATCACATGCGTGTGAGGAGTTCATGACGCAGGAGCAGATTCAGCTGGGAAACTAGCAGGAGAGGAGAAGACTGGACACACACACACACACACACACACACAGTGAGTCTCTCTGAGTGACTGACATGTAGGTTTCTTCACTGTGACCTTTAACCTCTGCTGTGATGTGATACACACACAAACACACGCACACACTTTTAGACACTTGCAGTGATTCTGAGAACTTCTCACATCTTACGGCCCTTCAGCATGACAGACAATGCACAAACGACAAGAACATGTTAAAATCATACTTCACCTCAAAATCAAGAGAAATTATGCTCTCAATCAGTGTTGGGGGTAATGCATTACAAGTAATGCGAGTTACATAATCAGATTACTTTTTTTCAAGTAACTAGTAAAGTAATGCATTACTTTTAAATTTACAACAAAATATCTGAGTTACTTTTTCAAATAAGAAACTCCAGTTACTTTGTTTTCCCATTTATTGACTGACAGCTCTCCTGTCCCAGTGTTGAGAGAAATCAGGAGTAACTGCAGAGGCCTATTAATTCCACTTCTGGTGTGAAAGAGCCCTTACATTTGCCAAAAATATCACTTTGGGGTTTTTTGTTATTAAAAACAAATAAACAATCCCAGCATAGGTGACAAAAAGTAATGTAAAAGTAACAACGCATTACATTCCATAAAAAGTAACTAAGCAATGCAATTTTACAAATGCATTGCATTACTTTTAAAAGTAACTTTCCCCAAAACTAATCTCAATAAAGAAAACAAAGCCTGTTAAGGAGGCATCTGGATTTTCATGACAATAACAGACAATTGATGATTGCATTGCAAAAATATTCTAATATATTATTTAGACTGTATTATACGTCATGATAATATTTGTTTGGATTTACTAAAATTCTTCACATTACAGTATTTGTTTAATTGAGAATAACTGACTTGATCTGAATAATGACTCTATTGTCTTATGTTGAGCTCCTTTAAATTGAATTTGTTTGACGGATGAATTTTGCATCATTAACACTGTTATTTTCCTGTTTACTACTGTGAAGCTTTATTGTATAAAGCGACTTGACTTGAATAAAAATGTATTATTATTGTGGTGAAATACGAGTCAGATGTACAGGGCCGTCGCTAGTGGGGTGACGATTATAGGGGCCCAAGGCTGAGGGAGGGGTCCCCCGGCGATCTCAACCGACTGGCTGAGGCCAGCCTAAAAAGACGCTCAGGACAGTGATGGGCCACTGCTGTGCATCGTCACGAAAGCTTATCATTTGCACGTTTTTAAGCCTTGTCAATTTAAACATTCAGAAGAGTTTAAAGCATTCAAACAAGATGCGGAAAAGCTCAACTGAGTACTCGCGCGCCGTGTTCGGTGCGCACACAGAGCCGCATCTCACGGACAGCAACACCGAACCGAGCTCTCCTTTGCCTCCTCCTGCACCTGAACGAACAAATACAAATTGCAGTTTAAACATGCAAACAAAAAAAGATGTGAAAGAGCCCAATTCAGCACCCGCGCACGGTGTTCTGTACACACAGGGCGCACGCAGAGAGACGCGTCTCAAAGCGCTTCAACACCGAATTTGCCTCTTCTTGCCCTTGTACCGACAAATACATACAAAATTGTCAAAATACCCGTCTTTGAAAGTATCCTCAAAAAAACTGTCGGTTATGTCTTAAGTGAAAGTAAACAGTTGAGAAAGAAATCGGATGTGCATCATTATATTGCATGCATTGTCTCTTAAAGTGACCGCGCCTAATTTACTAGCTGCTGTCGGTGTCCTTAATGTTAATCCAAAAAAATGAAAGAAAGAAAATCATTCACTGCTCTTGACTGAATTACTTTGTAGTTTTAACAAGAATTAATTCAAAGTCAAACCAACAATTATTCAGACACCAGATATAATTTTTGATATTTTTTGTGGCATGTTATACCCAAACATTCTTCATACAGTGGACTACCAGCAAAATTAATAAAAAATTTGAGACCAAAAATTATTCAGACACTTTGACCTGACCATGTTTTGCTTAAGTGTTTTTTTCTTTAATTGCTAATGCAACCTTTTTACACCACAGACTGAACAAAATGAAGCATTGCTTGGTAATTGGTCAAGGTCAACAAAGCATTGATAGTTGTGTAAATATTGTCATACTAACAGTTGTCTGAATTTTTGGTTGATTGTAATCCATTACATACCTTTCTAAAGTTATCTGACATTATCAAGATTAATTTGTTCTAACACAGTTTAACTCTAGAGTTCTTGTCATATTTTATTACCATTTTCTAAACTATAGCAAATAAAATCTGTGATAATGTGAGAAATGTTGAAGGTGTCTGAATAAATTTTGGTTTGACTGTATATTTAATTTTTACAGTAAAGACTATGCAGTGCTATTTTACATTTGATTATTCAGTTTCTGTACCTGGACACCTACAAACTTGAAAAAAAACTTAAACATTGTGTAAATAGCACAAATAAATAAATAGAATGAACATACAAATTAAACAATTTCAAACAGGGCCCACTGGTACAACCTGCACCAGGGCCCCACAAACCCCAGCTACGGCCCTGCAGATGTGTTCTCATGCAAACGGAGGAGAATATATCAATATGAATCTTTTGGATGAATCCCTTCTGGGAATCAGACAAAAGAGCAAACGGCTGAACATCTTCATCATGTTCTTCACGTCACACACTGAATAACACAATCCCATCATCCCTCCTGGAGCACGTTGTCATAGTGACAGCGTTTCGGAGGGGTCAGGGGCACTGCAGTTCCCTCAGCGGACAGCAGGAGGACACACATACCGTACAGAGCTTTACCACCCGACCTTTTGGCAGGAACATCTGGAGACAGTGAGCCGTGACCGCTGAGAGAGAGAGCGAGGGAGAGAGTTAGTACACTAGCGCTCATCCATACTTACACTTTCTCTGCTGTTCTTCAAGGATTAAAATGAATTAATTGTGATGCATGTCCTGTCCTCAGTCACTCACTGCCTGAGTGTGTGTGTGTGTGTGTGTGTGTGTGTGTGTGAGTTAATGAGTAAAGTGGACACTTGATCAGTTTCATTGTGTATGTCACTAATTGTGCGACAGATCAATAATGAATGTGTTCAATATATCAGGAGCAGAGGAAACATCAATAAAACATCAGATTTATCACGCTCAAGTCACACCATGACTGCTCAGATGAAAAATCCCAATGATCCATCTAATAAATAAAACTGAGAGTTCTGGTCAGTGATCCAGTGAACTCAGGTGCACCATTGCAAATGTGACATTGATTTGATACAACTGTTCAATAAACAAGAATTAATATTGTCTTACATTTTAGGCACAATATTGTCTGTCTTTGATCATTTTGCAAATGAAAATAGATCCAATCAAAGCCACGACAGAACCGTTGTGAGTCTCTGATCACACAGCGGCGATTCATTACTGAATGAATCCACGGTTTTGAATGAATCGAGTGAGTCAATGATTCAGTGACTCATTCATAAAGACAGTTACTGAATGAATCGGCCGTTTGAACGAATTGGTTGAATTCGCTTTCACCTACTGGCGCTTTTACTTTCATATTTACAGTATCATTTCATTAAAAAAAAATTATAATATTTCAGTATTTATTTTTTAAAAATCTCAGTTGTTGTGATTGTTTGGCTTACTTTATCTGTGAGGACTGCACTGTGACTCCGGTGTATCCGTTCATGTCTGGACTCTGCATTGCACTTACAGATACTCCACTGCAACACAATAAAAGCAGCGTCAGTCACACAATCACACCAGCAAACATCCGCACACAGTACCAACAGCACACGGAGGGGAGAAATACACCTATGCCTTCATCATCATTATCATCAAAGCTGTCTCACTGCTCAAACAGAATGAGACTCACACATACCACTCATTCATTTATGACACAATCACAGAATAAAGATCATATTTTCTGGTTTTGTAATCAGGAAATGAGTGCTGGATGAAACATTGTGGGAGGAGTCTGATGCTGTGAGTGAAATCATGTGACTCATGATTAACCTATCACACATGGGGGCCGTTCACACAGAATGCATCTAAAAATGTGAGACGCAGTGCTCAGGAATGTTTTTTAAAAAAGCACAGCGCAGAATGCCTCCTCCATGTTGCTGTCAAATAAAACAGTTGCCATGCCAACTTGCTACTGTAAACAAATGCATGCCCCGCCTCTAGGGTCTTCTGATTGGTCCGCTGTTTTGGAACTGACATTGATGACTGGCACTCACTGATCTATAATAAGCTGTGTCCAAAACCACTCCCTATCCACTATATAGTGCACTATATCAGGTGTCAACCCATTTTGTAGTGCTGTCCAAATTCTGAGTGAACAACTTCCTTCCCTACATTCATACCCTACTTTTTACCCACAATGCATTCTGATTTTGAGTGTACAACCGATGTATACTTGATGAAGCACTATTTCCCACAATCCAATGCGGAGTAGCGACAAGCTGGAAGAAAGAGTGGGAGCAAGCGAGTTTGAATGAGAGATGCCTTTTACATCTTTCTTATTTCTGCTTTAACGTTTATTTCATGCATTATTTATTATGTAGGCATTGATTCAGTTTAATATTTTATTAATTTACTGAGGTGGCATCTTTGTTAATTTACAAAAATGATGATAATTTGGTGGATATTTAAAAATGTTCGTTGGTAGCGTATTCATTCTGATGTAAAAATTAAAGGGATAGTTCACCCAAAAATGAAAATTTGATGTTTATCTCCTTACCCCAAGGGCATCCAAGATGTAGGTGACTGTTTCTTCAGTAGAACACAAACGAAGATTGTTAACTCAAACCGTTGCAGTCTATCAGTCATATAATGGCAGTCAATGGAGCAAAATGTCTCAAGTAGGTACTTTTTTAATAAGTAATTACTTTGTATGTTTTTTTTACGGCTTTGAGAGTAAAAAAAAAAAACATACAAAGACAAAACCAAATTAAACCCTGCAGCTCATGACGATACATTGAGGTCTTAAGACATGAAACAATCGGTCTGTGCAAGAAATTGAACAGTATTTATTCCACTGCACTGTCCAAGTGTCCTGAGCATGTTCACAACTATGCCTATGCCAAAGCACGTTGACGCGTTATGCGCCGGATGTTGTGAACGTGCTCAGGACACTCAATATTTTCAGACACAGCTATAGATTTATATAGATCAGTGGTGGCACTGAATGTAAAAGTTGAAATTCTTTTAACTTGATACGGCGTCTTATAAACATGGCACTGCAAAAAAGCTAAACGTCATGCACATCCATCTAGTGTGTGTTTACATAGAAAAACAATGGAAAAGTAGCGCACTGGAATGGAAAAACATGTTCTGTGTGAACAGCCCCTTACTCAACTGAGTTTAACAAACAAGTTCTCATCTGATGTTCTTTAATTAACTAACGTAATCAGAGACATCTGGACTGGAAACAGTGTGTGTGTGTGTGTGTGTGTGTGTGTGAGAGTGTGTGGGTGTGTGTGTGTGTGTGTTTGTGTTTGTGTTTGTGTGTGTGTGGGGGGGGGGGGGGGGGGGGGGGGTTCATCCAAAATGTCTCAAGTAGGTACTTTTTTAATAAGTAATTACTTCGCAACCACAAAAAGATTGCTCTATATAATATGAATGTAATCTGGACATACTACATTCGGCATGTTGTTACTGTCACGTGACCCACCAGCATCAGTGGCATCGCATCACTGCCATTCATAAATCCTCCCCCATGGCCTCATGGGATAGTAAAGTTCGATCTTATGCACACTTCATAATTAGTGTTGAGTGTAACTAATTACTAAGTAATTAGTTACTGTAATTTAATTACTTTTCCCTTGAAAAAAGTAAAGGATTACTCTTATTTTTTCTGTATTTTAATTACAGTTACTTCATATGTAATTGAACTTAATACTGTGTATAGACTGTAGAACATTTATACACAATACAATAGTGAATTTAACATAAAAATTTAAAGTCTAACTTTAAAATGCATGCTTTTTATGTACCCTTCACACTTTAAATACTTTGGTGAGTTAATAAGAATATTGGTAGCACTTTAGTGTCCAGTTCTCACTATTAACTTGTTGGTTATTAGCATGAATATTACTGGGATATTGGCTGTGTATTATTACTTAAAAAGCACATATTAATGTCTTATTCTGTAAGACCTTATTCTAAATCCTACCCAATTCTTAAACTTAACTACTTTACTAAGTATTAATAAGCAGTAATTAGGAGTATTTTGACGCAAAAATCATAGTTAATAGCTAGTTAATAGTGAGAACTGGACCCTAATCTAAAGTGTAACCAGAATAATTTATGTAGTTACTTGAAAGAATTAAAAGAAGCGTTTCATGTCTATCCTTGAATCATTAACTTGTCGAGGTTGATATAGGATTTAGAAAGTAATTAGTAATAAGTAATTAAACACTTTTTGGAGAGAGTAATTTGTACAGTAATCTAATTACACTGTTGAAGATGTAATTAGTAACTAGTAATTAATTACTTTTTTTTTTTTTAGAGTAACTTACCCAACACTGATCATAATCACACCAGAAGTAGTAGGTCATCCGGCTACTTTGAATTCAGACATACTTCTTTTGTCACATTCTGTTTTTCACCTATTATCAGAGTTGGGGAAAGTTACTTTAAAAGTAAAGCATTACAATATTGTGTTACATTACTTTTTGTCATCTGAGCTGGGCTTTTTGGCAGCTGTAAGGGCCCTTTCACACCAAAAGTGAAATTAATAAGCCTATTAATAAGGCAGGGAGAATTAACTCAACGCTCTGCGTCACACTGATGCTGCTGTCAAAGACTCGTTTAGTGCATTTGAGGTCAAACAGAGTCAAACTCTGAGATGATGAGTGATCAGACAGTCAGTCTCCACCGCTCGTCGCCGCACGTCTATAATTAGCTCCGCGTGGGCTGTTAGCAGGTTAATCAAGCCGATTGAGTAACGAGTCCGACTGACACAGAGTTAAACTGTCCAAGACCATAAGCCTGTGCGACGTCAATCATTGAGCCGAATGTAAACACAGAGAGTTTATTCTGACAAGTGAACACCTGACGGGTTAAACACCTGCAACCGATCCTTAACCAGCACATCCCTACTAGTGAAAAATAAATATACTTAAATGTATTTGAAATACATTTATTTCATGCTAAGCATACTACAAATACATTTTTATATTTATGTACTTAATAAAATGTCCTGCAATTGCACATTTAGTATTCTAAACTGGTATACTTAAAGTCTGTTAAACTGGAACAACTAATTTTGTTCTTAATGCGCTTTAATTGTGCAGAAGTAGTGCTGAAGTCCAATTAAAGATATACTTAGTATATTTTATTGTGCTAAAGTGGAACTATTGCAAGTATACTTCAGATACACTTTAAATATTTTGCATTAAAAATCTGATATTATTCAAAGATCATACAATCCTCATCAAAAGTGACATTAAAACACATTTTAGACTTAATATTAAGAAAAGTGCATTGTGCACAAGTAATATGCCAAGTAAAGTTTAATTATAATTTTTAAATCAGTAAGTCTCGAGTTATCTGTCAGTAAATATGTTAATAGATTTGAACTGTACTTAGTATGAAATAAAGGAATGTAATTATATTACTTTTTTCTAGGGATGTGCTGATAATCGAACACACACACACACACACACGCACACACACACACACACACGTGTCCTACAGACAGAAACACACTGGTAGAAGGAACAGAGACGGAGAGATCGGGTCCAGCAGCTGCTGACCATATGAATGATTGATCAGATCACAGGCTGGTTTGTGGGTCAAACGACTGGAGTCTGTTCCACTACAAACCCTGAGTTACAGCATTACATACAGTACACCACCAGTCAATGATTGAATACACTGATGATAACACTCAATATTTTTGCCAAAAACATCATTCAAAAATGTGGGATAATTAAGATTTTACTATAGTTTTATTCATCAAGGAGTCAAGGATGCATTAAATTGTTTAAAAGTGACAGTAAAGACATTTATAATGTTACAAATATTTCAATTTCAATTAAATGCTGTTTCTATTCATCTGTGAATCCTGAAAAATGAAATGTATCAGTTTCCACAAAAATATTGGGCAGCTCAACTGTGTTCAACACTGATAATAATCAGAATGTTTCTTGAACAGCAAATCAGCATATTAGCATGATTTCTGAAGGATCATGTGACACAATGATGCTGAGAATTCAGCTTTGATCACAGAAATAAATTAGATTTTAACAGATATTCACATAGAAAATAGCTATTTAAAATTGTAATAATATTTCACAATTTTTACTGTATTTTTGATTAAATAAATGCAGCCTTGGTGAGCAAAAGACACTTCTATCATAAACATTAAAACATCTTAATTATTCCAACCTTTTGGCCACTAGTGTATATATACACACACAACAAAAGCAGTGTCAGATGAGTCATCCGATGAATGACTCCGTTAGATTCACATTCACACTGTGATGCAAGAACATCAAACATTAATCACTTCTGTTCGACAAAAGAGCATCAAATGCAGCATTCAAACACGTTTCTCCTCCTGCAACAGTGTTACGTCTGAAACGGATCGATACGAGCCACATCAAACCCAGCGATTCATACAAACAAACACTGAGGAATCATGGCACACCTGTGTGAATCACACAGCAAACAGAACAAACTCTCTCTTCGCTCGTACCTGTTCACATCCTCCACGATGTGCCGCTTCTTCTCACTGTGAAATCTTTAAGAGGATTTGTAAGGAGCTTTACAAACGCACAAAGGTCTGTGATTATCCACTCCAGCGCAAAGGATGCTGGGACACGCAGATTCTGGAAAACTTCTTCAGTTCTGTTCTTCTGAACATCTTTACACGATCATAACATAAATCTGTTGGACTGTCAGAGTCTAATGGAGTCTGGTGGATCATTAGAAGTGAATCTCCACTAACCTGATTCCTTCTGTAGGTTAATATAAAAGCATCAATCTTTGTCCATTCAGATCCGTTTGGTAAAGATTTTCTAAATCAGGACTTGCCAGTGTTTTACATCACAAACTGGCTTTTTTATCTTCATTCATACAATTTTATATTTGGATCTTAACAACAACAACAACAACAACAACAACAACAACATACATTGCATTTATTTATTTATGTATGTATTTATTTTGTATAATTTTATTTATTTACTTAATATTATTTTTATTATTTTATTTATATTTTTATTATTTTATTTATTTATATTATTTTATTTTATTTTTCATTTCATTTATATTTTTTTATTATTTTATTTATTTATTTTTTTAATTATTATTGTAACCATAATGATGCCCAATATCTCCATTGTGTTTCTGTGTCGGCTGTGAATCCATACACTGCACATTATTCCTCTTTAATCCCGTTATCTCTTCTCTTTGCGTCTCCAGGCCTGTGTGTACCCAGAATCCTCAGCGCTCGCTGACATCACAGACCTGTCTTGATCCTATTAAACACAGCTACATTAAGATCTTTATGAGCACTGTGAATACAGCACAGGCAACATATGAAAATTAAGCAAATGGAAACCTCTCCTTTAGCAATATGAGGTTAAAGGTGACCCGTTAAAACACATCGTCAGTCTTCATATGTGGGTCAAACTGAGACACATTAACTGGTGAATCTCTCAAACACGTCAAGAACACGTCACAGGTCACTCTGAATCAAAAGATAGAAAAAAGACATCATATTCTGTATTTCGTGACAACTAATGTATGTAAATGGTAAAGTCTTGCAGTGAGAAGGATCATGATCAGTGTGTTCATCCGCAGTGATTCAGTCTGTCTGTGTAGGAAGCGCTTTAAATTCACTCGTCATCGTCTCTTCAGTGGGATTGTGAAGAGAAGCGTGAAACTTTCCTCTGTTTAGACTTCAAATACAATCTGCTCACAAACCGCACTGAGGAGACGAGGCAAGACGAGATCTATATGGAGAAGCTCTCTCTCTCTCTGGAGTGATAACAGCATTCAGCTGAAATCACAGCTTCTCCAGCGCTGAAAACTCAAGCCAGTAATTAAGACTCACAATAGAAGCGTCCCAGAAACGCCCAGCAATCAATCGCATACGACAGCGCTGGACCAACCAAACACATGACGGGCCGGATCATCACCGTTTAACTGTTTTCCACTTACAGTGTTAGTACAGCTCTGTGTCAACATAACTTTTTTCATGACCATACTCTCCAGCCTCTCTCAGACTGGCGATTCAGTATTTTCATTTGTGAAACGAGTCTTGCACTCACAGCAGTCCCACTCTTTTTTTATTTATTATTTTCTCGCAGCCCCACTCGCAGAGCACAGCCTGCAGGTTAATGATAGGTTTGCTAACCTTTCCGTATAATACGGAATTGTCCCATATTTAAAGCATCAAAGAAGCATCCCGTATAAAAGCTATAACTTACGGAACACAGTTTGTCCTGTATTCGCAGGCATATGCCGTATGACCACCAGACCATATGAAATTCTCAACTGATAACTAATCATTCTTTTTGCACAAATCATTGTTTTATTTGAACGTAGCCGTTTGAGGAAGGCTTTAAGACCAAGCGAAATCCTCTGCTGCTTCCGCTTCACAGCGAGCTGGACTCACGCTAATGGCAATTCCTTACACCGTCCACGTTGTGATTTTGCCAAATCAGTATGGGGACGAAAGCAAACAACTTATTGATCATGAGCAAGGAAGGAAAACATTCAGTCTACCTGAGGGAAGGCGTCTTTCACTATTGTAAGTTAATGCTGTTAAACAAAGAAAAACAAAAATACATTTTAAAAAAAATTAACTTTCAGCGTATTCTTAAACTGGTACCTATTCAACATTTTTAATTGAAAAATATGCATTTTCATTCATTCATTGGCTATAATGGTTACAATAAAATTTTAGTTCAAAAATTTTAGTGCCATTGTTTAAAAAATGCTTTATTGACTGACGTTTCATAGACGTTCAGTTCTGCTTTCAAATTTCATGCCATTTGTAGGCTATGTAGCCTAAAATTACTACACTACTTGTGCAGTCACAATTTTATAATGGTAGCTTACAATTTACTCAGGCTGATGATTTTTTTTTTGTGTGTGTGTGTGTGTGTGTGTGTGTGTGTGTGTGTGTGTGTGACATTAAAATTATTTTTAGAATAATTGTACATAAATAGGTTAAGTAAAAACAAATGTGATTATTTCTGAGAACTTTTTAACTGCAAGCAGACATACATTACAGTACAAATATTTTGAGCGTCCCTTATTCTGTCCCTTATTTCCTTTAAAAAAAAAAAAAAAAAATGACAACTGTCCCTCATTTTCCATTTCTGCAGTTAAGATTTTTACATCAAAACGGAAGCTCTAGAAAAATGCAATGAATAACAAGGCTGTAGAGAACAGTGCACTATTGCAGACTTATATACTGAGGTTTTAATTACATTATTTTAATAATATAGTCAGTCGTGAACTAAAGTGGGCCGGTCTGGCATGAAACTCCAGGGCTGAAAATGAGCCCCACTCTGGCCCTGGTCAGGTCGAATATAGTTTTGAACTGCTCATCCTTCAATAACAGCCTCTTTGAAAGCCACAAAATAACAGATTCATGTGCTGCTCAAACTATTTAGATCAGACTGAAATGATCAGGGATTTTGTTGAAAATATATCTCAGCTGCTGGTTTCTAACACTGCTAACATTTGGTTGAAGGAATGATTCAACGACTCACTCATAAATACAGTGAATTGTTTTATTTCATGGTTCCTGAAGGAATCGCTGCATAAATGATTCAAATAACTCACTCATAAACACTAGGGATGCATGATATTATCGGACCGATATCGGAATCGGCCGATAATGGCTTTAAATGTAAATATCGGCATCGGCCCGATATGAAAGATTATGCCGATAAGAGGAATACGTTAACTCACATGTGCTAGTGGGTGTGCTAGTGATTACATCACTTCAGCAGTGTGGCTCATTCTTGAAGCAAAGTTTTGTCTGAATGATGATTAGATTCACTGTTTTGGATTACTGCATTTAATCTGTGAAAGCATGTACAGAATGATGCGTTCGCAGGGGTTAAAGCAAAAAAAAAAAATCTTTTGACTGAAAATTTTTCCTCGGCCAAACCCCATTCCGCAGCCATACCTGTCACACACCCAGTTTAAGAGCCGTGTTTTTCTTCTTGTAATTAGGAGAGCTTGTCCTCCTAATTTAAAAAATTTAGGAGCACCTTCTAATTAATAATAAAAAATTCTGATCAAAAATTAGCCTTCTTAATACGAGGTGACATTTGACTCAAAGTGATTTACAGGGGCTTTTTCTTTTTACCTTTGTAAATGTATTTTTCTAATTTTATTAAATGAAATTTTATTTCCTCTAGGATTTATTCCAGTTGTGGTGGCAGGACTGTTTCCCATGGACCACGTCCCCTCCCCACCCAAGAATCACCTGCACTCAGAATTGAATTTATTTTAACTAAAAAAGACAAGTATGTCTTTGAATAATTTAGTAAATAATAAAATAAGAACAAATAAATGAATGACAATCAATAGCACAAACAAAAATAATAAGATATAAATTAAATTATCAGTACTTGAATTTTTTCAGTTAGGTCTAACTATAATCTATTCAACTGTAAAATAACACTGGAAATTCTTCACTGTATAATGAAAGACAGCAGCAGGTTTATTTAGGC
Source organism: Spinibarbus caldwelli (assembly GCA_039654775.1). NCBI lineage: Eukaryota > Metazoa > Chordata > Actinopteri > Cypriniformes > Cyprinidae > Spinibarbus > Spinibarbus caldwelli. The sequence goes on along the minus strand of CM077228.1, from coordinate 1,730,010 downwards.
TGCTGTCTCTTTAAGATCTCATGCATGGATCTAATATGTTACACATGGCTCTATGCTTACTTTTCTTTTTAGGAGCTTTGTCCTCCTAATTTAATTAGGAGCACCTTCTGATCAATAACCAAAAATTCTGATCAAAAATTAGCCTTCCTAACGCAATGTGACATTTGACTCCTTAAAGTGACTTACAGGGGCATTTTCTTTTTTGCGATTGCATCATTTTCAAATTCAAAAATTTATCTTTATAAGCTTTTTAAAATTTCTATTTAAAAAAATATAATAAGAAGTAGAATAAGACAAATAAGTTACCAATTATATGAATTCAGTATTAATAAACAATTTATTTGTACTACAGATGTGGCACAGAACAACACAAAAGTGGCTTGTAGGTACATTTTCAGACGTTTAATGAGGCTCAGAGGTGGCATGAGTGCAATTCAATTAATAAATTTATGTGGAGATTAATGATTTAAATATACAATTTTGAATACAGAACTATTAAATGATTTAAATAACTGAAATTATACAGTAGCCCCTCAACTGAAACCACCAGCAGGTGGCGGTAAGTCACTGATTTTATCACTGAATCATTCATTCAATTGATTCGTTCGAACGGCTGATTCATTCAGGAATGAAGCAAGTGACTGTCTTTATGAAAGGCGAATCATGAATCACTGACTCACTAGATTCGTTCAAAAACGCACTTTCATTCATGAATCTGATATGATTCACCGCTGTGTTTGCTTTTAGATATGCGCTGCAGCTCAGCTGTTACTTTATTTGGAACTATTTTCGTTGATGATATAGAGCAAAATCATACAGTATTTGTTTATTGATCTGTTGTATTAAATCAATATCACATTTGCAAACTCCTTTAATAATAATTAAAAGCTATCACTCTCTTTATCGCGATCTGTGGGCGCACAGAACATGAGAGCGCGCGAGTGAGTCCTCAAGACTAAAAGCACGTGCAGATGTGATACATTCCGTCTGAACCTGCCGGAATGAGTAGAATTATTATTAACAGCCGCAATCCCGCACCGAAATTCAAGTTCTGCTCCGTGTTCTCTGATAATAACCCGACTGTGAATGATGAGAGCAGTGTTACTATGCTGTCAGTGAGGAGCTGCAGCGTGGCGGGGGTTATTTTGGTGTGCTGGCAGAACAACAACAGCAATGCGCTACATGTTTCTTTTCCCCTCATTTCTTCCAAATGACAGAAATCCGTCGTTAATCCCTGATAACTTTTAAAATGAACACGGATCAGTTTTTCAGTGCGCGGGAATATAAACCCGGAGTGGATCCAGAGCGCTGAGAGCGGAGAGAGGAACCTGCTTCAGCTCCACTCCAGGCTTTGATCACATCCCCCTCAGCAGCCTGAATACACCTCCACTTTCCTTAACTTAAGGCCTGTTCAAACTAAAATTAAGACAATTATTACACTATTTGAGAAATGTAAGCCTATTTACGGCCTTAAAATTATGAAAAGTGAATTTAAGACATTAAAAGGCAGGCGGGAACCCTGCAAATGACGGAAATCCGTCGTAGACTCGCTGCAATTAACGGAAATCTGTCGTAGCGGCGGAGAACTTTAATCCCTGAGTTCGGTGTGTGATAAACAGTAATAGCACGTGCAGCGGCGCCGGCGGCAGCCTCCCCCGGGTCCTAATGGCCGCTCAGTAAAGAGTTTTAATCTGTAGGGGGCGCTGTTGGCCTACTTCTAATTAAATCAAAGTAAAATAGCCTATACAAATAACATTTGGACTGTGTTTGTGATTAAATAAAGCAGTAATTGATGTCATAAAATAATAAGTATGTTTTGATTTAAAGGTCAGAATCTATAGCTTACATGAAAACAAAATCACAAACATGACACTTGTAAATTAAATAATTTTATATATACTGATTTTTTCATTAATGTGTAATATGTTATATTTTTTTAAACAAATCATAAGCTCGAAAAGATTTTCAGAATTTTTACAACTCTTTTGCTTTAGACCATCTACAAATGTTAAATCTTAAACTAAAATGTTAAGGTTAACACTGCATCTTTCTGGGGGGAAAAAAATCCAGCGATTGATATAAAGTTTATTTATAGTTATTTTCAAAGCTTCAATGTACTGTCAAAAAAAACTTCATTATTGTTTATTTAATTCTAACAAATAAGTTCTAATAAGTAAAAACTAACCAAAATTAAAATATTTAGCTTATTATTTCTGCACAGACAGGACTCATTCTTCCCACTGGTCGCTCTTTTGTGACTATCTTTCTCAGTTGGTCGCACGAGCACATAATTTGGTCGTAATTTTTTATTTTATTTTATTTTTTTCTACAACATGGGATTAATCAATGCATGCTGATGAGCTTTTATCATAGTTTATAGTTATATGGTAACGAAACGCGTTCTTTTTCATCATCATTATTTGTGATTTAAATTATGTGAATGGGAGATCCTCTTTTGCTGTGTTATAACCCGGGATTCGTGCCCTTTCACTTTCACTTTCGAGAGACGTGAGGTAAACAGCAAAGATAAAAGACTTTTCAAAATGAAAACAAAAAGTAAAACTAAACTGGATGTTGCTGACAGTGTTAAAATATTTCTTTTTCCCCACAAGAATGCCAACATGTTCACCTTCTCTGATTTAAGAAGCAGTATTTTACTTTAGCTTGAGAACCAAATCCTCCGTTGCGCTCCGTCCACTGCGCGCACCTTCGTGCTCGTGCTGACGCTGAGAGTAAAGGCTGAAGGCTGATTTATACTCGACCCGTTCACAAGTTCTATAAAACCAGGCGCTACACCCGAAGCGCTCGCGCTGAAAGCGCCTCTCTCCACGTTATCAGTGAAATCTGACTCCTGCTACAATGTGCTGCGGCTCGGCAGCACGCGCTGTATGGAGCAGGAGCTTTGGAGCAGCGCAGACTGTGCACTAGCACAAATGAGACCACGTCAAATTTTAACTGGCACATTCTCAAAAAAACAGTCGCAGTCTAGAGCCCTGACAGGAGAGACTTGGTGTTGTTTCCAAACAAAAGGAAATATATCAGTATCGGTATCGGCCAAAATGAGCTGAAAAATGTCAGCGTATCGGATATCGGCAAATATCCAATATCGTGCATCCCTAATAAACACAGTCACTTGATTCGTTCCTCAATGCATCAGTGTATTTGAACAAATCAGTTGAATGAATGATTCAAACGACACACCCATAGAGACTTGATTTGTTCCTGAACAAAACAGCGTTCCTGAATGAGCTGTTGAATAAATGAATCAATGACACACTCATAAATACAGCAAATTGTTTAGTTTCAGTGTTTTTGAATAAATCAATTGAATGAATTATTCAATGACTCACTAATAAAGCATTTTTGCAGCAATCGGTTGCCTGAATGATTCAAATGACTCACTCACAAATGACTAGTTCCTCAACAAATCAGTGTTTCTGAACAAATCAGTTGAATGAATCAATCAATGACTTCTAATTTCTAAGTAAATCAGCCTGCTTGAGTGAATAGGTTAAACTAATGAACCAATGACAGTCACTTCAGTCATTCCTCAATGCATCAGTTTATTTGAACAAATCGGTTGAATGAAAGATTCAAATTACTTTCTCAAAGAGACTTGATTCATTCTTAAGTGAAACAGCATTCCTGAATGAATTGTTGATGACTTACTCATAAGTACAGCGAATTGTTTCATTTCAGTGTTTTTGAATGAATCAATTAAATTAATTATTCAATGACTCACTCATAAAGCATTTTTAAGTGAATCAGTTGCATAAATGATTCAAGTGACTCACTCATAAAGACAGTCACTTGATTCGTTCCTCAATGCATCAGTGTATTTGAACAAATCAGTTGACTGAATGATTCAAATGACTCGATTTCTTACTGAATGAAAGAGCGTTCATGAATGAACTGTTGAATTAATGAATCACTGACTCACTCATAAAGACTAACTTGTCGCCACCTACTGGTGTAACGACGAGATTCAATGGCCTGAACGAACTCTTGTATAAGGTACAATGAAATCTTCTGTCCATAGATTAAGGAAAAGACTACATTTATGAAGATCATACTGCTCTGATATAACAAACACTTCTAATCCACACCAATAGAAACTATTAGACCGTCCAGCACAAAATCACTGCTGAAAGGTTTTTCCTCACTGATTAGAGTCGTGTGACTCCGTGAACTATAATCACAAGTTCAACATCACAGGAATCACTCAGAACCACTGACGTGGACACACACACACACACACACACACACACACACACACGTCAACAAGGTCAAAGGTCATCTGCTCTGTGTTTACACTGGCTAATCTACTTCCTGCTTTCTGCTCCACCCAGAGGGAAATGACATCATCAGCGTGAGGCTTCATTATCTGTTCGGTTCTGCAGCAGATTCTTCTGTCGCTAATTGAATCGTCTAATTAAAGATCCATTATGCCGGAGATGAACTGAACATGAATGAACCAGCGAAAGATTTAAACACACACACACACACACACACACACACACACACACACACACACACACACACACACACCTCCTCAGTAAAAGACAGAGAGGATTCTGGGTAGAGACAGGAGCGGCAGAAAGGTTTCCTAGAAATCCAGTGATGATTCTGTGGTGTTTTGTGAATCGGTTCACGCCGTCCAGAGCACACAGAGCCGCTCACATGCTCCGCTCCGCTCCTCCAGCTGCTGCTTTATTCTCTTATAATAAAGAGAGATCAAGCGGAGCCCGGCGTGAGACACACACGTGTAACTGCAGCACAAAACAGCAGAAAACAACCGTGCTGTTTGTTAGTTAATCACGGTTAATGGTTAATTAGCACATTCCACCTACAGCTGGAGGTCAAGGAGCCGCAGGAACTTCTTACAGGAAAGGAAATAAAGCCAAATATGATTAGATTACTAGAGCTGCTGACTTCAGTGAACACACCAGATAAAGTCAGAAAGTTATTTCACACACGTATGACCCTCACAGTGCGTGTGTGTGTGTGACGTTACTAAACCATCATTAACTAAAACAAAAACCATAAAAAAAGAAAACTTTTTTAGTTACTGTTGAAATAAGCATTACATTAACTAAAATAAAATGTAAACATTTTATTTTATTACATATTTTATTATTTTACTATGCATTTTATTATGTGAAATATAAACTTATTTTATTATATATTTCTTTAAAAAAAACTTTAGCAGCATTTCTTATTTTCATTTAGTTTAAGTTGAAGTACTAAAATAACATAAAAACCAAATAAACTAAAATTAATAAATAAAATAAATTTTAATAAAATAAAACTACACAGACATATTAAAAAAAAATAATAATAAAAAAATAAAAAATAAAAAATTACTAAAGGCCTAACCCATTTTCTTTTAGCTATTTGGCAACATTTAGTTTAAATTGAAGTACTAAAATAACCAAATAAAAAAAATTAACTAAAACGAATAAATAAAAAATAAAACTTTTATAAAATATAACTACACAGGCATAAAAAAGGACAAATAAATTACCAAAATGAATAAATAAAACATTTATAAAATAAAACTACATAGACATTTTTTAATTAAAAAAAAAAAAAAATACTAAAAGCCTAACCATGAATAAAATTAATGAAAAAAAACAAACAAAAAAAAACAAAAAAAAAAAACAATAAAATTAAAACCTAATTTAAAATATTAGCAAAAAAAAAATAGTATATTAATGACACTATAATAACACTGGAACGTGAGACGTGAGCATATCTCTGAAGAACACGTCAAACACAGTCATAAGGAAGTTCAGAGTCACTGATAGAGGCTTTATTGATAAGTTGATGCTGATAATTCATGAGCAGTCAACTGTCCTATTTCCACATTTACTTCACTATCCACTACAACTCAAAGAAATAAATAAATAAGTAAATAAATAAATGTACAGATCGAACAGGTGTGACGCGCAGCAGAGTAACAGAAGCAGGTGGAACCAGAAGCTTCTTGACCTCTGTGACCTTCAGGAACCCGATCCGGCCGCACCCTCCGCCCGAGGTCACGCCTCACACACGTCACATGACGCTCTTACAGTGTGTGTCCAGTGACGACACACACAACTTGATCAAACATCAGCTGTGATGACACATCAGCTGCATCACAACACACCAGACGGCTGACTCCACAGCAACAACACAAATTAAACAAAAGAAATTAAAAACGGATACTTTTTTTTAACATGAACTTGAAAATATCTTGTTATACCTTCATATTATGTATTCGCATTTATCAGATTAGAGCTGAATGATAATAGATACATTTTGTGATGATATAAACAATCAAGCAACTGATATTTACTATACAATATCGCCTTCAATGAGTATATCCAACTTTATACAGAGAACTGTGCAATAATATTGTTACATTGCACAGGTGAGATCAGCTAGTGTATGTATATGTATGTATGTATGTATGTATGTATGTATGTATGTGTGTATGTATGTGTGCGTGTGTATATATATATATATATATATATATATATATACCCACACACACACACACACACACACACACACACACACACACACACACACACACACACACACACACACATTAAGAGTATAATGGTTCACAAAATTCACGGTTCGGTTCAATACAACACAGTGGTGTCACGGTTCGGTACGTTTTTGATACGAGGTAATTGGTTACGTCGCAATGTTGGAAATATTTGTTTTAAATCATGAAGGCGAGCCAATGGATATCACACAAGCAACGTGCAAACTTTGTGCAAGATTTATGCCGGTGAACGTCTTAATCTCAATCAATTCACTATGTAGAAAGTGAAAGTAAAAACTGGATGACGGAGCTTTTGGCATCTGACGCCACATATTCTCTCAGAGACGATGAGAGACGTCAATCTACTTCAACACACATTGATAACGGTATAGCTAACTGTTTTAATTCATTCCCTTAATATTTCTCTTGTGGCCCATACATAGTGGAAAAATTTTTTGAAGTATTTCATGTTAAACAGGTTGTTTTTGAAAGTCGTTGATTTTTATTGATGACTGCAGTGTTGATATTTTAATTACAGGCCTATAATTTATTGCATAATAGACCTGTTTTTTTTGTTTTTTTTTGCTTTTTTTTTATAGTTTAATCGAGGAATAAACAGCCTAATCTTTGGTTATCCTCGCAGCGCGTCAGTTATGTGGTAATTATTGCGGGGCAAATTAATTGTAATCTTAATTTAATAATAAAAGTAACTTCATAATAATAATAATAATTGGCATAATAAAATAAGAATGTAACCAGCCTACATAAATTGGAAATGCTAAAGCCTCTTAATATTGCCAATATTTTATGTTTTTGACAATATCTCTGCCTATCGAAGATACAAGATCATCGTCTTTAAGCGCAACCCAGCAAGGGGAGATTATCAGGAGCCCGTCCGCTACACCACTGGCGCAACACATTGCCTGTTACGTCGTTTGAGCTGTCTTGTTGAGTGCAGTGGAGCTGAGAACATTATATTTCACACACACTTTAAGCTCTTTTATTTTCAACGAATCCAACGAATCGTTCGATTTGTAATGCATACCGAACCGAAAGCCTTGTACCTAATGGTTCAATAAGAATACGTGTATCGTTACACCCCTAATATATACACAGAGGTGCATCTCAAAAAATTTGAATATTGTGAAAAAGTTCTTTTTTTTTGTAGCTTATTTCAAAAAGTGAAACTTTCATATTCTAGATTCATTACATGTAAACGTAAAACATTTCAAAAGTTTTTCTGTTTTAATTTTGATGATTAGAGCTCACAGCTCATGAAAGTCAAAAATCCAGTATCTCAAAATAGTAGAATATTTACATTTGAGTTTCATTAAATGACCATCCCTACAGTATAAATTCCGGGTATCTCTTGTTCTTTGAAACCACAATAATGGGGAAGACTGCTGACTTGGCAATGGTCCAGAAGACAATCATTGACACCCTCCACAAAGAGGGTAAGTCACAGAAGGGCATTACTGAAAGGGGTGCTGTTCACAGAGTGCTGTATCAAAGCATATTAAATGCAAAGTTGACTGGAAGGAAGAAATTGGGTAGGAAAAGATGCACAAGCAACAGGGATGACCGCAAGCTTGAGAATACGGTCAAGCAAAGCTGATTCAAACACTTGGGAGAGCTTCACAAGGAGTGGACTGAAGCTGGAGTCAGTGCATCAAGAGTCACCACGCTCAGATATCTTCAGGAAAACAGCTACCAAGCCACTTCTGAAACAGAAACAACGTCAGAAGCATCTTACCTGGGCTCAGAAGAAAAAGAACTGGACTGTTGCTCAGTGGTCCACAGTCCTCTTTTCAGATAAAAGTCAATTTTGCATTTCATTTAGATATCAAGGTCTGGAGACTGGAGGAAGACTGGAGAGGCACAGAATCCAAGCTCCTTAAAGTCCAGTGTGAAGTTTCTGAAGTCAATGATGATTTGGGGTGCTGTGACATCTGCTGGTGTTGGTCCATTGTGTTTTATCAAGTCCAAAGTCAATGCAGCCGTCTACCAGGAGATTTTGGAGCACTTTATGCTTCCATCTGCTAACAAGCTTTATGGAGATGCTGATTTCCTTTTCCAGCAGGACTTTAGCACCTGACCACAGTAACAAAACCACTTCCAAGTGGTTTGCTGACCATGATATTACTGTGCTTGATTGGCCAGCCAACATGCCTGACCTGAAGCCCGTATGGAATTTATGAGATATTTTCAAGAGAAAGATGAGAAACAGTCGATCTAACAATACAGATGAGCTGAAGGCTCAATAGTGCCTCAGCAGTGCCACAGGCTGATTGCTTCCATGCCACACCTCACTGATGCTGAGCCCCGACCAATTATTGAGTGCATAAATGAACATACTTTAAAGAACTTGAACTTTTCTTTTTTTCAAATCCTTTTTTTGATTGATCTTAGGAAATATTCTAATATTTTGAGATACTGGCTTTTTTACTTTCATGAGCTGTAAGCTCTAATCATCAAAATTAAAACTAAAAACTTTTGAAATGTTTTACTTCACACGTAATGAATCTAGAATATATGAAAGTATCACTTTTTTTTTTTTTAAATAGGTTACAAAAAAAATTCCACGATATTCAAATTTTTTGAGATGCACCTGTATATGAATTTTTTTTTTTCAGATATCTGGGGACTTATGGTGACAATTCTGTCTCCACACTCTAGTGATGTAAATACACACACAAACACAACCCTCTTCCTGTTGTTTTAACAGAACTGTAATCACTAATTAACCAGTGACTGCGCACACACACACACACACACACGGTCATGAGTGGAGGCTGTGGTGAATAAGGAGACAGTAAAGCACATCTGATCATTTACAGCTCATCAGAGACACTGTACTGTACTGAGTGTGAAATGAGCTGTTACTCTGAGGATGTGATCCACTTCTAACTGCATGTGTGTGTGTGTGTGTGTGTGTGTGAGAGTGTGTGTGTGTGTGTGTGTGAGAGAGAGAGAGAGTGAGAGTGAGAGAGAGAGAGAGAGAGAGAGAGAGAGAGAGAGAGAGAGAGATAGATAGAGAGAGAGAGAGAGAGAGAAAACACTGTACACTACATTTCAAAAGTTTGGGATCAGTATGATTTTAATGTTTTTTAAAGAAGTCTCTTCTGCTCATCAAGGCTACATTTATTTGATCAAAAACTTTAATTTTGTGAAATAATTTTACAGTTTAAAATGACAGCTTTCTATTTTAATATACTTTAGAATATAATTTATTCCTGTGATGCAAAGCTGAATTTTCAGCATCATTACTCCAGTCTTCGGTGCCACATGATCCTTCAGAAATCATTCTAATATGATAATTTATTATCAATGTTGAAAACTGTTGTGCTGCCTATTTATTTATTTATTATATTTTATTTTTTGAACCTGTGATACTTTTTTTTTAGGGCTTCTTTGATTTTATTTTTTATTTTCTAATTTATTTTTTTAAGAACAGCATTTATTTAAAATAGGAATCTTTGTAACAATATACAAAACCATTCAAAAGTGTAGGTCAGTCATTTTTTCTTTCTTTTTTTTTCTGAAAGAAATTAATATACTTTTATTCAGAAAGGATGTGTTAAAAAGTGATAGCAAAGACTTTTATTCTTAGAAAAGATTTCTATTTTGAATAAATACCATTCTAACTTTTTATTCATCAAAGAATCCTGAAAAAGGTATCACAGGTTCCAAAAAATAAATTAAGCAGCACAACAGTTTCCAACATAAAAAATAATAACAAATCAGCATATCAGAATGATTTATGAACGATCATGTGACCTTGAACACTGGACTAATGGCTGATGAAAATTCAGCTTTGCATCACAGAATTAAATTATATTTTACAGTATATTAAAATAGAAAACAGTTATTTTAAATAGTAATAATATTTCACAATTTTACTGTATTTTAATATTTTTTGATCAAATAAATGCAACTTCGATGAAGCAGAAGAAACTTCTTTAAAAAAAAAAAAACATTAAAAACTATACTGATCCCAAAATTTTGAATGGCAGTGTGACGTGCGTGCGTGTGTGTGTGTTTGTGTGTGTGAGAGATAGTAAAGACAGAAAAGAACACAGAGTTACAGCACTCACTCCTGACCAACATCAGAAGGTCGTTTCACCCTGAAAACACGGCTGAGACGCGTTCACATGACGAACGCTAAACATCTTGTTTGCTTTGCTATCGTTCTGATAGAGAGCAGTGTGATCAGTTAATGAGCGCTAATGCCATGAATCTCATTATCTCATTAGGATACTTGTTTGTCAAACACGGCCTGCGCTTATATGATTCAGCGTGTATCTTGGATACTTTTGATCTGATTGTCTCTCGCATGCAGGAAGTAAAAGAAACAGAAGTCATTGTGCTCTGAGGTCGTCACAGGAGCAGCTGTGCTATGAATAGAGGACAATAAAGGACGTTATGACTTTGTAGATAAGGCAGGAGGAAACTCGCTCAATGGAGGCATGTTTGGCATATTTGTGCAGATCAGAAACAGACAACATTAAAATCACACCGATATCAGAAGAGTTTTGCTCTTATACAGGAGCGCATCTTCAAACTTCAGGTAAAATCACGCGAGTGTGTGAAAACTATGAGTTAATGACAGTAAACTGAAGGTTTACTGAGACGATACATACTGCAGTTTCTAAGGTCAGCACATCACTTAAGGGCCATTCGCACAGAATGTGTCTTTGCATTAAAAAACGCGAGACGCTGAAATCAGGAATGGTTTTTAAAAAAGCGCAGCACAGAACGCCTCCTCTGCCATGTTGCCGTAAAATAAAACTACTATTGCTACTTTAAACAAAAGCTGGCAATGCTTGTTCCCCCTCCGCACTCTTCTGATTGGTCCACTGTTTTGGAGCTGACATTGATGAGCGGCGCTACGTGTAAAATTCTTTTAACTTGGCACAGCATCTTAAAAACACGGCGCTCATGTGCAAGACGCTGCGAAAGACGCAAGATGTTATAGATATTATACACATTCCTCTAGCATGCAATTACATTGGAATCAGGCCCGTAGCTAGCTATGAGGGCACCGAGGTCCGGACCTTGGTAAATATTTCATGTTCAAAAATAAAATTTGTTCTCTGAATGACTAATTTGCGGTTAAAATCCTCATATGAATGTCTGCATGACATGTATAATTCAGTTTAGACAGTTTGCAAGAATTTTAGCATCCGTGGAATGAAAATGATCGCTGCGAGATGCTGGCGGAGTGAACTTGAGAGAGCTGTGAGGACGCGGGTGCAGCCTCTGTGTTGCCAGATCCAAGTATTATAAGCTTTTTTAGACTTGCATTTTCCACTTAAATTGACACTTTAGAAAGTTAAGTTGTAGTTTAGCGTTAGAGATATCATTATCTTATTTGCAAAAGATCTGAAATAGTTTTGGTTTATTTTTATTTAGGCTATTTTTCTTTTTAATAGCAATATCTGGCAACACTGCATCGCCGGCACTCAAACTGACAGTAATCAAAAAAGTCCATGGACAGGTTATTGTTGACAGGATACGACATTCAGTAAGGAAAACATAAAATTATCATGATATTATCTGTCAGAAACGTTATCAACGTTGTCAAAAACAGTATTCAACACTAGTACGCATATCTGTAGCTACATAATGAAATGAACGCAAACACTAGCCACGAAGAAGACTATGCTATGTCATTCAACATAGTAGTTAAATTTTCACAAATCATGTTATAAACACTCATAAGAGCACTAGACAGAGTTATCAGCTGTATAGCAATGGTTATTAACTATAACAGTAATATATTGTTACATGAATAATAAACAACTGATAAAATTATCCACCCCTAACTAGGCTATAGTTAGTATTTACAAATTTTGATGCAATAAATAGGGTATGATTTAAAAATGATCATCCCTCCAAAACAGAGAAAACATCTTTCACAAATATCTACGTCTGTCTGTTTTAAAGTGTTTATAGTATACATAATGAGTTGTTTTGTGTTTGTTGTTATTATAGCACAATTCTTTAATACACAGAGTAGTGAAAAATCTGAATGATACCAAACCCATGGGCTCGGTTTCAGTCTGCTGAGATTCTCTCGCTTAGACAAAACGGCATAATCACTTCACAACAAGCTGCTAAATAAACGATACACTTACTGAACTCAGCTGACGTCATCACAGCACACAAACACAAATACAAACAAACGCTGAGAACATCCAGAAATACTCCCGCAGAATCACAGGCCTCGGGCCAGCGGAAGTTTCACATGGTCCCAGATGAGGAACAGCTAGACGCAGCTGGTGTTTTTAACCGCTCGCGGTCAGATGTGTCTTCAGTGCTGCTGTTTCTAACATAATGGAGCAAAAGTCTTTACATAACACTACAAGATATTCAGCTTGAGTTATGTAATCAGATTACTTTTTCAAGTAACTACTAAAGTAACACATTACTTTTAAATTTACAATAAAATATCTGAGTTGCTTTTTCAAATAAGTTACACCAGTTACTTTGTTTCCCATGTACTGACTGACAGCTCGTGTTGCCATGTTGAGAGAAATCGGGAGTAAGTGCAGAGGCGCTGTGTGTGAACGTTACTGTAGTTCTAGACTAAATGTCAACATGCATTTACGCATCTCACTTGACCAAAAGCAGATTCAGTGTTCCTTAAAATGAATGAAAACGATGAAGTCCAAACTCAGAATATGACGCAAAGCTGCAATAATTATGTTAAATAACACAAATATCCTTTATGTATTTAATCCCATTTTATTAGCCAGTGTCCAATGATCCAATTGAACCATGCTAATAAGAAAAAAAATTACTTTAGATAAACATAGCATTTGTGTTTAATTTTTTTTTTTTTATTGATGAAGAGTGTTGAACTTTCCTCTTCTGTGCCCTATTCTTCATGCAATCTAGAATGGCAGTACAGCTGAAAGGTTTGCTTGAGCTGTGCCCTCATTTACTTCAGCCTATTAATTTCACTTTTGGGACCCTGTCATAGACCTGGCACAATGCGGCTCCAGGCGTGAAGCAGGTGTTTTTTGCTAGTTTCAGCCCAACGCAGTTATCATTTTCACGTCCTGCGCCACGTTGTTTAAATAGCAAATGCATTTGCGCCCATTTGTGCGCTCATGGGCGTGCTAGTCTGAAAACCAGGTGTGTTCAGGCGCATCGTTGGCGCGTTGCTATTTTGTGCCAACTGAAATAGACCACGCCATTGACCAACTAAAACCTGTTCTAAAGTCAATGGCGCAGTATTTTTTTTATTTAAAGAGCGCGTTAGTAATATGCGCCTATAGGCAGGTCCACAATGCATATACATTTTGCTTATTACATACTCAGGGACGCACAGCAGCACACAAACATGCCAAATATTAAAAATTAAAGGATTACAATGTAAAAGATTATTAATGTGTAGGCTACATAAATATAAAAATGCCTACATGTCATAATTGATAGTCATTGCATGTATCAGAATTAGGCTACCCATTTCCTCGCGCATGAGCAGATGCGTTTCCTCTCAGGAGAAGCGTTCAGTCTTTGTGCTTGCAAATTCCACCGTGTAAATAGCGAATCCGCCATGGCGCGAGCGCAACTGCCTCTTAAAGGGAATGGGAGATGATACTCTGATTGGTTTATTGCATGTTATGCCCAAAACACACCCATTACTCATTAAGAGAATAGGGACAACCCTTTTGGACCATGCGCCGGGCGTGCCGATCATTTTTCCCGTCGTGAAAATAGCAAAAGTGGATTCGGATACTCCCCTAAGTGCATCTGTGCTGTGCGCTTTAGATCATGCGCTTAGATCATTAAAAAAGGGCCCTTGGTGTGAAAGGGCTTTTACATGTGCCAAAAATAGAACTTTTTATATTCAAAAAAAACATGCAAGCCCAGCCCAGAGTTGAAAAGTATCGTAATGCATTACTTTCCATAAAAAGTAACTATGTAATGTAATTAGTTACTTTTTTAGGGAGTAACACAATATTGTAATGCATTACTTTTCAAAGTAACTTTCCCCACCACTTAAGATATTAGAGAAGAGCATCTTATCTACTGTAGAGAATCCTGTTAGAAAGTTCACGTTCAGGTTAAAGCTCCTCTGTGAAAACTCACCATACTACAGAGACCAGCAGCTCAAAGCTCGTGATCCAGCGAAACCCGGTGAGAACCTTTAAAATACGACAGGACTGTAATATGTCTCAGCAGCTGAAGATAACACCACGGCTCAGTGAAATTAATGGAAACATTAGCGGTTATGTAACAGGGCTCCATATTTAACCCGTAGCACTGGGACCTGCACCGCTCATAACACCAATTACTGAAAGTCACTGGAGAGCGACTTCGTCTTACAGTGTGTCCCTTTTAAGGGCTGTTAACCATTTACTTCCCTACACAGAACCACCTCAGATTAGAGCTGCTCAGAATTAGTCAAGGTTCAGGAAGTGCTAAATCATTGACAGCAGTGATGCATTAAAACTCGTTTAATCATAAATTTTTCCGACATGAAAATATCCAAATGATGTGTCATTAGTAACCCTTTGAAATAAATAATTATTTTTTGAATTTTTTTTTGGAAAAGTGTCTGAAAAATTGTGTTTTATGGTCGGTCACAATTGTGACCGGTGGGATAATGTGTGTATTGAATTATTTCTGCAGTCATAAAAACTGTTATATATCTTAGCCCAACTATTTTAAACTGTTTGATCACATTCTAGGGTTACTATTATGCATAAAAAAAAAAAAACAAACAAAAAAAAAAACAACAACATTATACAACATTGACTGGAACACTGAGATAAAAGACAAAAAAATACAACAATCAACGTATTTCAAAATTGTTACTTTTTTGTAAAATATAACATCAAATGTTTATATTAGTGCTACCAGTATTACAACATCAATATTGTAAATTTGTAACATTTGAATTTTTAATTTAGTGCAATATTTTGTCATTGCAACATTTTAGTGTAATTTTCACTAACAACTGCAATTGGATTTATATTGTATACCTAAGTTCACTGTTATCCCACCGGTCACTATTGTGACCATCAACATGTTTACTCATTCTATGACCACACTCAACAAAACTGAATATATGTGAATTAATATATTAATACTAGACACATTAAAGATAATGTGTACCAAAAATCTTTGTCATATCTTTATGATAACATACTTTACTAGTCTTTCGTTTTGGAGCTGTAAATGCAGTTATCATCTTCTCAAGGTGCAAACAGTAAATAAACTGCTCTGGTCATGTGACAATTTGCACTAATCATGTGTAACCGCACATATTTAATTGAGACCCTTTATTTTTTCCATATTTGCAGGAAGTGCACCAAAACATCAGTCAGTAAGGTTTTTAGAGCTTTATGAATGAAAACCTTTTTTACAGTCTATTGTGACCGGTGGGATTAAATGGGATTTAATGAAGTCTGATTTCTGCAATACTTGTAATTAGAGCATTTTTCATTTTATAACGCTCATAATCAGATTACAGTATTTTTTTATGGATTATGTGATTACATATTGTTCACACAGTGGCATTTAATTATTCATAATTTATTGATTCCCCTAAATTCTTCTTTTTTTCTTATTTAAATGTTAATTTATAAGCAATTAGACTATGTATGAAACAAATAATTATGTAAGTTACTAAACACTGGTGATGTATAGCTGTCATCATATGCAGTGAGCTTCAATATGTGCTCATTTTGGAAAGTCAAGACAAAATATTTAAAACCTGGAAGACTTTGGGTATATAATGTCATTGCTGTATTCATTTTTATTAATGTTTGTAATGCAGGGATTCCCAAACGTTTTTGTCAGCCAAACCCCTTATAATAAAATATTTAGCTGAAATTTCTCTGGGGAAGTTAATATTTCAATAATTTAACAATACATTTGCATGTTTACAGTTCTCTGATGTCAGTTAATGGTCATTAGCATGCAGGTAAACAAATATTTTTATGATTTTATTAATTATTAGAGTTTCATCAACTCACAGACCCACTGCTGTTCTTACATTAAGCTCAGTTTGCGAAACCCAGGTGAAAAGTAATGTTTAATGCATTTTATGATGTTGGAAAATATTTTCTCTTTGCTTTTTTTTTTTTTTTTTTTTTTTTTTACAATATATTCACATTTAGTCATTTTGCTGACGCTTTTATCCAAAGTGACTTACAAATGACTTATGAATTTTTATATCAATATGGTACATTTAGTGGTAACTTTAAAACAAGTTAGATAAAAAAGTAGGCCTAATCTAAAAAAAAAGTAGTCAGAATACATTACCTAAAATGAGTAACCTAGATTACGTTACTAACTGCAGTTTTCATCATGTAATCTGTATTCATAACGGACTACAATTTGTAAGTAATCCACCCAGCGCTGTGTATTAAAAACATCTGAATGAAGCGGTGATATAAACAACTGCAGTGAAGTCTCATCACTAATATAAACGTAAATGCACTGATGTAATAATACAATCTGATGCACAGCACGGATATTAATGTAACGGCAGTGATGTGTTAGTGAAGTCTGATTACAATAGTGATATAAACAATTGCAGTGATGAAATAATAACATCTGATCTCAGTGATATATTTGTGAAGTCTGATCTCAGTAGCAGTGGTGTAATGTAACGAATAATACTTCGTTACAGTACTTAAGTATTTTTTGGGAGTATCTGTACTTGACTTGAGTTTTTATGTTTCAGCCAACTTTTACTTTTACTCCACTACATTTCCAAAATAGTCAGAAGTCAGAAGAACACGGACTGCTGGAAAGCATGTTTGACGAATCAGTGGTCTGGCGCTTGCAAGTTAGTCTTCTAAGAACAACTCATGTGCAAACAAGTGCGCGCACAACCGCGGATAATTTATTTTCCACTCAAGTCGAGTCTGGGGTGTGCGATATACAGTATATCTTCTGCGATAATATGGTAAGTGTTGTTGTAATGATGTGGGATCTGACATTATCAAGTAGGCTATATCACCAAATCACACACAGAGTGCATGCACGTTCATTTTAGGGGTGGGAATCGCAGGGTACCTCACGATACGATATAATCACGATACATGGCTCACGATAACGATAATATCACGATACAGCGATTCTGCGATAATCTATATATTTCTAGAAAATCCCATAATGATATATCGCGATATCTGTCTAAACAAAATGCCTGTGAAAAGGTTAATTGCAAGTTTTCTTTCTTTATTCAAATCCAAACTGTTAGAAAACAGCAAAAAAAGTTCTGTAAATCAATTTTAACATGTTGAGTAGGCTAAATTAATCATTTTATTCTTGGACTTATTAAAAGCTTACACTTTTCTTTTTCTCTGTGTGTAAATGAACACATTTAACTGCTTAACTTATATAGCCTAGCTCTCTCTCTCTATATATTATATATATATAAACCTGGTATATAAGCCACGCACAGAAAAATAGCCGTTCACATCGCGTCTTTTGCACGCTCAGGTTCGTTATTTCAAATGTAGACGCGTGGCAAGCACACACACTGCACACTTCTGCGCCGCATTGTGGCTCTGACAAGGTTTTGTTTCGTCCTCCATGCCATAGGTGCAGATTTATGTTTCTGCCGGTCTGTGCCCACACACCGCATAACACGCACTTGTAATATCTGAGAAAGAGGGAGAGCTTCCAGTGTTGTTCACATAAAACTGGATGCGCCTGCGGCGCTCTCTCTCTCTCATATTGAGGGAAATCCACCTGCGATCCGAGCGGAGAGGCTACTCATGACTGAATCTGCAATAATAAAGTGATCGGTGCCTATGGGCCACGCTGATAACTGTTCCGGGGCAGTTTTTTTAGTTTTCATCTCCATAAACGTATATATAGCAGTAGAGCTAATACAGTGGCTGGAAATCAGTTTATCCTTCGGTTCCTCGTGCTTCCCCATCTTCACAGAGAACGCGCTTCATAGTTGCTCAGAGCGCTTTTGGAAAGAATGTGGAAATGGCGCGGCCGCGATTTCCACGCATTTTTAGATGCTGGGAGCAGGAAAATGTATTTAGAGCACCTTATTGTATTAATTAAAATATCGATATTTGGCGCCAGATATCGATTATCGTATGGCATAGGAAAAGGATCACGATATATCGCCATATCGATTTATCGTCCCACCCCTAGTTCATTTTATTAAAATTCCTGGCATTCTAACTGTAGACGGCAAAAATGCTTCTGTATGCTTTTTATATTTATATAATTTAATATAGTTAACAATCTATATCACACAAAGAGTACCGTTTTTCTCCAGATATCAGCATAACACATTTAATAATCATTTTATACAAGATCAGTAAAGCAATAAGTGACTTACATTTTAGTCATAATATTGCTTGTTTTTGCTCAATTTTGCCAATACAACGAAAAGAGCTCCAAACAAAGATCACAGCACTGTTTTGCGTATCTGAGCAATAGACAGTGTTTACTTATTGAATGAATCAGCTATTTGAACGAATCGGTTGATAAAAATGATTCACTGATTCACTCATTAACAGAGTCAAATGCTTTGTTTCTGAATGAATAAGTCATTTGAATGAATCGTTTGAATCTCAATGACTCACTCATTAACAGTCACATGCTGCCACCTACTGGCGGTTTTAATTTCACATTTTGACTTTTTTTCATGTCTTAAATTATTTCAAATATCAGTATTCAACATTTTAAAACAAAACATTAGGCCTATTTATGCATCTGTAACTGCAGGTTAAATGCATCCATGTCCCCTCCAAGATACATAAACTGTGTAAATACATCTAAATGCTGTTTCAGATGCAGATTCCAGAAATGTTTTCTCATGTTGGAATGAAAGACACTAAGTACCGGATGAAGTGCTTCTTATTCTTACCCAAAAATACAAAATGGAGAAAAAAAAAAAAAAAAAAAAAAAAAAAAAAAAAGAGTTAAAATTGAACACAATCTTGCTACTCAAGCTGTGTATGGACATTTTATATATATTTACTTGCTTCTTTTCCATTTTGCATTTACTTGTACTTTTACTTTCAATACTTAAGTACGTTTAAGATTTAAAAAATACTTTTCGTACTTTACCCGTTTAATCCTAAATTTTTCCCAGACATGAAAATATCCAAATAATGTGTCATTAGTAACTCTTTGAAATAATCAATAAATATTTTTTAAAAATTTTTTTGGAAAAGTGTCTGAAAAATTGTGTTTTATGTTAGGTCACAATTGTGACCGGTGGGATAATGTGTGTACTGAATTAACATTTCTGCAGTCATAAAAATTGTTAGATATCTTAGCCCAGCTATTTTAAACTGTTTGATCACATTCTAGGGTTACTATTATGAATTAAAAAAAACATTATGCAACATTGATAGGAACACTGAGATAAAAAACAAAAAAACAACAGCTGTTTTGTTCCTGAATGAATCAACCATTTAAATGATTCAGTTCAAACGCAATGACTCCCTTTAACAGTGACTTGCTGCCACCTGGCAGTTTTAATTTCACATTTAAAGTATCTTTTCATTTTTTAAAAATAATTTCAAATATCAGTATTCAATGTTTTAAGTTTAAAATATCAAAACCGTATTAATGCATTTGTAACTGCAGGTTAAATGCATTCATGTCCTGCATTAAACAGTGTGTAAATGCATCTAAATGCCACTTCTAATGGAGCTTCTGTGTTTTCTCTGCATTGCAAAGATTCATTTTGCCAATACTGATTTAATTTGCTTAGTAACACCTTAAATGACTTATTCTAATTGACTGATTCAATTTAAGAATTTGACTGAAAATATGATGCACACTCATGCAGGGCTTTATAAAAGGTAAAATTGCCCATAAAAGGTAAAAAATCAATTTAAACTTATTGGAAAAGATTAATTTCTATCACTGCTGTGAACTGATCACCACAGAATATGCAGAATATCAAAAACTTTAGGAGTCTGCTGTCCAAGGTAGTCCTTAAGATATCAGCACAATAACACACTCAGCAAAATATTGTCTATCATTATCGATAAAATCCCAGAAAATATTGATATATTTTTTGTCAATATCGCATACCCCTAATATATTTAACGTTTTGTTTTGAAAAAAATAAATAAATAAATATGAGAAGTGCCCTTTTTTCCACTTGAGCCCCTGCTCCTCGAAATGTCTGCACGTCCCTGGCTTTCAGGTGCTTTATACACCACTGCTCAGTAGTGATATAAACAACTGTAATGATGTAAGTAATAATAAAATCTGATCACTAATGTAACGGCAGTGATGTGTTAGTGAAGTCTGATCACAGTAGTGATATAAACATCTGATCTCAGTGATATATTAGTGAAGCGTTGGTGAAGTTTGATCACAGCGGTGATAATAGCGCACAAATATTACCGCATGAATTGAAAAACGTACACAGGCGCGTGCACGTGACGGTAGGGATGGGGAGTCGACTCCAAAAGAGTCGATTCCTCGACTCTGAATAGCTCTAGAGTCGGCACTGGAATCGACTCTCATTGTCGAGTCGACTCCGAAATCGCAGATGTCTTCACTGATTGTCACATCTTTATGTCTGGCAATTGAATGCAGTATATCAGCAAAGAGTGAACAAAATTAAGTGAGGATCCGTTTACAGTGCAGTCGGTGAGCGGTGCAGAAGCAGCAGCACGGGCTCATCGTGCTTCACATAAGACGCGTTTGATTCGCGGCTGTTTGAAACGGACCGTGCACGCGTGCGTCAGATAGCTGGAGTTGTCACAGAAACGACTTTTACCCATACTTTTATCCTACGTGAAAGTTATTTGGAAATAAATAACAGTTTTAGTAAATTTAGTTTGTATTTTTTCATGCTTCTGTGACAGCTTTGTAGTTTAATCGATGTTGTTATGCGATGTTATGTTTAATGCAATACAATTTGGTTTTCCATGCTTAACCTAGGCTATTTGTGTTCAATCATTAACCTTAAATCATTACTCACATAATAAACAAGAATAAACAAATCAACAGCAAACACTAGCTTGCTCTATTTTTTTCTATTCTATCTGTTTTCTTTTTATTTATTATATAGGCTAATTAAAAAAAAACTTGCTGCATGTACTGCGTTAAGCTAACTGAGGCTTGCATATCATTGCTCTTTTGCTGATTTTGATTGCTTCCATTGTCCTCATTTGTAAGTCGCTTTGGATAAAAGTGTCTGCTAAATGACTAAATGTACTTTAATATCAATGCTGTTTAAGACAATAGCGTCATCCCCTTCCCATTATAATGTTACAAATTCATAGCTCATTTAAAGGTAATGTCACCGCTAAATTAGAGTGATTTGGACAGTCACGCTAAATGGAGTCGAGTCGGAGTCGACTCCGAAAAACCTGGAACCGAACACCCCTGAGTGACGAGCTCTGCCATGGCAACCGGGACAGTATTTACCGCGCTCAGCAGTTAAACCAGCGAGGGGAACGGAACCGTGATCAACACAGAAAATAAACACAATAATACACACTACAACACAGCTATGGGCGCGAACGCGCTTTTGATTGTGTTTAAAGAGAGTGATTTACAAACACCGCCTGTACACGATCTACAACATACAAGTGTGTGTGTGTGGTGTGTAAACACACACTCACCTGTTTCTGTGTTTCTTCCCGCTTTTACCGCATGGCAGAAGCACAAACACGCACGGCTCGGCAGGTGACGGTGACTGTCAATGAGTTTCTCGGTTAAATGACAAAATGAAGAGCCGCTTGTGTGAGTTTGACTCGCGCTCCGCCTCACCGACCCCCGCGCGCGACCCGACAGCGCCTCCACGCGCACGCGCGCGTCATCACACCTGAGCGCGCAGGTGAACGTGCCATTCAAATTAATGACAGCTGTCTATCTATCTATCTATGCTTTATTTTTTAAGATTAACTGTTTTTTTTTCCAAGCCATTGTTATAGATGTGTATTTTCAAAGGAAAAGGGGAGCATTTCTGGTACATCGTGTCATGTGTATGTGAGTGTGTGTAACTGGTATTCCTTCACTGATAGGGAGCAAATGTCCCCACAAAGACAGTAATTTTGGCTTTGGGGACATTGTCAGTCCCCATAAGGAAAAAAACTTATAAATCAAGAATTTTGAAAATCTAAAACAGCAGAAAGTTTCCTGTGAGGGGTAGGTTTAGGTAAGGGGATAGAAAATACAGTTTTTACAGTAGAGAAACCATTACACCTTGAACCCATAAAACATGGAAGTGTGTGTGTGTGTGTGTGTGTGTGTGTGTGTGTGTGTATAAATAGCACTCCTCTCTTTACACATCTTCTCTTATTTACATTTTGCTTAATCTAAGTTTTATTTTCCCAGTGTGGCTAGTCCTTTAGGAAAATTAGCCATGGTTTTACTACAAATAAAACCAAAAAAACATGGTTAGGCTACTAGTTAACCACAAATTAACAACGGTTTTGCTACATTAACCATGGTATTTGCAATAAAACTGTGGTTAAACAAATGGTAGTCAATATGCCAAAAAAATTATAAAAAACATGGTTCCTTACTACCATTTTACTATATTAAACCATGGTTAATTTTCGCAAAAAAATTACATAGCATAAGTAAATATTTTAAATTAACAGTATTAAAACTATAGATTAAAAAGTAAGCATGTTGCAGTAAAATATAAATCAAATAAAAACACAATAATAACTGTAGTAGTAATATTCACTGTAACTATGGATTGTGTTGCTTCCGTAAAATCGTTGGTTGTAGTTCTTTCTTTGATGCTTTCACTAACATACGTGTCGTTCACTTATATTGGGTAGTTAGTACTTTTTTATGAAATGGAAAAAGCTAGCAGAGGATGGTTTCGATCCATCGACCTCTGGGTTATGGGCCCAGCACGCTTCCGCTGCGCCACTCTGCTTGCGACGGAATCACAGGAACTTCACCGCACATCAACACAACACGCCTCCGATACATAAACGCGCTTTCTGCGGTATTAGCTGGCAGCTTACGGAGCCACTATTAGAATGATGACATTACTTATAATGGAGACTCATAATACGTTTGCATTATGTGTTTATATGTATACGTCTTTAGATATTCATAGGAGTTCACTTCGCTTCTTCTATCGCTACATCTGGCCTAACTGAGCCTTCTCTGCGCTCAGCAGCGCCCTCTGCCGGTGTACGAAAATATACCACACTGCACACCACAAAACCCCTGGAAATAACATATCTGACAAAGATCATCTGCTGCTATAATTTAAAAAAAAAAATATATAGAGAGAGAAATAAAAAAGAAATAGGAATCAAAAAAATAAAAATAACCCATACACAGTGTTGGGTGGAACTAGATACTAAGTAAGTAGTTACTGTAATTTAATTACTTTTCCCTTGAAAAAGTAAAGTAAGAGATTACTCTTATTTTTTCTGTAATTTAAGTACAGTTACTTCTTATGTAATTGAACTTAATACTGTGTATAGACTGTAGAACATTTATATACAATACAACAGTGGATTTAACATAAAAAAATTTAAAGTCTATCCTTAAAATGCATGTTTTTATGCACCCTTATCACTTTAAATACTTTGAGTTAATAAGAATATTGGTAACACTTTAGTGTCCAATTCACACTTTTAACTAGTTGGTTATTAGCATGAATATTACTGGGATATTGGCTGTTTATTATTACTTAAAAAGCGCATATTAATGTCTTATTCTGTAAGACCTTATTTTAAATCCTTAATCCTATTCAATTCTTAAACTTAACAATTACTTTACTAAGTATTAATAATAAGCAGTAATTAGGAGTATATTGAGGCAAAAGTCATAGTTTGTAGATAGTAAATAGTGAGAATTGGACCCTAATCTAAAGTGCAACCAGAACAATTTATGCAGTTATCTATTATTTGCTTGAAAGAATTAAAAGAACTGTTTCATGTCTATCCTTGTATCATTAACTTGTCGAGGTTGATATAGGATTTAGAAAGAAAATCAGCTATTAATAATTCAAAGAATACAACACCAGGTAAAGATATGATAAGTTATAAAATCTTAAAGAAACTACCAGCTAAAGCATTAGAAGTATTATTGGAATTGTATAATTATATATGGAATGGAAGACTGCAATTGTGCTTCCTCTAGCTATGCCTGGGAAAGACATAATAAAACCCAGTAGTTATAGACCCATCGCTCTTATCTCTATGCTATGCAAAGTAATGGAAAAAAAAATGATTATGAGGCGACTGAATTACATTTTAAAAGTGGATTTAGGAAAAGTATATCTACAGAAGATGCTTTGATACTATTTGAAAATGAAGTTAAAAAGCCTATATAATGAAAGAATGCATGTTTGCAGTCTTCTTTGACATAGAAAAGGCTTACGACACTTTGTGGAGGGAAGGCTCGCTAATTAAACTGAATAAATTAGGTATAGGTGGAAAATGTCATAATTGGGTTTTAGACTTTCTATTTGAACGTATCTTTCAGGTTAAAATTGGAGAAGAAATTTCAGATCCTTATAACATTCTAAATGGAACTCCACAGGGTAGTGCACTTAGCTCAATATTGTTTAATTTAATGATTAATGATGTTTTTGATCAAATAATAAACAAAAAAAAAACAGGAATAGGATTAGCAATTTATGCAGATGATGGAGCATTATGGAAAAGAGGACGCAATGTTAAAAATGTAGTTAAAGTCAATTAAAAAAGTGGAGGAGTGGTCCCTGGATCGGGGTTTAAAATTTTCAGTTTCAAAAACAAAATATATGTTATTTACTAAGAACAAGAAGATTGAACATTTAGATTTGAAGTTGTATGATCAAACATTGGAAAGAGTACCTGTTTTTAAATACCTTGGTTTATGGTTTGATGAAAAGTTAACATGGAAACTGCATATAAGCAAAACTGAATCAAAATGTAGAATGATCATAAATTGCATGCGTACGGTTGCTAGTCACAATTGGGGAGCTAGTCGTAGTGCATTGTTGTGTATGTATTAAGCATTGATTCGTTCCTGCTTTGACTATGGATGCACTGAATATGGGTCAGCAGCTAATCTTTACTGAAAAAAATTAGATATCATACAATCCAGAGCATTAAGTATGTTGTGGAGGAATTAAAACATCCCCTGTGGATGCAATTGGTGTAGAAATGGTATAATAATACATTTTATTCAACATTACAAATATTTACGGATGGATCTAAGGATCCTGTTAGTCAAAAGGTTGGAATAGGTATATATATTCCAAAATTTAAAATACGAATTAGTCTGAAATTGCCTGATGATTTATCAGTATACACTGCAGAGTTAACAGCTATAATAATAGGACTGCAATGGGTTGAACAAGTCAGACCAAATAAAGTAGTAATATGTTCAGATGTATTGAATGTATTCATCTGAACGTGTGAGGTCAGACAGAGAAGATTTATTAATGGAAGTCTATCTATCTTTATACAGATTGAAAGAGGTTGGAATAATGGTGTATTTTTGTTGGTAATGAAGTTGCTGATAAACTAGCAAAAAAGCACTAGACAAGATGGAGGTAGATGTTAAAGTGCCTATTGGGAAAAAGGAGGCAAAGTCGATTTTAAAGAAAAAGTTAATGAATAAATGGCAAATTAGATGGGATAATAGTAGCACAGGGAGATGGTGTTATAGTATTACACAAACAGTAGGGAGGATAAATTGTCAGGAAAGAAATAGGAAAGAAGAGTTGTGGCTGCCTAGATTCAGACTGGGACACACAGGGCTGAAATCAACACTGGCACTTATGGGTTTACATGAAAATGGGTTACGTGATGTGCGTGGTGTATCTGAAAAATTTTATCATGTGCTTTTTAGGTGTGGTAAATATAGTGTATATCGTCATATATTATTTAGTCACTTTGGGGAGGAAAGAATTACAAAGCACTAATTAAATATATATATGACTCAGGTTTAGGATCTAGATTATAATATGTGTAGATGGGAGTGCTCTACCTAATCTGGGGCATGAAGAGCTAATTGTGAGTGTTAGAGGAGCTGAACACACAGTGCTAGCATGAGCATGTGATCTGAGTGCCCAATAGATTGGAGAGTATGAAACATCCACAATATATGTATATGTATATATGTATGCATTATCGCCACCTACTGTACTGGATATCAAAAAACAGCCTACACAGGTGATGAGTCTGAAATTTGAGAAGGGGAAGGATTGGGGGAGGAGGGGGAAATATATATATATATATATATATATATATATATATATATATGTATATATGTATATATATATATATATATATACGTATATATATATACATATATATATATATATATATATATATATATATATACATATATATATATATATATATATATACATATATATATATATATATATATATATATATATATTTCCCCCTCCTCCCCCAATCCTTCCCCTTCTCAAATTTCAGACTCATCACCTGTGTAGGCTGTTTTTTGATATCCAGTACAGTAGGTGGCGATAATGCTCCTAAAGAGTTAGTCGCCATTAAACAAGAAGAAGAAAGATTTAGAACGTAATTAGTAATAAGTAATTAAATACTTTTTTGGAGAGAGTAATTTGTACAGTAATCTAATTATACTGTTGAAGATGTAATTAGTAACTAGTAATTAATTACTTTTTTAGAGTAACTTACCCAACACTGATCATACAGTAGTTCCTCTACTGTGATATATACGGTCGCATGAGGCTGTGTTCGCAATGGAACATTAGCTTACTATTTAGCGGACAGTATGCAGTGTATATACTTTAATTAAAATATTACGTGAAACTTTGCACGAAACGATAAACGTTGCTGAGCTGTGGGCTATTAACATTTTACTTTCTGCGCACTAAACAAAAAAAGAAAAAGAAAAGCAAACAGCATCGATACTGCAGAAGTAGTGCGAGCAGTACGGTAGTATGTTATTGCAACACAGCCTGCGTCGTTCAGCGTCTCTCGTGATGAAAACACGGAAAACGGAAAAGACTTTCGTGCTCTCGGGGTGAGAAAATAAACATCAAATACTTGCATAAAATACATCATATAATCCTCATACAGCGCTCATGTCATCTAATTCTTATTCGTAATCTGTTATCGCTGTGTTTACGCGATTAATCTAATGTTCGACGTACCAATGCAATGTTTTGATCGAAGTGTATTTATTTATTGATCGCATAGAAAAATTAAGCGCACGCTCAGTGCTGGATATTCGTCGGTTTCTTATATCCATATCTCAAGATCGCTATAATTAAACCGCTTTATTCTGTCAGATATTTAATGTACTTTCAGTTTCACTCGGTTCGGTGTTATAAACTCACATGCAGATGGTCTGAACCACACGATTCGTTGTCGCTTCTGCTTTTATGTCTCTTTTAAGTGATTTTATTCTAGTTTCACGCAAAAGGCTGAAAGAATCACGCGCTGATGCGGGAAATTCCCGCAGATCTGTGACGTCACGGCGAAACACTGTCCCGCAGCTGATTTCACAACATCCTCCTTACAGCTTCAAACACGCACGGTATCATCATATTAACTGCGATTACAGTTGTGCTTGGTCAGTTTGGTGTAAATGTCACTGTTTTTCGGGAAACCGAGAGCTAAAGCGTTACGAAGCAGAACAGCTGGGCTGCCATAGTATCAGATGGTAATACTATGGTATCTGAAAATATACTATAGTATGTATAACTCATGATTATACGTGACCCTGGACCACAAAACCAGTCATTTTTTTTAATAAGCTTTCCATTGATGTATGGTTTGTTATGATAGGACAATATTTGGCTGAGATACAACTATTTGAAAATCTGGGATCTGAGGGTGCAAAAAAATCTAAATATTGAGAAAATCACCTTTAAAGTTGTCCAAATGAAGTCCTTAGGAATGCATATTACTAATCAAAAATTAAGTTTTGATATATTTACAGTTAGAAATTTACAAAATATCTTCATGGAACATGATCTTTACTTAATATCCTAATGATTTTTGGCATAAAAGAAAATTCGATAATTTTGACCTGTACAATGCTATTTATGACTGCTTTTGTGCTCCAGGGTCACATGTGGTGACGTTCTTCCATTATCATTTTGGATATTTCCAGTGTTGATGCTGTTGTTTGTGTATTTGATTTGTGTTTTCAGAATTTGATTGAATCCACCTGATCCTCATGAATATGTAATGTATGCTAATGTATTTCCAGGTGAATCTATAGAGTCATCATGCAGAGTACAGCGAACTACCTGTGGATGATGTCTGACCTGCTGGGTCAGGGAGCCACAGCCAACGTTTACCGCGGTAGACACAAGGTATCTG
Source organism: Spinibarbus caldwelli (assembly GCA_039654775.1). Classification (NCBI taxonomy): domain Eukaryota; kingdom Metazoa; phylum Chordata; class Actinopteri; order Cypriniformes; family Cyprinidae; genus Spinibarbus; species Spinibarbus caldwelli. The sequence goes on along the minus strand of CM077228.1, from coordinate 1,701,213 downwards.
TGTGTTTATGTTGATATTATACTGTCTATACTTCATTTGCTTTGTGTTGTAAACTACAGCCACATTGTCCTACAGTCTGGATCTCACACACATGCTAGAGGTGGATTTTGATTCACTTACAGTGAATCTTTTGAATGATTTGTTTACATTTTACACAACTGGTGTTTACTTATTCTGAGTGATGTAACGTGATTGAAAATCTCGCTGTGTGTCTGTAGAAAACCGGTGATCTCTATGCGGTCAAAGTGTTCAATAACCTGAGCTTCCTGCGTCCGCTGGACGTCCAGATGAGGGAGTTTGAGGTGCTGAAAAAACTCAACCACAAAAACATTGTGAAGCTCTTCGCTGTTGAGGAGGAGGTGAGACCGACGCAGTCTTAAAACGATCTTATCTTAGCAACTGTTATGTCAAATGTAGCTTATATAAAGGAATAGTTTCTCCAAAAATGGAAATGTTCTCAATCTCAGGCCATCCGAGATGTAGATGAGTTTGTTTCTTCATCAAATTCGGAGAAATGTGTCATTGCATCACTGTCTCAGCAATGGATCCTTTGCAGTAAATGGGTGCCGTCAGAATGAGAGTGATAAAAATCACAATAATCCACACCACTCCAGTCCATCAGTTAACATCTTGAGAAGACAAAAGCTGAAACAAATCCATCAAGACGTTTCTAATTAAAATACGAGTCCATAGTCCATAATAACGCTTCCTCCAGTGAAAAGTGTTCTGGTCTGAATCAGGAGAGAAATCTGCACAGATCAGGAAGCGTTTACAAGCCAAAACAGCTCTAAACAAATATGTGGCTGGGTTTTGATGCAAGAGGCAACAGGAGATGCACTTTTTCACTGGAGGAAGCGTTATTATGGACTCGTATTTTAGCCAGAAGTAATGTTTTGAAAATAAAACGTCTTAATGCTGGATTTGTTTCAGCTTTTGTCTTTTCAAGATGTTAACTGATGGACTGGAGTGGTGTGGATTACTTGTGATGTTTTTATCAGATCTCATTCTGACGGCACCCATTCACTGCAGAGCATCCATTGCTGAGACAGTGATGCACACATTTCTCCAAATCTGATGAAGAAACAAACTTGGGTGAACTGTTTCTTTAAAAAAACTTTCAGCTCATATAAGAATAATATCAGCTTAGTTTCTGTTGTTTCATGATGGTTTTGATTTTCTGCTTCTCTGTTTTTCTGCTGAAGTTCTGTAAACTCTTCCCTGTTTTACATTCACAAGTAACACCTGTAATACCTGTTTGCTCCAAACTACGAACATCACAGGTCACTGTTTTGTGTTCTTGTCATTCAGAAATATGATGATCATTTGTTGAATGTTTGTGTTGTGTGTCAGTCGAACACGCGTCATAAGGTTTTGGTGATGGAGTACTGTCCGTGTGGAAGTCTCTACACGGTTCTCGAGGAACCGACGAACGCTTACGGACTCCCGGAGGACGAGTTCCTCATCGTTCTGCAGGATGTCGGTAAGTTCTAGATTGGTGTATTCAGTGGAAAAAGGTTCTTTAGATTGTTAAAATGTTCTTCAGACTAAGGGGCCGTTCACACAGAAAGCGTTTTTCTATTCCAGTGTGCTACTTTTCCATTGTTTTTCTATGTAAACGCGCTAGACAGATGTGTATGAGAGTTGTGCTCGCATCTCACGTCTTTTGCACCACCGTGTCAAGTTAAAAGAATTTAATCTTTTACACGCAGCGCCGCTCAACAATATCAGTTCCAGAGCAGTGGACCAATCAGAAGACCCCGGAGGCGGGGCAAGTGTTGCAAGCTTTTGTTTACAGTAGCAAGTTGGCATGGCAGCTGTTTTATTTGATGGCAACATGGCAGAGGAGGCATTATGCAGTGCGAATATTTTTATTATTTTTTTTAAAAAACGTTCCTGAGCACTGCATTTCCCATTTTTAGATGCGTTAATGTGCTACTTTTCCATTGTTTTTCTATGTAAACGCGCTAGATGGATGTGTATGAGCATTGCGTTCGCGTCTCACATCTTTCGCAGCTTCTCATACGAGTGTCGTGTTTTTAAGATGCCGTGTCAAGTTAAAAAAAAATTCAACTTTTACACACAGCGCCATGCATCGATGTCAGTTCCAAAATAGTGGACCAATCAGAAGAGCCTGGAGGCGGGGCAAGTGTTGTGAGTTTTTGTTTACAGTAGCAAGCTGACAAAGCAACTGTTTAATTTGATGGCAACATGGCTAGAAGAGGCATTATGCAGTGCGAATATTTTTTTTTTTTTAAAGCCATTACTGAGCACAGTGTTTCGTATTTTTTTTTGATGCACTAATGGGCTACTTTTCCATTGTTTTTCTGTGTAAATTCGCTAGACGGACGTGTATGACCGTTGCACTGTTTTATTTGACGGCAACATGGCTAAACCATTCTCTCGCGTTTTTAGACACAAATAAGCATTCTGTGTGAACGGCCCCTGAGAACGTTTCTTTGGTGAAATTCCCTTTTCATAGCTTTATTTTTGCGAGTTTCTCAGTGCTGCTGCTGATGTTTGTGACAGTGGCAGGAATGAATCATCTGAGAGAGTACGGGATCGTCCATCGAGATATCAAGCCTGGGAACATCATGCGTGTGATCGGAGAAGACGGACGATCCGTCTATAAACTGACCGACTTCGGAGCTGCGCGTGAGCTGGAAGACGACGAGCAGTTCGTGTCGCTTTACGGCACAGAGGAGTATCTGGTGAGCTGAGGATGATGGGAAACCTGACGCCCGTGTTTCGCGATCCTCACTGATCTCTGTGTATTTTTGTAGCATCCTGACATGTACGAGCGAGCCGTGCTGAGGAAAGACCACCAGAAGAAATACGGAGCCACGGTGGATCTGTGGAGCATCGGAGTCACGTTTTATCACGCCGCAACCGGCAGCCTGCCGTTCAGACCATATGAAGGGCCCCGCAGGAACAAAGAAGTCATGTGAGTGCCATCAAGCACACTTCAGATTCACATGTTTGACTTAGAGCTGGGCGATATAACGGTAAAACCGTTTGACTGAGTCAAGATTTAAATTTTAAATTTTTTTCCGTTTAACTAGTGAACTTAAAAACATAAGTAAAATCCTCTTTATTAACCATCTGGTTAAAGAAAGTTCTATTCTAAGTGAATAGAACTTCACATGAACATGGTGTAGATATAAAACAAATGACCCCCCACTTTTTGAACTTAGATTTGAAAATTAGTATAAAAATGTTATGGAAGTTAAGTTTATTGTAAAGAAAATGTACAGTACTGAAAAGTTTTTATTTTTCATAAAATAAACATTTTACAAAATATTTTTAATACAAAATTGATATATATTTAAAGCCAATTGATATATAATATAAAGCCATAAGTTATGTTCCGAATTTGAAGTTGATATTAAAAACAAAAAATTGAGGTTTCTGTGAGATTTTATATAGGCGTTATACCAAAAATAGCCACCAGGTGACACCAAATTCCATTGAATTGTTTTTTTTTACGCAATTTCCTGTCACAAATGTATACATTTCTTCCACAGTATTACTTCTATCACAAAATCCTGGAATCTCAGAATCTTGAGATCTTTCCAACAGTATGTATTTTGTCAAGATCATAAAAAGATTTGATTATAAAATATCATAATACATTTTGTAATATGACGCTTGACACTGCCCACTATAGGGTATAAAACCGGCATAGAATGCGTTTTTCCATTTCAATGCGCTACTTTTTCAATGTTTTATATGTGCAAATGCGCTAGATGGATGTGTATGACCATTGCTCTCGCGTCTTTTGCAGCGTCTTAAAAACGCTGTGTCAAATTAAAATAATTTCAACTTTTACACGCAGCGCTGTGTAAGTTCCAAAACAGTGGACCAATCAGAAGAGCCCGGAGGCGGAGCAAGCATTGTAAGCCTTTGTTTACAGTAGCAAGTTGGCATGGCAACTGTTTTATTTGAAGGAAACATCGCTGAGGCGGCGTTCTGTGTATTGGCAATGTGTCCAATTGTAACGTTTGCTATTATTATTATTATTTTTTCAAAATTCTTCGATTTACAAAAAAAAAGTATCTTGGCAAAACATTACATTTGATTAATGAATAAAATCTGAAAGATCGCCCAGCCCTAGTTTGGCTAGTAGGGATGTAATGAGGCACCCCGAGCTGGTTGTTTTAAAATTTCAATTTAGTTTTGTTATTTGACATAAATTATATTTCAGTTTCACAAAGAAATGTGCAGTATTTTGTCTGAGAAATAATAAAAAGACATCTTTTCATTTATATTTTGTCTTAAATCTCAGTTTGTTAAACAATGATGAGAAAATCGTATCGTGAAATCAGTACCGTGAATCGTATCGCATCGTGAGTTGAGTGAATCGTTACATCCATATTGTCTAGATGCTAATTGTTGTTGATCTGGCAGGTATAAGATCATCACAGAGAAGCCGTCCGGCGCGATCTCGGGCCATCAGAAGTTTGAGAACGGGAAGATCGAGTGGAGCTCAGAGATGCCGATCTCCTGCAGCCTCTCCAAGTGAGTCTGAGTCTCCAAGCCGTCTGATGCCTTTAGAGAAGCATGCCTGATGTGTGTTTGTGTGTCTCAGGGGTCTTCAGAGTCTCCTCACTCCAGTGCTGGCCAACATCCTTGAAGCAGACCAGGAGAAATGCTGGGGCTTCGACCAGTTCTTCGCCGAGACCAGCGATATCTTACACCGCATCGTGGTCTATGTGTTCAGCCTGCAGCAGGCCACGCTTCACCACGTCTACATACACACATACAACACGTGAGCATGTGTGCAACACACACACACAACGCTTTATCACATACTGCAACGATGCACTTTATATAAAGTTTTGTTTTCATTTTTAAAAAATATAACATACCTTTATAAGACTATATTTTGTGTTTTAATTACAGAAAAACTAGTTAGTTTGCTGCATATTCGACATGTAGACAAACCCATTTCCACCACCGAATTTCAAAAATTAATAAATAAATAATTGTGACTTTTTATCTCACAATTCTGACTTTTCTTCTCAGAATTAGAAGTTTGCAATTTAGTGCAGTTGCAAGTTAACATCTCACATTTATGAAAGAAATCAGAATTGAGATAAAAAGTCGCAATTACCTTTTTAAAATTTTTATTCCATTGCAGAAACAAAAAGAATAGCGAGATGTAAACTCATAATTCAGAGGAAGTCACAATTGCAAGATAGAAACTCAGAAAAAAAGTCTGATTGAGTTTACATCTTGCAATTTAGTTTTAAACCTCAGAATTCCGAGATTTTTTTTGCCCCTCAAATTTGAGAAAAAAAGTTTTTTTTTTAAATTCAGTGGCGGAAAAAAGCTTCCATATCAAAGTAATTATAAATGGGAATGCAAAAATTATTTTTGTTGTAGTTTTCGTTCACCATTGCAGTGTGCAATAAGCTATTTTCTGTGAACGTTTGAGTCTTCAGACTCATTAGCTGCTATATAAATAAATAACAAAGCGCAGTTAATGTTAAAACTATTTGTGACCCTGGACCACAAAACTAGTCATAAGGGTCTATTGTTTGAAATTGTGATTTATACATCACCTGAAAGCTGAATAAATAAGCTTTCCATTGACGTATGGTTTGTTAGGATAGGAACATGATCTTTACTTAATATCCTAATGATTTTTGGCATAAAAGAAAAATCGATAATTTTGACTCAAACAATATATTGTTGGCTATTGCTACAAATATTCCTGTGCTACTTGTGACCCTGGAGCACAAAAGCAGTCATATTTGTGCTACAAATATATGACGACTTTTGCTAGTAAAAAAACACAGAAATGTAAAAAGGGTCTTTTCGTTCTGCAGTCATCTTCATGCTAACGTAAAGATCCTTTTATGTCCATTTATTCAGTTGATTTATTTGTTTGTAATCTGTGTCGTGTTATTACGTTCACAGTGCAATATTTTCTCTCCGTCCAGGGCGAACCTCTTTCAGGAGCTGCTCTTCAGACGGACCAACATAACACCGTCCCATCAGGACTTTCTGTACGAGGGCCGACGCCTCGTCCTCGACCCCAACCGGCAGGCTCAGACCTTCCCCAAGACCTCCAGAGAGAATCCCATCATGCTGCTGAGCAGAGACCCCGTCAACACCGTTGGCCTGCTGTTTGAGGACCGTGAGTCTGACGACGCACTTTTACCCTCTTTCCACCAGCAGGAACCAGGTGCTAGTTCAGAGCCAGTGCTATTGCCGGTTCTTAGTTGGTTCGACTGGCGAGCCCTTTAAGAACCGGTTGCTTTTCCACAGGCTGGAGAGCCAATACAGAGTCTTACGTCACTGAATACGTTTCATGTTTCGTTTTACTAGCGCAGCCGCAGCAGCGCCAAACCAGCACTGGAACTGCCTTGGTGGAAAAGGGGTAACAGTTATGCCACGTTCGCTAATAACTAGGGCTGTAACAAGATCAAAATCTCACGATATGATATTTATTGCGATATTTAAGAAGGAAAAAAAAAGACAAATTAAGAATTGGGAAAAAATTAAACTTTTGTACATTTTAAAGTTAAATTATTCGATCTAGTGCACTTTGAGAGTTCAAAATTAAGAGCTCCAACCCATGTTCTTAACTAAGAAAAGTCAGAAAAAAGTAAATTAATTGACTTGTAGCTGAACTTTAAAGGGGACTCAACCCTCTTTCGGTTTAAATTAAATTCACACTGGTGTTTTAGGAAGCCAAACAAATTAGAATATTATAATAATAATAATAATAATAATAATAATAATAACAACGGCAGTAGTAGCCATGTATTGTAAAACTCTTGCATTGTAAAATAAATGAAAATTAATATTTCATTGGTATATTATTTTTGCTTTACACTACAGTAGGGAACTTGCAATACTTCTTTCCTAATTTCTACACTTGAAAGAGATATTTTGAATATGGATTGCATTTAAACCGCTAGCTTTCAGCAATTCGCGCATCACTTTTAAGCTCTTATTTTGACGGAAATGGCAGTAAAGCTTTTATTTCGAAGGAAAACTCCAGCTTCAGTGAAAACAGACTTACAAAAACGCGTCTCACTACAAATCTAGTGAAACGCTGTAATCATCTGTGGCAAAAAGAAAGCCTAACTGGTGGCCGTTTCGTTCCCAAATGCACGCTGAACTCACAGCATGTGAAATAAACGAGTTGACTTTGAAAACAGACTTGATGAAGGGATTAAGCCATATTGTGCTTTCAGTTTTAGTTCGTTTGACAGATACTGTGCCAAAGCATAATGGCCCAAAACAAATCTATTTTAAATCACAAATCACTTTTTGCCCGGAATACATATTGTTTCATATCGTCATGTGACCACGATAATATCGAGACTGTTTTGCTATCGCGATATCAATAATATCGTTAAATCCCTACTAATAACTGCTGGTTTGCTAATATCGATGGCCTGTGTTCTTCTTCTTACGTTTTTTGGCGCGTTGCATTCTTTGTGCATATCGCCACCTTCTTTTGCTGTTGTGCAGTCATGATTTATTTATAATCAGTTTTTCCTTGCTTTTGCTCTTAACTCTCACACATATCCATAGGAAGAGTTCATTTGCAACAACAGATAACTCCATTTTTAACAATTTTAAAAAATCATGTTTTTTCATTGTGCATTCCAATTAATCTCAATCAAACTGCTGTTGGGTTATTTTGATTAGGTTAAAAATAACTAAAAAAATACAGCTAACTAACACAATAAAACACAATAAAAACATGATAACAATAAAAAACAATTTTTGAAAATTAAAAAAAACGGAGTGATCTGTTTTTGCAAATAAACTCTTCATATACAGTATGTATATATATATATATGTGTGTGTGTGTGTGTGTGTATATATATATATATATATATATATATATACACACACACACACACATATACATACATACACACACACACACACACACACACACATACATACACATATATATATATATATATATATATATATATATATATATATATGTATGTATGTATGTATGTATGTATGTATGTGTGTATGTGTGTGTGTGTGTATATATACACACACACACACACACACACATATATATATATATATATATACTCTTTATTTACTTACATATACATATGCATATACATACATACACACACACATACATACATATTCGTATTATATATAATTATTTGATGCTTCATCCCATTCCATCTCCCAAAGTCCCATCTGGTGCTGTGTGTTCAGCTTATCCAGAATAGGTTCCTAAAATCTGGAATAGACTAGAGCATTCTTATTCTATATTTAAATCCTTTCTATGGCCTGTGTTTGCAGCCAGCCCACCTAAAGTACAGCCGCGCTACGATCTGGATCTGGACGCCAGCTACGCCAAGGTAAGAAACGACTTTCTGTCCGTTTAGTGCAGAGGCACAGTATTGAGTCTCTTAATCTGAGTTTGGTCAGAAATATAGTTTATTTTAATCACTGCTGGTAATGTTTCTGCCAAGACGTTCGCAGGTGATGTTGGATATCTGTGGAAGACATCCGATTCTTTGCTTCTGTACCAGGAGCTGGTGAGGAAAGGCGTCCGAGGCCTGATGTGAGTTCATGAATCAAACCAATCAAAGCGACTCGCGCTGATGAAGCGAACTGAATTGATTCACTATTGTCTTCTGTAGAGCTACTGTACAACAGAAATGACAACAGAAACTTGTTTCATAATTGAAATTGAACCGTATTGAATCAAAATTAACTGAATTGATCTGAATAATGGCACTAATTGACACTTATTGAATCAACACTGAATTAAATCATTTTGGATAATGACTCAGAGCTGTTTTTGCAGCTGCAATTAAATTTGTTTTATAATTGATGAATTTTACTACATTGATATTGAACTAAATCAAAATTGAACTGAATTGATCTGAATAATGGCACTATTGAACTGAATTGAATCAACACTGAACTGAATCATGCTGGAAAATGACTCTGAGGTGTTTTACAGCTGCAATTACATTTATTTCATAATTGATGAATTTGACAACATTGACACTGATATTGAACTGAACTGAATCAAAATTGAACTGAATTGATCTGAATAATGACACTATTATCTTCTGCAGAGCTGCTTTACAGCTGAAATTGAGCTTGTCATAGTTGAAATTTATTATTGAAGTGAAGTGAATCAAAATTAAACTGAATTGAGCTGAACACCGTTGTCTTCTATAGAGCTGATTTAATTTGAATTGGTTTCATAACTGATGAATTTGACATAATTAACCCTTATTGAATTGAACTGATTAAACATTGAACTGAATCATTTTGAATCATTGAACTAAATCAAAATTGAACTGAATTGGTCTGAATAATGATACTATTGTCTTCTTTAGAGCTGCTTTAAATTGAATTTGTTTCATAATTGATTAATTTTGCATCATTAACACTTATTGAATTGAACTGATTAAACATTGAACTGAATCATTTTGAATCATTGAACTGAATCAAAATTTAACTAAATTGTTCTGAATAATGACACTATTGTCTTCTGTAGAGCTGATTTACAGCTGAAATGGAATTCTTTTTGTAACTGATAGATTTTTCAACATTAACAGTTACTGAACTGATTGAACATTGAACTGAATCATTCTGAAGAATGACTCTATTGTCTTCTGTAGAGCTTTTTTACAACTGAAACTGACAACATTAACACTTATTGAACTGAATCGAAGCTAAATTTAACTGAATTGATTTGAATAATGACTATTGTCTTCTGTAGAGCTGTTTTACAGTTGAAATTCATTTCATAAGTGAAGAATTTGCAGCATTAACTCTGTTATTGAACTGATTGAACTGAATTATTCTGAAAAATGACTCTATTGTCTTCTGTACAGCTGCTTTACAGCTTTTTTGCAGCCTTATCACTGTTATTTTCCTGTTTATTTGTGTCAAGCTGTCTGTAAGCGCTTTATGAACGTTGTGTTTCAGCGAGCTGATCAGAGACGAGTACAGTGAGACGGCGCACAAGAAGACGGAGGTGATTCACATGTGTAACTACTGCAGCCAGACGCTGGAGCGAATCGAGCAGCTGTGAGTGACGCGTGATTCAGACGGAGCTCTGAGCGAGATCTCGCCAGATCTTCATCTTCCCTGTGTGTGTGTGTGTGTGTGTGTGTGTGTTTCTCAGGTGTGAGGTTCTGATGCAGGGAAACCTCCTGTCGGCGGAGTACGATGAGATCCGGGACACGAGGAAGAAGGTGATGCGGGTGAGATGCTGATGATTCTCAATGTCTCATGAAAGTCTGGACCCAGTTGCATGAAAGCCCTTAAGCTAAGAAATCCCTTAGTTGTAAGGTTAAGGGAACCCTTAGTGAAACGAAAAAAAACCTAAGGGTCAACTTAAGGAACCTTAAAGGGATAGTTCACCCAAAAATTAAAATTTTGTCATTAATTACTCACCCTCGTGTCGTTTCAAACCCGTAAGACCTTTGTTCATCTTTGGAACACAAATTAAGATATTTTTGATGCATTCTGAGAGCTCTCTGACCTTCCTATAGACAGCAATGTAATTACCACGATCAAGGTCCAGAAACGAAGCAAGGAGATCGGTAAAATAATCCATGTGACAATCGGTTCAACCGTAATTTTACGAAGCTACGAGAATACTTTTTGTACACAAAAAACAAAACAAAAATAATGACTTTATTCAACAATTCGTCTCCTCTGTGTCACCCTATAGCGCCATTTTGGAGAGTATCCACTGAACGTAAACAGCGTATGCTGTTCTGTGTCAGCTGCGCCACGCGGATATGTTTTCTATGTTGTTTACGCTTTGATTTGAATGAAAACAATGTATACGCATGGCGCCGCTGACACAGAACAGCATACGCTGTTTACATTCAGTGGATACTCTCCAAAACATAAACACAACACAGCACGTCTATCAGCGGTAGTTTAGTTAAAATCAACAGACAAAACAAGTCTTTAGCCAAAAAATGGCAGATAACAAACGGCTAAATTTTTTATTCACTCCCGCAAGACTCCAAAATGTTGCTATGGTTACAAATGCGGGAGTGACTGCTGTTCCGTACACACATCGAACTATAATTTAGGGGATTCACTCCCACATTTAAATGCGGTTGTCGCTCCTGAACCTTGCAGTGTGTACGTGACCTGTGAGATGTAGTAACTATAGCAACCGTGGCACCCATTGCCATATGTTGCCAGAAACTACAGTGAAACACTTAGTATGAATACTCATGTAAGGGTGACCGTTAAGAACTTTGTTGCAACGCTCTTAATGAAATCCCTTGCCTTAGGGAATTTTTTCCCCTCAGAGATACCCTTAAGTCAAAATACGTAAGGACTTTCATGCAACCGTGAGCTCTTCATGAAAGCGTGTTCATCACGTCTGCTCTGTGTGCAGCTCTCCAGCTCTCTGGGCTCCATGGAGCAAACGCTACAGGACATCAGCAGCATGTTCCTGCCGGGAGGAAGTCTGACCGATACGTGGACGCAGCAAGTGGGAACGCACCCAGAGGACAGGAAGTGAGTGTCACTGCTTCAGCGTTCAACGGGGCAAAGTGCTGTTCATAACTATGCAAAAAATCAGGTTCTTCCTCATTACATTTGTCGTTTTCCAGTACAAATATCTAAACATCCTTAAATTACATTTACATTTAAATTTATTCATTTAGCAGACGCTTTTATCCAACGCGACTTAGAAAAAAAAAACATTTTCATTACTTGAAACAAAATAAACTTTAGCTGAAGGAAAATAAAATAAAATAAAATCAGGATAAATGTACCGGAGAAGCAAAGTGACTTCAAATATTAAGTTTTCTGAATAAAATATCAAAATTAAGCTTAAAACAAGAACAAATATCTTCCAGTGGGGTAAAAATTTATTTAGATAAATCTGTCAGAAAACAACACTTAATATTTTAAGTCATTTTGCTAATCCAGTAAATGTATCTTGATTTAAGAATGTTTAGATATTTGTACTGGAGAACAAGACAAAAAATATTATTATTTTAGTGTCATTGAGATATTATTATAGTATTTGTAAATATTTCTTTTTAAATAAATGTATATTTTGTTGTGTGTTTTTATTAGTTTTTGTTGTTTTGAAATATCTATATAGTTTTTTTTTTTTTTTTTTTTTCAGTTTTAGCTTTATTTATTTTAGACCATCAAGTTAAACTAAATGAAAATGAGAAAAGTTGCTTTGGAAACTAGCTGAAAATAAGTTAAATTTTTTATATTTTATTTTATTTCAGTTAATATTTATTTTGTTTCACGTACTGTCAATTTTCGATCATTTCCATGATCGATCGTCGTTTAAATTAACGATCAATTAATCGTTAACCTTAATACTGCGAAATGCGTCTATTGCAGTGGCATATAATAATAATAATAATAATAATAATAATAATAATAATAAATTTTATTTATGTAGTGCCTTTCCAACACCCAAGGTCACTTTACAAGTCAGGCTTAAGGAACAGAAACAAATAAACATCAATACCATAAGACAGAACATACCAAGAGCTGAGAGTAATATACAGAGACCACTGACAAGGTTAGATTAGAGATACAGAGAGAGTGTAGATAAATGTCCATAACAGGGTACAATTCACAGACTATGAACTGAAGAGTAATACTCAGAGAAAAAATGTGTTTTTAAGAGGTTTTTAAAGGAGAGAAGGGAGGATGCTTGACGGATATTTTGGGGAAGAGCATTCCACAATCTGGGAGCAACAACACTGAAAGCCCTAGCTCCCATAGTCACCAGACAAAACTTAGGGGTGACTAACAATCCCTCACTAGAAGATCTTGAGGAGCAGGCAGGTACATAAGGCAGAAGTAAATAAGATAAATATGTAGGACCAAGGTTATGGAGAGCTTTATGAGTGAAAATTAGTATCTTGTAGTTTATACGCAAGGAAACCGGGAGCCAATGAAGGTGATAGAGGATAGGGGTAATGTGATCGTTCTTTCTTGTGTCGGTGATCAAGCGAGCTGCAGAGTTTTGAACATATTGTAGTCATTTGATATTATTAGCTGACAGGCCATAAATAAGTGAATTACAGTAATCTAGTTGAGACATAACAAAGGCATGTGTAACAGTTTCAACATCCTGCTGACTGAGAGAGGATCGAATACGAGCGATATTACGCAGGTGGAAAAAAGCTGTCTTTACCAGTTTACCAATGTGATCGTTAAATGAAAGAGTGGAATCAATGAGAAAACCAAGATTGCGAACTTTGGTGGAGGGCATTATCATATCACCATCCAAATCCATCAGTTGACCAGAAAACTTAGATACAACAGCTTTAGAGCCAATCAGAATTACCTCAGTTTTATCAGAGTTAAATTTAAGGTAATTTGCCTCTAGCCAAAGCTTGAGTTCCTTGATGCAATTTGTTAATGTAGGCGGAGGAAACACTGAAGTGGACGTTGTGCTAAAATAAATCTGAATGTCATCTGCGTAACAGTGGAAGTTAAACCCATAGTGCTTGATTATTTGTCCAATTGGTAGCATATAAATGGTGAAGAGGAGAGGGCCCAAAACAGAACCCTGAGGTACACCAAAACTGATGGATTTAGTAGATGATCTGTGATTCTGGTATATAACAAATTGTTGCCTCCCAGGCAAATAGGAGGAAAACCATTCAAGGGCTGTGCCAGTAATTCCAATTGCTGAAAGCTGTGAGAGGAGTATTTCATGGCAAACAGTGTCAAAAGCTAAGCTGAGGTCTAACAAAAGGAGAGTGCTAAGAGCACCAGAATCAGAAGCTAAGAGAAGATCATTAAGAACCTTAACCAGGGCTGTTTCAGTACTGTGTAATGGACAAAAGCCAGACTGGAAGGGCTCGTAGAGGTTGTGTGCAGGTAAGAAGGCCTGTAACTGGGAGGCAACAACTTTTTCTAATATCTTAGAGAGAAAAGATAAGTTCGAAATAGGCCTATAGCTACTTAGGGAAGATGGTTCGAGACCATGCTTTCTAAGAACTGGAGTGACAGCAGCAATCTTAAGCTTAGATGGTACCGTTCCGGATGACATTGACATATTAATGAAGTGAGTGATGGGTAGTGACAGAGCAGGCAAGCAATTCTTCAGTAAAATGCAGCATCAAGAAGACTAGTAGAGGAATTAGACAGCCTGAATATCTCATCAACCACTGTGGGGGCAATAGAGTCAAAACTAGGGAAGCTATGAGCATGGCATAAAGAGAGAAGCTCAGTAGTGGGAACAGAGGTAGGGTGTTGACAGGTATAAGATGTTTTACTCTGAAAAAAGTTCAGAAATGCGTCACACATTTGATCAGAGCCCTCTAGAGACTGTGCAGGAGGCTGAATTAACTTTTTAATTGAAGTAAATAATGTTCTAGGCCTGTTTTTGGACTTATTAGTAAAAGTAGAGAAATAAGATGAGCGAGATGCATTAAGAGCGTTCCTGTACTGCTTAATGTGTATATATTCACCGGCATGACAGGATGAGCAAATACCACTCAAAACGCAGGCTTTCTCATCTGAATTAAAGAGGTTTTAGTCTAAATAAAAGGCTAGTAGCAGGACTATAAAATGAATAGATGTGATGGTCATTTGATAAAATGAAGAGAGCGCGCCGTAGTACGGATCATTTTACTTTGTTGGTTGTTTCAGATCCCGTCACGGAGACCACTGAACGAGCCTCTTTAAATGGTTTCATTGTAGTCGTTGTGTTTTAAAACTCAATCGCAATGTTTGCAATTGACATTATTGGCTTTTAAAATAAAATGATCCCAAATGTAACTGCGCAGCGTGGTCAGAGAACCGCTTCTGTCGTTGGTGCTACAGAAAACTGCTGCTCACATGAAACATTTTAATGCGAGTATGACACAATATACCATGACTGAGGTGAGACCCTTGAGCAAGGCACCAAATCCCCAACTGCTCCTCGGGCGCCGCAGCATTGGCTGCCCACTGCTCCGGGTGTATGTTCACTACTGTGTGTGCACTTGGATGGGTTAAATGCAGAGCACAAATTCCGAGTATGGGTCACACATCACTTCCCTTTCCCTTTCCCTTAATGGGTTAGCAGGCAAATGTTACATTGTGACTATGCGTTTGCATTCATGCTGTTCGATACCTGTACATTTAAAGCCATACGCAGCTTTATGTTCTGTTCTGCTGGTTGGTCACGAGTTTCCAGGAACTTAATAATATTTATTGTTTCTTTTCCCAAATCCTCGCCATCTCACCCTCTAATTTCGCAGGTTTATTTTATTGTCGTTCACTTTTAATCAGATTTCGCATCTCTTACTGTGGTTAACATGCGGGGGGAAATGAAAGATTTCGTGGCCATGAATTAAGAATTCGTTCTTATACTTAATTCGTTCCCTTATTTTAGTCAAATCATGGGTTTTCTAGGGAAGAAATTAATGAAACATAGACAGTGCCCACTAATTATTAAATCGAATGTAGAAACTAATTAAATTACGAATTATAACCTATACTATATAGCCTATATATAGACCTGTCCTGCAGTCCTGTCAAAGCGCAGAGCAACAATTATATCTGGAGAAATTATAATTAAACATGACTTAGTTACTACATTTCAATATAAAATAAATTTATATTGTTTCTGTTTTAATGTACTTTTAAAGTTTGGATCACAAGCGTAATTTGTACATTAGTGTATTATTTTCGCCAAAGATCCAGCCCCGTCTCATCACTCACAGCCGCTTGCATGTGTTTTGCGCATGAGTCGCACATGCCCCAAACTTAAACTGCTTAATCGACCATCGAAAGCATTAATCGATTGCATCTCTTATCGACAATTATTCGATCGTCGATTAATCGTTGATATCCCTAGTTTCAAGTAATGAAAATATATTTTTTTATGGTTTCAGTTTTAGTTTTTGTTGACTATAATAGCCCTGACAAAAATACGGAAGAACATTATTTTTTGCAGTGAACACATTTTAAGTGTGAACTTGAGTTTCTGATTGCTGACTCTGTTTCTGTTTCTCTCGTCTAGTGTGGAGAAGATCAAGGTTTTGCTGGATGCCATCAGCAGCATCTACCAGCAGTTCAAGAAGGACAAGGCCGAGAGACGTGAGTCTGAGAGCTCCTGAGATCTCATCAGCGCTTGTTTGCTTTTTATGTGTTTGACGTGTCTTATCTCCTCAGGTTTGCCTTACAATGAAGAACAAATCCACAAGTTTGACAAGTGAGTATCGTGTGTGTTCGCTGTAGCTGAAGAACTGAATGCGTGTGACGCAGAGTCATGATGACACGAATCGCTCTGCTTTCTGCAGGCAAAAGCTGGTTCTTCACGCAACCAAAGCACGGGCGCTCTTCACAGACGAGTGCGCCATGAAATATCGCCTCTTCATCTCCAAGAGCGAGGAGTGGATGAAGTAAGAGGCTCTTGTTCAGCAGCCTAGAGCTCACTGAAGCTCACTTGTGATCCAAACAGTCCATCTAGAAATGATTATAACAGTTATAAATGTTGTTATTATTAGTGCTGTCAAATTAATAAGCATGATTAATCGCATCCAAAATAAGTTTTTGTTTACATAATATATGTGTGTATGCTGTGTATATTTATTATGTATATATAAATACAAACATATACATGTATATACTTAAGAAAAATGTATGTTTATATATTAAATATATTTATTTATAATATAAAATGTAAGAATATGAATATATAAATATAAATGAATATATAAACGTAAATATTTTCAAAATATATACTGTATGTGTGTGTATTTATATATACATAATAAATATACACCGTACACATACATATATAGTGTAAACAAAAACTTTTATTTTGGATGCGATTAATCGTTTGACAGCACTAGTTATTATTCAATCATGGATCGATTTACTCATCGTTGTTTTGCATTATATTGCTGTTTCAAGCTGCTTGAGTTCATGTGTTCAGGCACGTTCACACACCAACAGACAATAACTATAACGATAAGGCAAGGCAAGTTTATTTATATAGCAGATTTCATACACAATGGTAATTAAAAGTGCTTTATATAAAAGGAAGTAAAATAATCATTAAAAAATAATCACAACAACAAAACAAGGAATTTAAAAAATAATTTAAAATGAATTTAAAACAGTTGAAAATAGAAAATGATTATATATAAAAGTCCAATCAGGTCGGACGTAGCACAGTGCTCATTCAATAAATGTATAGTTGTGGTGTGAACTCACTGTTCTTACAGAATTTGAACGATTATTAAAACTTTAACATTATAGTTTTTGTCATTAGCGTGAACGGGCCTTTACGGTGATTTTACCACAGGTAAGTAACCGCAGTAAAATCCCTGTCACATGACCTCTTGAAAGCCACTGTATTCTGTGCGCGAGCGCAGTGTCAATGGCTCTTCTGCTGTGTTGCCATGGAAACTGTGTTCGAGATGTTCTGGAGATCCGACAGACACATGCAGTGACTGATGCATGAACGTCTCCTTACAGGAAGTTCCATCACGTGCGGAAGCACCTCCTGTCTCTGACTGGTCAGTTCAGCAGCATGGAACAGGAAGTGACCCTCCTTATGCAGCGCGTGTATAAAGTGAGTAAACAGGAAGTGCTGTGCGTTTAGCTGCGCTGTAACGGCACGCAGACGCTAACGGCTCTTATGTGTGCAGCTGCTGGAGCTGTTACCGCAGAAGATGGTGCCCATGACGTCCGGAGGAATCAAACCGCAGGCGTACCTCAGTCCCAACACACTGGTGGAGATGACGCTGGGGTAAGAGATGAGCACATGTCCGCTGACGCTGATTCGCTCAGTCCAGATCAGAACGGATCTTTACAGACTAAAAGCATCATCCCTGCTTTCCTGTAGCTCAAATAGTAGAGCATGGCGCTAGCAACGCCAAGATCATGGGTTCGATTCCCAGGGAAAGCAAGAGCTGATAAAATGTAAAAACTGTAACTTGAACGCAATGTAAGTCGCTTTGGATAAAAGCGTCTGCTAAATGCATAAATGTAAATGTAAATGTAAATCCCAGCTAACAATTTTTGGTTCCCAAGAATGTTCCCCATTGGTTAGCCAGGAAAGTTTTCTTAATGTAAATAGAACGTTCCAGAATGTTCTTTTCAATTAGACATGTCAAATCTCTCTGAAATCACAATATTTACTCTCGAATAAATATATTAATCATAAGTAATTATTCCATAAAGAAATCAATAAATGAATGTTAGTCAGTAAGTAAAACAAAATCATTAATTTTTAAATTCCGTGGAAGACAGGAGAAAGCGAAGGGCTGGAGAAGCATGTGCAGATCAGAGGGGCGCAGTAAAGAAACATACAAACAAACCCACTGTTTATAATATGCTTTTCAGAGTACGCTTAACCTTGGCTTAATTTCATTTATAAAATTGGAATTATATTATCATTATAATGTGATTTGACTACTTGATATCTACACTTTATTAAAAGCTTATTTCAGACATGAAATTCTGCGAAAATAGTTTATTTATGATTAAAAAAAACACATTTTGGCATTAGAATAATCAGAAACATCTGCAAATTTTTAATTAGTTTATATGGTTATGACAACTAAAAATAACCTGCAGGGAACGTTCTGGGAAGGTTCTTTTTAGGTTATTAATAAAAGAACCTACAGGGAATATTGCTAGAACGTTCTTATTTGGTTCCCAAAAAAATAACCAAATGGGAACAATATGGGAACGTTAGGGGAATGTTCTGTGTTTTTTGGGATAACAGTAGATCAACCTACCAAGAGTTAGTTTTAGGGCTGTCGATTTATTTCCTTAATTTGGTGTGATTAATTGTTGAAAGAATAATGATTCATGCATTTAAACAAAATTCAATCCCATGAACAATTGCAAATGGTATAATCAAATTAAATAATGATGGATAAATAGAAATCTATCCATTGAAAGTTGTTAGTTGTGTATATCGAAACAATATATAAGTTTATTGCAAAATATGCATATTTAAATATTTAAGTGTTTTGAGAGCGTGGAAGACCGCGTTTTGTGCAATTTGTTCACTGCGACTTGTTCGTTGCGACTCTCTGATTGGTGGAATTTTCTGTACAGTATGATGGGTAATGTAGTTTTTCACCAAAGATCCCGCTGTTGAACATGATTATTTAAAACATACGTTTAAATAATGCGAACTAATTGCTATGACAAAAGCATAAACCACTGATTAACAACCCAGGAGCTCACAGTAGGTCTGTCCTTTAATCGTTTATAAGTTATCATTAAAATCAATTTCCCTGTGGAGAAAATGAATGGCAATTTACTTCTGGAGCCGACTGTTGTGCTCACGAAGCAGTGTTTTGTTGCTGAATGAATCTGCGGTTTTTAATGAATCGAGTGAGCCAGTGATTCAGTGACTCATTCATAAAGACAGTCACTTGATTCGTTTCTGAATGAATCAGCCGTTTGAATGACTTGTTGCCACCTACTGGTGCATTTACTTTCATATTTAGAGTATAATTTCATTGTTTTTTAAAATGCATTTGCTATTTCAATATGCTTTAAAAAACACTACTCATTTTATTGTTATCATTATTTATGCAATGTGTTCAATCTAAATATTTCTTTCTAAAGCTACTTTTTTGTTAAGTTGATTGACGTGTAATCAATCCACAATTCATTGGATTAATTAACCATTATGTAATTAACTAGATTGAATATTTTAATCACTTGACAGCCCTAGTTATTTTATTTTAGAAATTAACGTAGAGTCATAAACATTTAGAGCCGATGATAATCAGGTGTGTGTAATCTACTAACAACAGGTGCAGAATGGGTCAAGTTATCCAGTGAAAATTCATCATAAACACATAATTCTGTTTAACAGGATGAAGAAGCTGAAGGAGGAGATGGAAGGAGTCGTGAAGGAGCTGGCGGAGAACAACCTGTTCCTGGAGAGGTGAACCTTTACATTTACTTGGATTTCTATAGCGCTTTATAACAATACAGACACAGGAAAATAACAGTGTGAATGTTACAAAATTCATCAAATATAAAACAAATTCAATTTCAGCTCTACAGGTAGAGTCATTATTCAGATCAATTGAGTTCAAAAACAGTAATTAGGGTTTTGCGATATATAGTGATGATGATCGTAATATTTAAAAATGAAATTTCATTATTGTGTTAATTAGGGGTGTCACAATATATGGCAATTACCATGATGATGAATCATAAAATGAAAAGTACACCGTGCTAAACTCTCACATGTAATTTGTTTCATTCATACTCACCGCTAGGGGGTGCTCTCACAAAGAAGCTCCACAAGAGAGACTCATAGGAGTAATAAAACAAATGACTTTCCTGGAAATCCCTTATATGGACAAGGGCATCCTTTATAGCTGTAGCTGATAGAAATGCAGAAATGTTTGGCTGATGAAATGTGAAGAGTATTAACACACTATTGCGACAATATATGGTTTATTTGTGTTCTTCAAGCCATCTCGGGTATTTTTTATAAGGACAGTGTATATTTATAATGCAATGCTAATTGACATAGCCTTTAGCACTATTCAGAATACTATAGACAATATCATTTCTGCCTCATTCTGTGATAAGAAGCCACATCAGCCACATTACGTGAGTTTGGAGTAAAACTATGTTGTTATTCTCCTGTATTTTTTGTTCTTTGACGCTGGACGAGACAGTGATAGGAGAATCAAGCCTTTTTGAAGCTTTGAATCATTTGAACCAATTGCATCGTAAAATGACTCACTGTTTCAAATCACTTGAAATGCTGGTGACATTTGCTGGGCAAAAGCTTTTAAGATTGCTTTTAAAAGCTTTTAAAAACATTTAATATGAAGTGTCTGTATAACATGTTCTTTTATTCATATGCAGTGCTTGTTTTGTTTGTTTTTAATGGAGGGCTTGTCTAAACAGGCCAATGTAGGCCAAAGTGTAACTGGCCATGATAATGGTGTGATATTGTGACAGCCCAAGTATTAATGATGCAAAAATCCATCAGCGATGTAACTGTAATTACGGTGGGGCGTGTGTTTCAGGTTCGGGACGCTGACGATGGACGGTGGCATCAGGGCCATGGATCGGATGTGACGTGCTCGTCTCTCTCAGATCTTCACAGCACAAATGACACACTCTGTTAGTTGTACATATGAATAGAATGTAAATAATACATGTCTTAAACTTTACTTTATGCCATTATTTTAAACTTGCTTTAATTCTCTGAATGTCAACATCAAACTAGAGTTGCTCTTAACCCCAAATAAGTGATTTGATTTCTGTTCTCGCCATGAAAATTAAGTATATTCGTCATTATCATCCGTAAGCATCTGTGCGGTTGGTAAACGCTTCTGTTCGTGTTGGTGAACGTTACTGAAGGACTCTGACGATTCACTAAAGCAAAAGTGTTTTCCTTCAGTGTAAATGAAAGCACTATTTATAGACATTAATGTTTGTTTCTGTAAATGAGTAAAAAGAACAGTGGAGTTCTGATAAAACCTCTGTGTTTCTAATTTCTCACACCTTCACACCACACCTGTACCCATAATGCTTTGCTTCTGTTCACAGATATCCTCGTATAGTTCTGTGACCAAACAGACACTGTGAATCCATACGATTGACAGCTCATGATGTCACGGATGACCGTTTTAGTTGGTTATATCACATGTACTGGGAATTTTTTCTTTATTCACAATATGCAGCTGCAATGAAAGCACCAGAAACACTGACACCGGGGTCAAAGGTCAGCTGAAAATGTGGTTTCATGTCTGTAAGCTGCATTAGAAAGCATCGTCTTCCTCATTGCATCTCTAATGATACAGTTATCAGTCGCCGTGGCAACAGACACAAAAGCCTCAGCTCAGCTGCTGTTGCCATGGCAACACTCAGACAACAGCTTTAGCGTGACAAACATCCACCAACAGACGTGTAAAACGTGACGCTCATTTACATTCATATTCACTGACGTCAGAACGGATAAATAAGCATCAACAGCTGCGGATCTCAGTTAATCTACAGTCACCAATCACCAGAGTGCGTGCATCCTAATGTCCTCATAATGATAGTAAACACCATAGATATGCAGCATCTACCTACACATATCTATGGTGAACATGCTGTTCTACATTGGGGAGCAGGCGATGGCAAACGCTTAATAAACATGTTAAATAATGTATTAATGATCATGTAAAGTGTGTACAAGTATTACCCTTAATATAGATAGTAATAGTAGTAGCAGAAAGGACTAGTTAATTAACTAAACATTATTACATTGAACATTAACTGAACCAGAGAGCTCTCAACGGCTTTGAACTAAAATGCAGAAATGTTAGTGAAGACGACAGAATTTCACTGGCTCAATATTAACACAATCAGTGAGCAGCCAATTGTTCCCACGAGAAAACATGCTAAATAATGTACTAATGAATATTGTACTGATGAAATTGTGAGGAATGATAGGACGAATCTCCTTCTACAGCAATCGATCACAAAGAGCTGAATGAGAGAGAACTTAAAGTAAGACAAGTAACCTGGACTCAATAATAATAATAATAATAATAATTATTATTATTATTATATGAAGTCATGTTTTTATTACACATTTTTGCAGTTACTCAGCGTGTTTCTGAGCTATTATAGTAATTAATTTCATTTAAATATATTTTTTAATTTTTAAATATAATACAATAATAATGAATATACATGTGTATATATATATACATATATATATATATATATACATATATATGTATATATATATAAACAATTATATTTGCGGTGAGCACATACTCTGTAAAATAATACGCCTAATCAGGGATAGATCCATTTCCAAAGGCATAAACATAAAATTGCATTTGAAGTTAGTGAATATGATAACATAATAAAGTTAGAAAATGTTAAAAAATATATATTTGTTAAATACTATTTTATTTATTTGTGTTTATGTTCTCATATTTATTGGTTTATTTTTGTAATGTGTTTTTAAGTCATAATTTTATTACAATATGTTACTTTGTGTGTGTGTATGTGTATATATATTTTATATATATTTGTTTATATATATATATATATATATATATATATATATATATATATATATATATATATATAAACTAGGGACAGTTTGATCCTCAAACATTATTATAATTATTACTTATATAATGAGATTTTAAATGTTTCAATAGGAAAGGTCCCCGGTTTTCATTTCAGTAATCTGAAGACCATAATATAATATAATATAATATGGAGAAATGTTTGCGTGAGGGTAAGATTTCGAGGATAGAAAATATCATTGGCTCGCATATGAATAATTCATGAGCTCAAACTGCCGCGTCACGGATCGACTCTAATTTGCATACGCTGACAGGAGCGCGCGCGCGCGCCCGCGGATCTGCTCGTCTCGAGTGACGCGACTGGATGCTGTAATTAATTTGTGAATCTGATGTAAAGAAAATATAAAGAAACACGCTAATGCTGATGAAGATGATGAGAATCGACGCGAATTCGTGATGGAGGAAATAAACGATCCGAGGAGGAGAAGAAGAAGCGCGTTGATGTGAGGAGCAGAAACTGAGGTGCGTTTCCATCCGATCTGAAGCATCTGACAGAAACACGACGAGTGAGTGAATGTGTGATGAAAACAACACGATCTAAACACGACTGACGCGTTTTATTGATGCTCGACATCCACGGGCCTTCAGAAGATCCGAACATCTCACAGGAGATGATGCTTATTTAATATATTCACGCGTTATCCGTCATAAATCAGGGGTTTGAGCTGATATTGAGTTGATATGATCGTCATATGTAAATATAAACGAGGGTTTTCCTCAGAGAATCTCGAATGAATCCGTCATGAATCTTTTGGGTTGGTATTGTTTTGAATCTCGCAGATGCTGCAGTGTGTTGAGATGAGATGATGAGATGAGATGTTGTTAAGGCTTCATGAATTACAGCAGCCACCAGAGTAAACATCAGACACACAGATCAGCACAACACACACACACACACACACACACACACACACACACACACACACACACACACACACACACACACATACATATATATATATCCTAATGAATGTCTCTGGAGGAACATCTTCAGCATTCAGTCTCGGATGGCTTTAATTGAATTTCTGCTTCAGCTCGAGCTCTCTGGATGATTCGGATACACAACACAACGATTTCATTTAAAGGGATAGTTCACCCAAAAATGGAAATTCTGTCATTAATTACTCACCCTCGTGTCGTTCCACACCCGTAAGACCTTCGTTCATCTTCGGGACACAAATTAAGATATTTTTGATGAATTCCGAGAGCTCTCTGACCCTCCCATAGACAGCAAGCATCCTAACATGATCAAGGCTCAGAAACGTAGTAAGGACATCGTTAAAATAGTCAATGTGACATCAGTGGTTCAACTTCGTAATTTTACGAAGCTACGAGAATAATTTTTGTGTGCAAAGAAAACAAGAATAACGAATTTATTCAACAATTCGTCTCCTCTGCGTCACTAGGGCTGTTCGATTCCGAAATTTTTGGAATCGAGTCTGATTCCGATTCCTGGTTCTGGAATCGAGGTGAATCGATCCCTCACTCTTGTTTTCGATTCTTTATCGATTCTTGTTTTTTTGTTTTTTTTTAGATCGAAGGAACCTTTTCTCGCCATGACTGCAGTAGGGGTGGGAATCTTCAGACACTTAACGAGTCACGATCCGATTCCAAAACGATTCTTGATCGACATTTTTCCCCAATTAATTCTTCTGATGTGCAAATACATCTTTTCAACTTTACATCTTAACCAAAATGGGAGTTTCTATGCTTTTTGTTTACAGTTGGAATCTCTGTGTCAGTACTGCCATCTTAAAAGTAGGGGTGTGAATCTTGGTTTCACGATTCAATTCAATTACGATTATCATTATCAACTCAATATCACGATGCGTCACATTCTCAGTTTTCAATATTACTGCACATGGCTACATTTTCATATAAATTTTATATCAAATTTATTTTGTGCAAAATTTACTTTTTTTTTATTATGTAAGCAGACTACTTTTTAAAACAATTACATATTTAAAATAAGTGTTCTTTAAATATCCAAAAGTTTACAGACAATAGTTATGGGTTTTTCTTTTTTTCCTCAGCATTATTGCCGTTTGATTATTACTGATGAGATCATAGACAGTGGCAGCTTTAACAGGCTGCATTCAGACTAATACACAGATCTATTTCGATATATCAGATGTCTTGTCCTGCGCTGAAAACATAACTGACTGTGTGTACATCAATCCAAGCTCAGAATCGATTCAGAATCGTTGAAGAGAGAATCGCGATGCATCGAAGAATCGATTTTTTTTCTCCCACCCCTAGACTGCAGGATAAAAAGATCGTAGAAAGTAGCCTTCTCATAATATGAAGCTTTATTTGTAAAAATGACAATACATTTCTATTGCTCTGATTGATTTTAAATTGTAATTTTGTCTGCATTGCCCGTGAAATTAGTCATAGCCCACAGCAGGGACATGCATTTATCGCATGAATGAAACAATATATTAAGTGTCTAAAATGTGCACAGTTCAGCTGAATAATGACGTTTACTTTAACTGTATGCTTTGCCAAAAATTAACAAGCTGTACACTAAAACAATATAACCAGAACATTAACAACAACACTGATATAAGAGCTGGTGGTTTATCTGTCAATCAGATGCGTTCTCGGCCTCTGATCTATAAGGTTTATTTTATTTTATTTATTTATTTTTTTTCAGAATTATCATTGGCTGATAAAAATGTTTTAATAAAATAGCATTTTATGTAAGATGGAAATAACCGTCGATCACGTCATGATATTCTGTCGTGCAGCGCTCAAAATTGTGGACAACAGCCAGTTCCACTGTAAAATAACCTCTGAATTGTTTTTTTGCACTGGTTCATTAAAACTATCTATCCGAAAGAACCTTTTCGTGGAAATGAATCAGACTTCTAATCACTATTAGCGAGCATGAGGTGAATTAATGGGTGCTTTTCAAACGGAAGGCTGCATCCTCAAACTCAGATGAGCTCAGGACTCTTTTTTTTTTCGGTTTATTTTTGTGAATTTAAATGTGTGCAGCCTTCATAGGATGCAGCCTTACGTTTGAGAGGCATCCATTGATAAGATGTGTTAAACTGAAAAAGGCTCTGAATGAGGAGTCGATTCCCCTTGATGGGATTGATTCCAACTTTTGGAATCGACTCTCGATTCCCAACGCCTCGGAATCGATTCTTTTTGGAATCGATTCCCAGCCCTACGCGTCACCCAGGCGCCATTTTGGAGAGTATCATATACGTAAACAACGTATGTGATACCAAAGTCCCTTTTAAGGAAAGTCCATTCACTCGGCCGCCATATTTGCAACGCCTCCGGGCAGCTCAGACAAGACCAAGTCCTATTTAAATGAACGGGGGAATCCTGAAATCTCAAAAACGGCTCGCTGAACTCGCAATTAAATTACATATTTCAAATCAGCAATAAAATCTGAAATGAACTGCCTCATGAAATTTGTTTCTTATGCTCAAATAGCGTTTAAAAAGCTTATTTTTCAGGCTAGACCAGCCAATGCGCATGAGTAGCTCCAACGCACTTATGACTGTGCATGCGCAGCTGCTGGTCCAGCCCCAGGTTTCTATGGGAACCGGAGGTTCTAACGCCCGCTGCAGTGACGCAATGACTTTACCAATCAACAGTTGGCTCTTTCATTTAGAAGGCGGGACTATCCCGCCATATTGCGCGTTATACTTTCTCCCATTCATAAGTATTGGTGTGAAATGTCTTTGTATTTCTATAGTCTTTGGTGATACTCTCACAAAAAGTATTCTCATAGCTTCATAAAATTACAGTTGAACCACTGATGTCACACGGACTATTTTAATCCTCTGGTGCTCTTCGGTCACTTTTGACTGAAAAATTTTCTGTTTTGAATTTTTAAAAATCACAGCTTCATCGGAATGGTACGAAACTTGGTGACTTGTATGGCATTTGGAATGTGAACACACAAAAAACTGAGGGCTTGATTCGAGCAGGCTAAGTGGTCGTAAAAAAAATAGTCACACTTGTGCTCTTCGGTCAAAAATGACCGACCATAGGAAATGAATGGGAAATTGACAAAAACAATCTACAAAAAACAATCTGTGTACAATCTACAAATCTGCCACAATGCAGAAAAAAAGTACACAGCAATGACGGGGTGAAACTCTAAAACATCAAGAGTGCAAAACCAACACATCCACTCACACACGCACACGTACACACACACACACACACACACTTGTTTCGCTATCCTTGTGGGGACTTCCATAGGCGTAATGGTTTTTCTACTGTACAGACCGTATATTCTATTGCCCTACACCAACCCTACACCTAAACTTAGCCCTCACAGGAGACTTTTTGCATTTTTAGATTTTCAAAAAACTTCATTCTGTGTGATTTATAAGCTTCTTTACCCGTGGGGACCTCAATTTAGGTCCTCACCGTGACACGAGTCCCCATGAGTCTGTGTGTATTCAGGTTTAAGTCCCCACCTGAATAGAAAAACAGGTACACACTTATACACACACACCTATGAACTGGTGTGACTGTAACACAGCAAATATATAAACTAAAAGCAATAATTAAACTACAATGCAGTAAAAAAGTGGACCGCAAGGAAGGGGATTACACTCTGAAACATCAAGAGTGCAAAACAGGCACATCCACTCACACATACACACACTCACTCACGGACACACACACACACACGCACAGTCGCACACATACACAAATATACACATTCAAATTGGTATGGTTATAACCATATAGCCATAACAACTCAGAAAACTGAAATAAGAGGTTGAAATCAGATCAGACCCAGAAGGATTAAGCTCTGATAAAACATTCCTGTTCATTTTTGTTACTTTTTATAGAATTTTAATATTTTGTGTAACAAAATGCTTTCTCTGTGTTCAGGTTTGACTGTAGTAATAATAATTCAAAAACTGATGCTTTAAATCAACATTTCAAACCAAAAAAAAATCTAAACCTTTACAAAAAGTTGTCTTTGAAAAGGTCTAAATATATATTCAAACTACTTAATAAAAATAAGTATTTATGTCTAAAAACAATTAGAGAATTTATAGGCCTTTTATATAGAGCTATGTAGGAATCTATGGGCTACACCATGGAATTGCAGATGTTTTTACTGCCACCAGATGGCACTAATCTGGCTTCAAAAATTGGATTTTAAAGGCATTGGCTCTATTTTAACATGAAATACTGCCACAATTGGCATAATAGAAAATATTTGAAAAAAAAAAAAATTGTATTATTTTCAATGGGAAAATTTGATCATAATTATTGTATAAATATGAATTAGTACCATGAAATTCTCTCAGAATACAAAAGAAAAAAGAAAAAATACTATTAAACAAAAATATGTTAAATTGATTTTACTGGGGAGGGGGTATCTTATTTTGTGTTCTGAATATGAACAAAGGTATTACGGGTTTGGAACGACATGAGGGTGAGTAATTAATGACCAAATTTTCATTTTTGGGTGAACTATCCCTTTAAAGGTTTCTGCGAGTTCTAAAAAAAGGTCTTAATTGGCGCTTTCACAAATTAAAAGGTCTTAATTCTGATCAGAAAGTAAATTAATAAAAAGTCATGACTGAATGTTGCATGCACTGCAAAAATTAATATCTTCCTCAATATTTTTGTTTTATTTTTTAGTACAAATATCTAATAATCAAGATATGTTTACTTGAGATGTAAATTAAAGATATAAAGTACTGTTTTCTAAGAAGTTGTACAGAATTAAATAAGTTTATGATTAAAACAAGAACATGTCTGTCAATGGGGTATGAAAACATTTCCCTTTGAAATAATTAGATTTTTTTGAGCCCATTGACATATTTGTTGTTGTCTTTAGCATAAACTCAATTCATTTTGTTCAGTTTCTCATAAAACAAGACTACTTAGGTCATTTTGCTTCTAAATGTATCTTTAGACATTTGCCCTGGAAAACAAGACTTTTTTAATGAATTAAAAAGTAAATACAATCTGTTGGATGCTCTGTATTCAAACTTTTAATCATTTACATTTAGAGATCATACATAAGGAATACATTGAATGGAAAACAATACATATGATTACAATACATATTGGTTTTAAAAATTGGGTTAGTCTTAAATTTACCTTTATAAAACCTGTAGAAACCCTGATTTACTGGACATTTATTCAGCTCAGTTAAACTTATGAATCTCTATTAAATGTTTATGTTTCTCAATATTAAAAACTAGTGCTGTCAAACGATTAATCACGATTAATCGCATCCAAAATAAAAGTTTTGTTTACATAATATACTAGTGTGTACTGTGTATATTTATTATGTATATATAAATACAGACACATGCATGTATATATTTTTCTTAAATATATACATGCATGTGTTTGTATTTATATATATATATATATATATATATATATACATAATAAATATATGTTCTAGGGCTGGTATCATTCATCTGATTTGAATTTATTTGCTTCATGTAAGACATTTCTCACCTGCACGTGTAACATCATGTATTTCCACCTGCCTTCAAATCCTTCAGCACATCATCAGGGTTGTATTGAATGAGAGTAGATGATGGTGACTGATGCATCTTTACCTGTTCAGACCTTCTTTGTGTGTGCGTAAAATGGAAAACCCAAAAATAAAATGGTTCTAGATGACAAAACCAGATAAACTGTCCCTGGTTACGGATGGCAGGATCGATTCAATGGGAACAGCAGCTGTGGAAACATGTTTTGACGTGTTTTGCAGTGAAAACAATTGATTTTCTGATCTGTGAGCAATCAAAAAGCCCAGTGTTAGGGTTAAAAGCAGACAGTACAGCAGATACTTACATAAAATGATATAAATATCAGTTGTCACACTATATCTCAAGTAATATGTCTGATATTTAAAGGAAAACGCCACCATTTTTCCATATTCCAATATGTTTTTCGCTCAATTTAGACGAGTTGATACGTACTTCTCCCATCTCAGTGCGTGCACTTAATCACTCTAGCACGCGGCTCTTCCGCCGTACATTATAGTTATCATTTTTTATCTGCTTAGAAAATTGCCCCGTTTTATTTTGTGTCACCATACTTACTCATGTAACTACTCACGTAACCGTCTTTAAATAGGGAAAACATGGAAGTGTTTGTTAGCTTCTAAATTCATCTCTGTTTGGATCCTAAGGAATGAATGGTGCTAAGCTAAATGCTAGCATAGTGGCGCCGTGCGCTAGAGTGATTAAGTGCACGCACTGAGATGGGAGAGGTACGTATCAACTCGTCTAAATTGAACGAAAAACATATTGGAATATGGAAAAACGGTGGCGTTTTCCTTTAAATGATCGAAACATTTAATGTAATGCAGTCCAATGCTGATTGAGAGATGAAGAAATAAACGCTCCTCAAAAGATGTGAGATGATTTGGAGGCTTGGGAAGATCATTCCTCCGCTGAGGAACAGTGAAAGTAAAGCTTCAGGGAAAAAAAACGCTCCTCAAAAGATCTTGATGATCAGATTTGAGACGCACTGATTTCTCTAGAAAATGATTGATGGAGAATCAAGTAAAGCCAAGCTGCTTCAGTCCAGTAAGTGTTCATCTGGAAATATCTTACTGACGTTATTCTGACATTTACTGACAGCAAAAAGACATGCGAAGCACGAGCTGAAGGTGGACATTTATATAATAATACTAAAAGAGCTTTTACTTGATAAAAATGTCTAAACTATTAATCAGGTGACAGAAGGCATGGAGTAGATTGTGTGTGAAACAGCAAAGTTAGATCATTTAGAGGTCTTACTTTATAAAAAAAATCACATTAAGAAACACTTGAGTTCAATCTAATATTAAAAATCAAAGATTTCACATTTGCTTGATTGTTTATATCATCACAAATGCAACTATATTATCATCCAGCTCTACTGAAAGTAACTATATAGGGTGAAGATATTAAAATATTATAAACATTAAAGGGATAGTTCACCCAAAAAAGATGAAATGAATGAATGAAAATTCTGTCATTAATTACTCACCCTCATGTCGTTCCAAACCCGTAAGACCTCTGTTCATCTTCGGTACACAAATTAAGATATTTTTGATAAAATCCGAGAGTTTTCTGACCCTCCATAGACTGCAATGCAACTGAAACGTTCCCAGGTCCAGAAATGTGGTAAGGACATCGGTAAAACAGTCCATGTGACATCAGTGGTTCAACTGTAATTTTACGAAGATGCGAGAATACTTTTTTGTGCACAAAGAAAACAAAGGTAATGACTTTATTTAACAAAATGACTTTATTTAACAAAAAGTATCCTGGCATCTTCGTAAAATTATGGTTGAACCACTAATGTCCAATGGACTGTTTTAACGATGTCCTTACTACGTTTCTGTGCCATGACCATGGTAGTCCCTAGTGTAAAAATAGTATACTTAAGCACAATTTATTCGTATGTACTGTAGTATAACTAAATGTATTTGTGGCACACTATAATTAATTTTAATAATGTTAAAATCACATTAAAATACTTAAGACACTTATAAGGGGCGAAGGAACAAACAAATATCAATACACAGAATGTGATATTGTCTTTTGTGCCATAGTCTTAGGTGAGAACTCACACAGCAGCCTTAATGATATGATAACACACGGTACAAACAATCTCCACAGACATACATTAATATGCCTTCATGCATCTACAGGATCATAAGATGAGTTGCCTCATTCATCCCTTACCGAGACTAATTGTTTGGTTGAGTAAGCATGGACATGTCATCATTATGAAGTGAGCATCCTCTTTCAAAGGTTTCATCCAGTTAGTTTATATGGGTGTGTGTAGGTCATATTTAAAGTATTTTTTTTGTGCTCAGAGAACACCATTATGAAAATCGCTTTTTTTTAAACATGTTGTAAATGGAATTAAGAACCTAGCCAGTGTAATTTCTTAAGGATGAATATATATATATATATATATATATATATATATATATATATATATATATATATATATATATATTTCATCCTTCCCCAAAAGCATTTGTATAAAGTATAGTATTTTACAAATTAATTTGTAGTGCATCAAGTTTGTGCTAGATGAAAACATGAAATAAATACATTTAGAGTGTATTTTCAGTTAGTATAGACGTAAATCTATTTTTAGGATACTTATCATGAAATAAATATATTTTAAATACAATTAAGTATATTTATTTTTCACTAGGGGTACCCTTGCTGTCTATGAAAGGTCAGAAAGCTCTCGGATTTCATCAAAAATATCTTAATTTGTGATCCGAAGATGAACGAAGGTCTTACGGGTTTATAACGACATGAGGGTGAGTAATTAATGACAGAATTTTTATTTTTGGGTGAACTATCCCTTTAACATCATAACTGTCCTTCGAAACACAGTGATTTAATTGTACCTGTCGTGTCTTTCAGCTTTGATCCGACACAGAGAGGGCAAATGGTGTACTTCTTGTCCGCAGAGGGCATAAAGCCCTCATTCCACTCCACCCTCCTCTTCAACCCCGCAATCAACTACACCGACAGGAACGATTCCTCGACGCCGACGCCTGTCGTCTGCCGTTTGGACGCCTCCTCGCCTGCCGCCTCCCTGCAGAGCAATGTCTCGCTGACGTCGTACGACCTGTCGCCGGCGGAGGTCACGCTCCTCGGCCTCGTGTTCGGGGTTTTCTGGGTCATATCGGTGCTGGGGAACTCGCTGGTGTGTCTGGTGATCCATCGGAGCCGCAGAACCCAGTCGACCACCAACTATTTTGTGGTGTCGATGGCGTGTGCGGATCTGCTGTTGAACCTAGCCTGCGCGCCGCTAGTTCTCCTGCAGATTTCCACCGGTCACTGGCCTCTGACCGCGGCCGCGTGCAAAGCTGTACGATACTTGCAGCACCTGTGCCCCGGCGTCCAGGTCTACGTGCTTCTGTCCATCTGCGTGGATCGTTTCTACACCATCGTGTATCCGTTGAGCTTTAAAGTGTCGCGTGAGAAAGCCAAACGAATGATTCTGGCGTCTTGGCTCTTCGACGCCGCGTTCGTATCGCCGTGTTTGTTCTTCTACGGATCGTCTTCATCGCAAAACCACTGCGACTTCTTTCTGGTGGACAGCTGGGATGGGTTGGCGTACGCTGTCACGCATCTTCTTTTTGGTTTCTTGGTGCCGGCGCTGCTCATCGTGTCCTTCTACCAGCGGGTGGTGCGTTACATCTGGAGGATCGGCGCTGAGGGGCGAACGGTGCGCAGGACCATGAACATCGTCCCCAGGACTAAAGTCAAAACCATTAAGATGTTCCTGATGCTCAACGCCGTGTTTCTCCTCACCTGGACGCCGTTTTACGTCACACAGCTTTGGCACCCGACGGAAAAGATGGGCCCAAGCAGGCGGTCGGTGCTGTCCTTCGTCGCTGTGGCCTGGATCTCCTTCAGCTCCACAGCATCCAAACCCATGCTGTACTCTGTGTACAACGCCAACTTCAGACGTGGCATGCGAGAGATGTTCTGCATGTCGTCCATGAAGTGTTATCGCAGTAACGCGTACACCATCACCGCCAGCTCACGGATCGCCAAAAAGAACTACGTGGGCGTGG
The DNA here is from genome assembly GCA_039654775.1 of Spinibarbus caldwelli. Classification (NCBI taxonomy): domain Eukaryota; kingdom Metazoa; phylum Chordata; class Actinopteri; order Cypriniformes; family Cyprinidae; genus Spinibarbus; species Spinibarbus caldwelli. The sequence continues at coordinate 1,667,595 of CM077228.1, read as the reverse complement.
TCGATCTGCCCGTGCCGGCAAAGACGCTCATCAAAGATTCGGTTTATGACACTTTTGACCGGGAAGCAAAGGAGAAGAAGTTAGCATGGCCTATTAGCTCTAACCCACCCAACACGTTCGTATAAAGGTTCAGAAATTAATGTTTGAGAGATAGCTTGCCCAAAAATGACAATACTGTCGTCATTTACTCACCCTCATGTTGTTTCAAACCTGTACGAGTTGCTTTCTTGGGGGCCGTTCACACAGAACTATTCCAATGCGCTACTTTTTCATTGTTTTCTATGTAAACGGATGACGGACTACTAGACGGACGCGTATGACTGTTACACTTGCGTCTCGCACATGAGCACTGCGTTTTTAAGATGCAGTGTAAAGTTAAAAGAATTTATATTTTTACATGCAGCGCCGCTCATCGATGTCAGTTCGAAAACAGTGGACCAATCAGAAGAGTACGGAGGCGGGGCAAGTGTTGCAAGCTTTTGTTTACAATAGCAAGTTGGCATGGCAACTGTTTTATTTAACGGCAACATGATGGAAGAGGCGCTCTACACTGCGCACTGAGCGCTGCATTTCGTGATTTTAGACACAAAAGACACGTTCTGTGTGAACGGCTCCTTGTAAAAGATGACTTCCATCGTCTTTGTTTTCATACCATGGAAGTCAATGGGTACCAACTGTTTGGTTACCAACATTCTTCGAAATCTCTTTTGTGTTCAGCAGAAGAAACTCATAAACAACTTGAGGGTGAGTAAACGATGACAAAATAAAAAATTTTGGGTGAATTATTCCTTTAACTCATTATAATGATACGTGGGTGAGTAAATAATGAAAATTTTTGAGTGAACTGTTGCTTTAACTGCCGTTGCACCACGATTACACGCAACAGAATCAACATGACTAGACTATATCTGTTGAAATGCAAAAAAACGTGGTGCTCACTAGTTCACATACTCACTGATGACATTGGAGGAAGACTACAAACACCCTTATCGTCACTGCTGTGATCCAGTGGAAGGAAAGTGTTGATCGTCATGTGTTCTTCTGTTTGTGTTTCTAATTAGTCTGTGATCCTATGGTGGCCTAGTGGCGCCAAACCGGGTTCATGTTAATCTTCAGAAGATGCGTTTGTGTTTTTTGTGCCTGTAGTTACAGATAAATTTTGTCTCACAGTTTTGTGTGTCATTTCATGATGCAAGACAGACGTGTGTCTCTGTGATTTTACAATTAAACATTCTGTACGATTTAAATGTAAGCCACTGTCTGAATGTTCCTGTGACTGATTGGTTATATTTACTAAAGCTGTACTTCAAAGAGCAGTTCACCCAAATATGAAAAGGAACTGAAAATGTGCTCACCCTCAGACCATCCAAGAGTTTGTTTCTTCATCAGATTTGGAGAAATGTGTCACTGCATCACTGTCTCAGCAATGGATGCTCTGCAGTGAATGGGTGCCGTCAGAATGAGAGTCCAAACAGCTGATAAAAACTTCACAATAATCCACAAGTAATCCACAGCACTCCAGTCCATCAGTTAACATCTGGAGAAGACAAAAACTGAAACGAATCCATCAAGATGTTTTTAATCAAAATCCGAGTCCATAATCCATAATAACGCTTCCTCCAGTGAAAAAGTCAATCTCCTGTTGTGTGTTGCATCAAAATCCAGCCACATATTTGTTTAGAGCTGTTCTGTCTTGTAAACGGTGCTTGATCTATGCAGATTTCTCTCCTGATTCAGACCAGAACACTTTTTCACTGGAGGAGGCGTTATTATGGATTATGGACTTGTATTTTAGTTAAAAATGTATTAAATATGGATTTATCACAAACATGCAGCTTTTGGCTTCTCCAGATGTTAACTGATGGACTGGAGTGGTGTGAATTACTTGTGGATTATTGTTTTGTTTTATCAGCTGTTTGGACTCTCATTCTGACGGCACCCATTCACTGCAGAGCATCCATTGGTGAGACAGTGATAGAATGACACACTTGTCCAAATCTGATGAAGAAACAAACTCATCTACATCTCGGATGGCCTGAGGGTAAGTAAATTTTCATTTTTGAATGAACTATTGCTTTAAAGCTGCACATGCAAACTAAACAAAATATTTTATTCCCACAAACTGTGATAATTAGAACCAATTAGAAGATTTCAGTCATTCTTTTAAGTTTGATCTTCATATTACTGAGCTGAACTGACTGAACCCGATGAAGACTCGTTGTCCGCTGCTCAGTGTGACATTTCCAGCACAATTTCTCCATGTTCAGTGTCGGATGACGATGCTCTATTGTTATTCGGGATGAAAGCGAAGGGCTTTAATGAAACACACATCATAATGAGATTTCATATTGAGAGTGAGGACAATGAAAGCGCTTGTGCTGCTCTGAATTCTGAACCGAGACTAAAAAAAACCTTCAGATACACAGAATGACAGCAGCAGCACATGAACAGAACATTTTGGGGTAGGACACCCCCTAGTTTGTAAACATAGGTTTGATCTGAGCACTAGTGCTAGTAATAAATGAGCTCTAATCATAAACTGAATTGATGCAAGAAAGACAAGATTCAGATTCAATGTTTTTATATTCATGATCACAAAGCAAAGCTACATTGTTTAATAAGACGTTTATCATTAATAAGTATCATCCTGCAACAAATTTCAATCTACATTTTATACACGCCATATAAAAATATACATTTGAGCTCTAAATATTATAGATTATGCCAGCCAGAATAGAGACTCAGTCAGGAATCACAAGGAAAAGTGCTGAAAGCCAGTGAAAGTGTTTCACGTTCATTAAAACTTGAACTTTTCACAAAACACTTCTACCTCTCTGTGTTTGGGCCGATCAACACTGATGAAATAATTTCACATTCATTACATTTATTCAGATTGTAACTCATCTGTGCTGAAATTTTAGTAATTTTTGTTTGTTTTTGGCAAACCTGCCAAATAAAGCAGAAAAATGAAACTGATATAGTACAAAAATTAGAGCTTTGAAGGAAAGTGCTTTAAGTTTCAGTTAGTGAAATAAATACACGATCAACAACAGACACTGACAAACTCTATTTGTACAAGAGAAAAGGGAAGTGCTATGCGTTGAAATCTTTCAAATCTCGTAAAGTGCAAAGAGCCGAGCAAGAGATTTTGGCAAAAGTCCATCTTCTAATGTCTCTGTCTATAGGTTTAAAGGATTAAACTGATTGTAACGCACATCAGAGTGACGAATCGTCACATTCTGTCACATGGAAGCTTGTTTCAACCATGGAATAACGAATAAAAAAGGGATTTGCTACTTTTTATCTCACAATTTTAAGAAAAACTAGGAAATGCCAGATATAAACAGAGAATTCTAACTTTTTTCACACAATTCTGAGTTTACATCTTGCAATTCTATTTTTGGTTTCCACCAAAAAAAAAAAAAAAAAGGTAATTGCTACTTTTTATCTCATAATTCTGACTTTTTAATCAATATTTTACAATTTTTCACATTTCTTCTCAGAATTGCAAGTAACTTGGTTATAAACTGAGTAACTGAGTATAAGTTTGCAATTTTCAGTTAATATCTCGCAATTCTGACTTTTTTTCTCAGAATTACGAGAAAAAAAGTCAGAATTGTGACATGTAAACTCAGAATTGTGTGATAAAAAGGCACAATTAGCTTTATTTTTTTATCCAGTGGTAGATTGGACTCACAAACGCTGAATCCTTCATCACAAGTGATTTGGTACCAGAACGGTTTCAAAATAAATATATAAAGGAGGAGGAAATGTTTACGAATCACACAGAACTCTCACACATCAACACAAAACCTGAACGTGAATCACGTCCACAAACAGAAGCAAATCAACAGGAATAACTCTCTTAATGTCTGAATGGTCATATTATTGTGAATGCGAACAGAAAAGCTTATTTTAAACGTCCCATTACTACAAAACGACAGATAAAACACTGTGAATCAACACTGTTCACATTCAGGCATCCAAACGCACTCGCTCCGGATCCATCTAAGACATCTTGTTCTGGCCGTTTCCGCTGGAGCCATACTTGCCGTTCTTGGGGATCTTGTTGCTGGAGCTCTGCAGCGCTTTCTGCTCGTCTCCGGTCAGGAGGGCTTTGATTTCGGACGGGATCTTCCCCTGGTCCATGGCCAGACACCACTGTTTGTACTGCAGACACACGAACAGCATCAGCACGGCTGAGCAGACACAGGTTAGCGTCAGCGACAGATCAGATGGAGCGTGTGTTTACCATGTCCAGCTCCTCTCTCAGAGCGCAGATGGCTCTCTCCTTACTGGACACCAGCTCCTCCAGATACTGGTAGCGCAGCTTTTTCCTGGCGCGACACTCTCTGGCGCTCTGCCGGCTTCTCTCCAGCTTGGCCTTCAGGTCGATCTTGGCAGGTTTGCGGCCGCGTTTGCCTGGTTTCTTTACTTTTCCAGCAACCATCTACAGATCAGAAGAGACTTTACAGTAAAACACTCATGTGGTGATCAGTGTTGGGTAAGTTACTCTAAAAAAATAATTAATTACTAGTTAGTAATTACATGTTCAACAGTGTAATTAGATTACTGTACGAATTACTCTCTCAAAAAAGTATTTAGTTACTTATTACTAAGTACTTTCTAAATCCTATATCAACCTCGACAAGTTAATGATACAAGGATAGACATGAAACTCTTCTTTTAATTCTTTCAAGTAACTACATAAATTATTCTGGTCACACTTTAAGGTCCAATTCTCACTATTAACTATGACTTTTGCCTCAATATACTCCTAATTACTGCTTATTAATACTTAGTAAAGTAGTTGTTAAGTTTAAGAATTGGGTAGGATTAAGGATTTAGAATAAGGTCTTGCAGAATAAGACATTAATATGTGCTTTTTAAGTAATAATAAAAAGACAGTATCTCAGTAATATTTATGCTAATAACCAACTAGTTAATAGTGAGAACTGGACACTAAAGTGTTACCAATATTCTTATTGACTCACCAAAGTATTTAAAGTGAGAAGGGTACATAAAAAGCATGCATTTTTAAGTTAAGACTTTAAATTTAGATGTTAAATCCACTATTGTATTGTATATAAATGTTCTACAGTCTATACACATTATTAAGTTCAATTACATAAGAAGTAGCTGTAATTAAAATACAGAAAAAATAAGAGTAATCCTTTATTTTTTCAAGGGGAAAGTAATTAAATTACAGTAACTATTTGCTTAGTAATTAAACACTGGTGGTGATCATGCCACATAAATAAACAACACAATGGAAGATATAAGTGCTGTAAACCGAAGACAAAATTACAAGTTGGCTTATGAATTTATGTTGTTTCATAATTGATACATTTTATAATACTGACACTGGTATTGATCTGAATTGAGCTGAACAATGACTCTATTTTCCTCTGTAGAGCTGCTTTATAGACTAAAAATGAATTAATATTGAGCTAAATTCAAACAAAACTGAACGGAATTGATCTTAATAATGATATTATTGTCTTTTGTAGAGCTGCTTCGCGGCTGAAATTGTCGTAACTGAATAATTTTACAATGTAAAACTATTTTATTAATGTGTAGCTGCTTTGAAAGAATCTGTATTGTATATAAATAAATGTCAGTTGACTTAATAAACATTGCATAAGTATTTTGGCGATACCATTGTAAAATAATGGTATCAAATTTGATTACCATTGTATTTTCATATATACCACGATTCAATTATATTAATAAGCTACTCCGAGGTATTTCACAGAATATCATGGCACATTAATCATGATATTACGATAGTTGTTTTAGTTGTCGGAGAACTGAAATCACATGAATCCGGCTGATCATGAGCTGTAGTAGTGTCTGTAGTCAAAGTGATGTTCATATATGTTCATATGACGCACTTTGTCATCCATCGCGTGTTTTCCAATCGACGCGAGTCTGCAGTCGCGCGCTGATCCTCGATCATTCACCTGTAATCGATCAGAGAGTCCGATTGAGATGATTTTTGATCAATCTTCCAGTGGAGCTGCCTGTGTTTTTAGCCGAATGCTAACTGCGCTCTTCCGGTTCTGGCGCAGGTGACGCCCACCGCGCTGCATGCTGGGACCTGTAGTTTCTTCCCGATGGCCAAACTGAACCATTCTAGAAAGATAATCAGTTTACGCACACACACACAAACACATATATTTATAGCCTATACACAACACCAATATAATAACTCACTGGAAGCAACATTAAATGTGTGTTATTTCACAAGCATGGACTACTGTCACAAAAACAGAGCGTAATGAATCAGAATCAGAAAGAGCTTTATTGCCAAGTTTGCACATACAAGGAATTTGTTTTAGTGTCACAGCTTCCAGTACTCATAAACAACAACAACAACAACAGCAACAACAACAACAACACAGATAATAAAAATAAGATGTGAATAATACACACACACACACACACACACACACATATATGTATATATACTGTATGTGAAAGAGGTTCAGATGACAAAAAAGTTTGGGAATGCCTGCATAAGAAATAATGTTAATTTGTGCATTTTAATGTGTTTGAAAGACAAAAACCTTTCAAAGACATAGTTAAATAACCAAGTGACTATTCAAATAAACATTAATGTGTTCATCAGTAGTTGATGCAATGTTGAAACACTTCTTAATTATTTCACTTATTTTAGAAAGGAACATTTAAAAGATGAAAGAGGAATATGGAGAATCAATAAATTATGAATAATGCATTGTGAATAATATGTAATCATGTAATCAATAAAAGGTAACTGTAGTCTGTTACTTATGACTATACACAATGCATGCATACATCTTATTTTAAAATGTAATTTAACTTTTAAAGGGTTAGTTCACCCCAAAATGAAAATTATGTCATTAATTACTCACCCTCATGTCGTTCCAAACCCGTAAGACCTTTGTTCATCTTCGGAACACAAATTAAGATATTTTTGATTAAATCGGAGAGCTATCTGACCCTCCATAGACAGCAACGCAACTGAAATGTTCCCAGGTCCAGAAACGTAGTAAATACATCAGTAAAACAGTCCATGTGACATCAGTGGCTCAACTTCAGTTTTGCGACGCTACGAGAATACTTTTTTGTGCAAAGAAAACAAAAATAACAATTTACTCAACCATTCTTCTCCCCCGAGTTACATCTTCCACCATTTTTTTGAACACCACTGCTAATACAAAAATCTGAATGGCTATTTAAATCATTTAAATAAGTTTCAGAAAGTAGGGCAGCTGCTTTGTTTCCGGGGTAACGGCTGCATCTGCTGTTCAGCGCCATCTGCTGCAGTGTTGCCAATTTAGCAATTTTGTTGCTAAATTTAGCAACTTTTCAGACTACCTTAGCAACTTTTTCTTCCAAAAGCACCTAGCAACAAATTTAGCAATTTTTTAAATTGAATTGGCAACTTTTAGCAACTTTTGATGTGACTCCGACAATAAAAAGGCACACATTTTCCATCCAAATTACACAAAAAGAGGAAACCAAAGATGCCCAGCAGTACACACATCACGTGAATTGAGTTAGCTGCTATTTGCAGTCGTTCAATTTAATAACAATAATAATCACTGAAAAATGGAATAATTGTTAATTTATGATACACTTTGTTAGTAGCGTGTAACCTGTGATTGTTGATCAGTTAGTACACTGTAAAAAAAAGGAAAAGATACTAGTAATTTTCCAGGACATTATCCATTATCCATTGTAACCCTATGCTATAACCTCGAAAACACAATGCGAACTTAAAAACGCAGGTAAAAACCAATTCGGAAAATTCTTTCATATTAACATAGTAGATTGTGCTCTATTTTTACAGACTTCTTAGAGTGTGGCATACTAACTAACTACTAATACACTGCTTAAAGCATAATTGTCGAGCATGTGTAGTATTACTAGTTTACTAGCTATTAAAAAAAAAAACTTAAATTGCAATCATTCAAAAATGCACAAGTGTTCAATAATTCAATGTATTTAAAAATAGTTATTTATATTTTAATATTATATTATGCAAATTATTTTACAAACAAGTTATTAATTAATAAATTAATTAACAATTATAAATTAATTAACAAATTAACATATAAAATATAATTTTTTGCTGAGATTTGATGTTGTGACACAATTTTGCAAAGACGTCATCGCACAATGACATTACAACGTCATTTAGCAACTTTTAGCAACAAATCGACCTTCCTTTAGCAACTTTCTCTGAAAATTAGTTAGCAACACTGTTCAAAATCCACTTGGCTCAAAAATCTGAGGGGGCACATGAATGGGCATGACGCCTCTGTCAGTTACTACCCAGCTCTGCCTACCCCTCACACAAAACTTTCTTCATTTTTAGATTTTCAAAAAACTTAAATTCTGTTTGATTTATAAGCTTGTTTCCTCATGGGGACCAAAATATGTCCACACAAGGTCAAAATTTACTGGTATTGCTATACTTGTGAGGACCTTAGGCTACACACATACACACACACACACACACACACACACACACATATGTTAGCTTTTATGGTTTATGGGGACTCTCCATAGTCATAATGGTTTTTATACCGTACAAACGGTATTTTCTATCGCCTACACCTAAACCTACCCCTCACAGAAAACTTTGTGCATTTATAGATTTTCAAAAAAAACTCATTCTGTATGATTTATAAGCCTTTTGAGTTATGGGGACACCAAAAGTGTCCTCATAAATCACCTTCATGTTGTAATACCCATGTCGTAATACAAATTTGTGTCCTCATAAACCACATAAACACACACACACACACACACACACAGGGGGCCATCAGGGGACACTGGCCCCAAAGAGGACATCAGGAATTTGTCTAATGTCTCTATTAAATAACCTAAAAGACTCAGTTAATGATTTTTAGTTAATCTGGACGCGTGTAACTCGTAATAAAGCGTGTGTGAGTAAAATTAACGTTGTTCTGCTGCTTATTGTGTAATGAGAGCCGGATCGCGACTGAAGCTCCGCCTCATAAACTAATCTACACTGTTTTACACTCATTTACACCCTCAGAGTCGGGCTGAAGAGCGGCTTTCTGTCCTCATTAGCGCATGTAAGCAGATCTGCGGCTTTATTCTCTGGTTTTTAGCGCTGTTTGTTGAGTATGTTTGAGGTCGGTATGAGTTTCAGTGACGCCATGATGTTATTTTTACCAGATGAGCTCACGAGCGCCGAACTCACTCAAACTTCACCAGCGGCCAACTGACCAGCTTTAACTAGCCTAACTACCCACCCGCTCATCGCTACTGGGGTAGCACTCATCTGGTCATCCTTATCTCTGCATTTACTGTAAAATGAGACGGACTGAAGCTTTCATGGTGAGTTTCGGACATGAGTTAAATTAGAAATAAATGTGAGGCCGCGGTGTGTGTGTGTGTGTGTGTGTGTGTGTGGAGACACGATGCTCTTGTTAGTTTCGTTTACTTAGTAAACTTGGTTAAAATGAGTTTAAAGTTCTGGAAAGTTCCGTTTGCTTTACGTTAGTGTGTGTTTAGCTGAAGTTTTATAGAGTTTATGTTTCATCTTTACTTTGCTGTCATTAAATACGGTACGTTATATGACACATAATGAGACTGACATATACAAAAACACTGAAAACACACTCGTGTTCTGTTGATATTTACTCAAATGTTACTCAAAATGTTCTTTAGAGTAAAATACTGTGGTAAAGTACCATGGTACTGTGATGGTATCATATAGACTATGATACTGAATTATTATCACATTTGTTTACACTTAAGAGAATACTATAGTATAGTATATTCTGTTCTCACTTATATAACAGTACCATAATATCAGTCATATCAGTCACTGTGGATAAAATGTATGCTAAATGAATACATGTAAATCTGTCTATTTCAGGGTTGTTATAGTTAACTAAAATTAAAACCACAAAAGACATTTTTTGTTGCTTTAAAAAAAAAAAAAGTTAACTGAAGTACAATACAATATATATATATATATATATATATATATATATATATATATATATATATATATATATATAAATGTAAACTTATTTTATTTCAGCTATAGTTGCCAAAGGCAACATTTTTCATTACCCTAAAATAACTGAAACTAAAACTGAAATAAAAATGAATAAAAACTATATAGACATATATAAAAACAACAAAAATAAGTAAAAATGACAAAAACACAGCAAAATTAGGCTTCTAAAACTTTAACTACAATTAACATGAGTTCAGAAAGTATAAAAAAAAAAATATTAACCAAAACTGTAATAGGATCTCAATAATACTAAAAATAACACTGATCAAAAAATACTGATCAAATATATCTTTCTGAAACAAAACAAAACATGGTAATACCATGGTACTGTTATTTTCTGTTTTCAGTGTGTGAAGGTCACATGATCACATCTCTCATTTCAGGATATTTCTGAAAGGGAAGTTCAGCATGTTTATTCACCAGCGGCATCATAAAAATCACCTGTGGAGGAACAGAAAGCGCTTATGGTGTTGTTGTGTGACTGTTTCTATGTTACAAACACAAACTCAGAGTAAACATGGCATGTGTTATGAAGGGTCACTACCTGCACTAAAACAGAATTTCTTTACAAATACGAGTCTCTGAAAGACTTTCCCATTGATTTAAAGACAGCATTTCCCAACAGAACGGCTCTGTTCACTACAAAACAAGAAGAATACAAATCAAGCGAAAGTTGGGTTTGTGTGTTTATATCATGTTTAAGCGAGTCTGACGGTTTGGATTGACTGTTCAGATGTCCATATGAAGGGTCAGTCAGTGCGATGTTGTCCTGTGAGCGTCTGAGGAGGAAGTCGGTCTGCTAATCGCGGCCTGGCGTCGCTCCAGGGGTGTGACGGCACTGAAGGAGAACTTCCTAAAATTAACCTCTCACGCTCTTGCATCCATGTTTAAAGACGACGTTGTGATGTGCGGGTTCTTTACGGCGAACAGACAGTGAGAGTCATGGTGCGTTTGGAGCTCGTTATCGTCTCCTCGTTAAACACAGGCGTGCAGTAGGAGGCCTGTCATTAGGATCTGCCTCGACTTCCCGCTGGTTTGTTGTGGTTGCGAATCTGGTGATGAGGAACTGGTATCTGTGATGTTCTGGAGGAATCAAGAATTTCCCCTCGTAAAAATGAACGCGCTCACGTCACTGTTTCATTTCCACATATGTCTTACCTGAAGAAGAAGACGGGTTAGATCAGGCTTGAGAAAGCCAACCTACTGATCTACTGTTTAAAGGGGTCATCGGATGCAAAATTCACTTTACAAGTTGTTTGAACACAAATGTGTGTTGGAAGTGTGTGTACACATCCATCCTATAATGATAAAAATCCACCCAGTGGTTTTTTTTAAATCCCTGTTTTAAAATCCACTTTCTCAAATCAGGCTGTTCTGAGATTCCTGTCAGAATGACGTAGTTCTGAACAGACCACTCCCACGATAGTTGATTGACAAGCTGTCTTACCTTAGACCCGTCCTGAGTGAGCTGTTATCCGTCCACCATTGTGTCGACTCCGGTGCAGGGGAAGACAAGATGTCTCCGATTAAGTGATTGAAGTGTTTAGTTGTTGGATGTAATAATGAATATAGCAGTCGTTATTTACTCCCGACATCTGAGCCGCTGAAGACGCAGAGGATTAACGGTACTTTCATTTTGAAGTGAATGCGCCGATCCCGATCTGCCTAAATGCGTCTATGTTCGCGCGAATCATTCGTGGTCCAGCTTCATCTACAGAAGAAGTGAGTATAAGGGTTTTTATGAATCTTTGCAAATCGTCTTTCCTAATAACGTGCTAGTTAGCCAGTTTCGCGGCTGAAGTTTACAGTCTGCTTGTCACTCCACGGAAGAGAGGGGTGGGGTCAGCAGAGCTCATTAGCATTTAAAGCAGCATGGACTATAATGGCTTGATGAAAACAGAGCTGATTTTGACAGGGCAAAGAAGGTGGTTTTTATACTACCATTGAGAAATTTTAACCAAAGTATGGTATAGACTTTTCATTAAGACCCTAAAGAATCATATCAACTTGTGTAAAATGGGCATCCAATGACCCCTTTAAGCTTCTTCTTCTGAGACTAGATTTGGACTATAGCCTATCTCCTCCTAGAGTTTTGAAGCTACAACCACCAAACTTGGGTCAGGCCTTCAGACTGGTCTGACTCGGGTTGCTATATCTTTTCTAACTGATCGGACTTACAATTTTCTTTAAACAGACGATCAAATCTATTAAAAAGTCCCATACACTTTCATTGAGGGGGTCAAAATTTTGTACAATAAATGTCCTAGCTCACTGGTTTTCATATGCGTTTTTAGTTTTTTTTTGTATTCGTCATCCTTTCCTATCAAAATGTTTGCTATGGATGTGAAAACGCAGAAAATTGAACCTGGTCTGAATTTTTTTATGACAGACGAAAGTTTCGGAGGCAGTGTGTAAACGTGATTGACACAATGTGAGGTCGTATTTATTTTTTAACGTGAAAATTTCGGAGGAGAATTTCGGACTCGGTGTGCAAAGACCTTAAGACTTATACAGTGTGTCAGCTGTCTATCACTAACAAAGCCTAATGACCAGCCTGGGACAACATGTTAAAGCATGCTAGCAACATGTTAAAACATGATGGCAGTGTGCAATATCATGCTAGCAGCATGTTAAAACCATAGGTGGACAGTAATGAAGTACATTACTGTCATTACAATCACGTTTGATTACTTGATTACTTAAGTTTGATTACTTGATTACTTAAGTATCTGTACTTTACTTGAGGATTTTTTTTTTTTTTTTCTGCAAACTTATAACTTTAACTTCACTACATTTGAAAGACAAATATTGTACTTTTCACTCCATACATTTCTATAAAGGTCCTTGAAGTAGAAAGTCATTACAATGTAACAGCTTTGAACGGTAGTGGGTGATTTTTCTTCTTCTTTAAAACGTGACTTTTTTTTGTTTTTAGACCGCCTATAAGTAATCACTCTTGTAGAGCTATGTGAAGTGATTTCCCAGCATTTTTTAAACACTGACCAGTTGCAAATGTGATATTTATTTACAACCATTCAATAAGAAGAAGTTAATATTGTGGTATATATTAGACACAATGTTGTCTTGATTTTGCAAAATTTTGTAAATGAAAATATTACCTATAAAGCCATAGAAGAACTGTTGTGCATCTTCTAACAAAACACAATAGGTGTTTGACTTGAAGCAGCACTGCACAGACCGTTCTGTGTACGACATCAAATTATTGCAAGAAGATTTTTGAAGTTTTAAAGTAAAAAAAAAATAAATAAATTTTGTTAAAGCAGTGTTGCTGTTGTAAAGTTATACAGCTACAGTTGTGTTGCTGGGTTTTAAAGCAGGTTTGATTTTTTTTTTTCTTATCAGTCTGTATACAGCAGTTTCACTGTCCACTCGGTTCAAATGTGGATGAACACTGCCAGCAGTGGGTAGGGATGTTAAATAAAATTTTTTTTTTGGTCAGCACATTTGGTTTTTTTTCTGTAGGTTTTTAACATTCTACAAGCTCTTCATTCCAAAGATTCTACAGTCAGTGTATTCAGTAAGTGTATTGTATTGTATGTAAAGGGTTACTCCACCCCAAAATGAAAATTTTGTCATTAATCACTTACCCTCATGTCGTTCCAAACCCGTAAAAGCTTCGTTTGTCTTCAGAACACAATTTAAGATATTTTGGATGAAAACCGGGAGGATATTTTGGATGAAAACCATCTCCTCTGTGTCAGCGTAGCGCCTGGATGCAAACTGTGTACACTGTTCTGTGTCAGCCGCGCCACACGGATACGCTATTTTCGTTCAAATCAAAACGTAAACAAACGTAGAAGACATATCCGTGTGGTGCGGCTGATGGTGGTACGCTGACACAGAGGAGACGAATTGTTGAATAAAGTCATTTTTTTTTCTTTGCGTGCAAAAAGTATTCTCGTAAAATTAAAATTATTACTTATTGTAATATGTATTATGTATTATTTAAAACATGTTAACAACATGCTAATCATGTTAGAAACATGTTAACATGTTAATCATGCTAACATGTTAGCAGAATTCTAATCATGCCAGAAACATGCTAGCAACATGTTAACAAGTTAAAACATGTTAAAAACGTGTTAGCAACATGCTAATCATGCTAATGACATGCTAATCTTGCTAGCAACATTGTAATGACATGCTAATCATGCTAAAACATGCTTGCAACATCCTCACAGCATGTTAAACCATGCTAGCTAACAACATCTACCTAATCTATCTAAAATTTCAAACTTCAAGCTTTTAAAACTGCTTTAAACTTTCAGGGTAGGCTTTCTCAAGCCAACCTCAAAGTTTGTTCACAAACTTTACTCATCTAGTTTATTTCTCGCATCTGTTTGAATGAGAAACTGGAAGTAGTAAAGCATAGACATTTCAAAATATGTTTATGATTAAATGTCCCTCATTATGCATACAATCTTTTTTTCCCCTCAGCTATTATTGGTATATTGATCACACAACATACGGTATCTTTGATTTTAGAACAGCTGTTTTTAACATCATTTTAGAGGTTTCAGCATGACTTTCGACTGATGTTCACCTCAGAGACGGGAAAGCTCAGTTTGCACGTTTCATTTACAATGTCTCGGGTCTTCAAAGCGTCTGTGGTTTTATTTCAGCCTCGTTTGATCTGTTTGTGTTCTGATGGCCGACCGACGGGTCAAAGTCCTCCATGACTGTTATCTCTGCCAGGCAGGTTGAGCTATTAACCTTCGGTCAGAAAAACACACAGCAAACAGTTTTAATTCAGCTCAGCCTTTCGCAAACAAGGTCAGAGAAAATTGAAACCGTGATGCGACTCGAAGAAACCGTCATGCCAATGTGTTCGTCAACAATTTAAAAGCTGAGAAAAACAATAAAATGCTCATGAATAAACGTTCAGTGTTTGCGTGCAGTTCATCAGTGTCAAACGAATCCTGAACGGTCCTAAAACAGATCCAGAAATAAACGTTGTGAGAAACAACTCCATGACGTCTGTAATCAGATCTGTGTTTTATATGAGGAAATGCTCGTCGCTCCAGTTTCATGTTATTAGAGGGAAACACAAGATGCAGAAACTCTGGTTTTGTTCAATATTTGATGGGGGATGGAAACACTTTTCTCCCAGAGGCCCGAACAGACCCTGTTCATGATGACGTCACATGATCTCATGTTGCCGCCTCCGCACACGCGTGTGAAGCTGATCTTCTCATGTCAGCATGGCTTCGGTCTCGCTCACATCTGGACTTTGCTTTCACTCTTTCGGCTGATGCTTCTGTGACAGTTTAAAACAGTGATCCTGACGTCATGATTGACTTCGTTTACATTCTGAATTCATGCAGTCTTTATAAAGTCTTGCCAATAGTTCATACATGTTAGTATAGTAATGACAGACGTGAGATGGAAGCGTTTGTGAAACAAACAGATGAAAAGATTGATAGTTTTTCCAGATAATGTCGGGATCAGCACTTTGATTTAATCCAGACACACATGACATAAAACTGTTCAGCCACCCATTCACACTAAAGACGATGACCATAAGGATAACTGTACAGTTTTAATAATCATTCTAACTTTAAGAGAATAGTGAAGTCTGCACCATTGCTACAATGATAATGACAGGGAGGAGCGATATTGTTAAAATCACTTTCAGAGTGATTTTTCTTTTTTCCAACTTTCTTCAGCCAATCAGATTCCATTCGTCTTCAAAGAGATTGTTATCGTCCACTAGTGTGGATGTGAAAAATAGTTATAGTTATTGTTTTAATGCCCGTGATAACTATTGATAACTATAACTATAAATATTTAATAACAGGTGTAATGCTAAAATAATAGCAATAACCAGTGTTGGGAAAGTTACTTTTAAAAGTAATGCATTACAATGTTGTGTTACTCCATAAAAAAAAGTAACTAATTGCTTTACTTTTTATGAAACGTAATGCATTACATTACTTTTGCGTTACTTTTTGTCATCTGGGCTGGGCTTGTTTATTTGTTTTTAATAACAAAACCCCCCCAAAGTTTCAGCAACTGTAAAGACCCTTTAACAACGAAAGGGAAAATAATAAGCCTCATGCTAAAAGAAGTGTCTCTGCACTTACTCCCAATTTCTCTCAACATGGGGACAAGAGAGATGTCAGTGAATAAGTGGGAAAACAAAGTAACTTCCATTACGTATTTGAAAAAGTAACTTAAAAGTAATGCTTTACTTCACTTGTTACTTGGAAAAAATTAATATGATTATGTAACTCATGTTACTTGTAATGCGTTACCCCGAACACTGGCGATAGCTATAACAATAATGGCACAGAGGAATGATATCATTGAAATCACTTTGAGAGAATTTTTTTCCAACTGATAAACAACAACACCAATCAGAATTCATCCTGATCATGACATAATCAGTGGTTGATGGTGCAACTGCTGTCATTTTGGATCATGTGCTGCTGCTATTGTTGTTGTTGGGATTTTCTCGTCATACAGGACTGACTGGCAGGTTTTTATGGCACGCAGGGGAATTTCACTGGTTTCTGTGTAGTTCTGTAAACATTAATGACAAGATGACATAACTGAAGCAGACCTTTCTTGTTTTTAGCACTCACACTAACACACACGTGAACTCAAAGCTGCTTTCACCAAAATATACACTATGAAACAGCACATTCTGTTTGAATGAGCCGTTTTAATGATGAAATCACAGTAACGCACAAACTCACATAATTAATATGCATATTACTCTTAGATTTGTTAAATGTCCAATTTAGACCTAAAGCATTAGAGTTTGCATGTGTTATAGAGTATTGAAATCAGATTACTTTTTTAAAGTAACTAGTAAAATAACACATTACTTTTAAATTTACAAGAAAATATCTGAGTTACTTTTTCAAATATGTAACACAAGTTACGTTGTTTTCCCATTTATTGTCTGACAGCTCTCCTGTCCCAGTGTTGAGGCTTATTAATTTCAATTTTGGTGTGAAAGAGCCCTTATAGTTGCCAAAAATATAACTTTTTTTTTTTTTTTTTTTGTTATTTGTATTGTTTTTATTTGTTATTAAAAACAAATAAACAAGCCCAGCCAAGGTGACAAAGTGTAACGCCAAAGTAACATAATGCATTATGTTCCATAAAAAAGTAACTAAGGAACACAGTTACTTTTTAATGGAGTAATGCAATATTGTAATGCATTGCTTTTAAAAGTAAAGGCCCGTTCACACCAAGGACGATAACTATAAAGATAACGATAAAGATATAGTTCTAATAATCGTTCTCAATATTAAAGAGTAGCAGAGTCCACACCACAGCTATAACGATAAAGGCACAGAGAAACGATTTCGTTGGAATCAATTTCAGAACAATTTTTTTTCCAGCTGATGAACGATGCAAACATTGACACTAGGGTTGTAACGGTATGAGATTTTCACGGCATGATAATCATCTCAGAAAATATCACGGTTTCACGGTATCACGGTATACGCTATTAAACAATCAAAACTGGGTTTTTTTTGGTTGAACAAATGTTTGAAAGCATGTGTTTATTCAAATTCCAGTAATCAAAAACAATCAAGTAAATTTCATCATTGATTATATGTTTAACAACTTGTAGGCTATTCATCATTAATAATTCATAACAATTCATAAATTAACTGGTTTGACTTAATTTTTCTGGATTCTGTACTTTTATGATATAATACAAATATACTATCAAAAATGGTGGTAATGAAATGAATGCATACAATTTAATTAACGTTTTAAAATGTAATCAAATGAAAATAACTTTTATCCTTTTATGTTTTCACAAAGGGCTGCACAACAGAGATTTACTAAATAAAAATGAGGGGAAAATTATATTCCTTAAATGTTTCTATAAATTATTATTATTATTTTAGAAGTAGGCTACATTATAGTACAATCGTAATTTCTTCGAGTTAAAAAGTGTTTATTTTGATGGGTTGTAGTGAAGAGCTTTGAGTGTCAGTGTATTTGACAGTGGTTCTCTCAAATAAAATGATGAAAGGATTATTAATTGTTCTCTCAGTGTTTGTGTTCATGTCCTCAGATAGTGAGACAGCAGGCACTGTTAAACACTATGAGCGGCGCCAGCGCGCATACTTCAGAACTATGTAGTACACAACACAACGCCACTCATTCACAGATAGACACGCAAAACAAACATATATTTTTATATAGCAGTGTTTTTGCGCTTTAATAATCACAGACACCAGACCATGTCGTGATTTGACAGCTCTGTTTTTGATTTATTCATCAGTCCATCAAATCGCAAGTTTTATGTGACATCTGCATTGTAAATTCATTGTCATGACTGGATTCTGGGATTCACTCCGCATCACGGAAATCATAAGGCTTTAACCTTAAGTTATAAATGGGACATGACTGTATCTGCACGGAGGGATGGTGTTCTGAAATATAGATAAGCATGTTCGATGTGTTTCCTCTTTTTGCAGCTGCTTTGCGACCACAGTTTTTGCGAACAGTGTCTATCCTCGAGGGCAAATAAGCGTTCGTCTTTTCTGTATCAAAAGTATTCCCGTACTGCCAACTTTAACTTATATTTCGACGTGGGATAGAGATTAGAGATAACGGCCTCTGTCTCTGATGTTGTCTCCACTGTACGTGTGGGTGGTGCAAGAGAACAGTTAAGTGGAAAGTTGTTGCCTAGGCGCAGGTGAGATTCTAGGTCTTTTATTTTCTCCCAATACCGTAGATAAGCAAATGCACATGGTATGATAATCGTACGTGTTTATATCATGGTATATCGTCATACCGGTATATCGTTACAACCCTAATTGACACCCAATCAGAATCCATCCTGCTATAATGAGCTTGAGAATTTAAAGCAGCAGATGAGCGTGCGTTCAGAATAAACAGACGATATTGTCCGCTGGTGTGAACGCTAATATCTTTAATTTTATTGTTATCTTTAAAATTATTGTTCTTGGTGTGAACGGGACTTAAAGGGATAGTTCACCCAAAAATGAAAATTCTGTCATTAATTACTCACCCTCATGTCGTTCTAAACCCGTAAGACCTTCGTTCATCTTCGGAACACAAATTAAGATATTTTTGATGCATTCTTAGAGCTCTCTGACCTTCCCATAGACAGCAAGGATCCTAACATGATCAAGGCTCAGAAACGTAGTAAGGACATCGTTAAAATAGTCCATGTGACATCAGTGGTTCAACCGTAATTTTACAAAGCTATGAGAATACTTTTTTGTGTGCAAAGAAAACAAAAATAACTACTTTATTCAACAATTCGTCTCCTCTGCGTCACCCTATAGCGCCATTTTGGAGAGTTTCATATACGTAAACAACATATGTACGCAGATACGTTGTTTACGTTCAGATCAAAGCGTAAACAGAGTAAACAGCGTATCCGCATACATACGTTGTTTACGTATGTGATACTGTATGTATGTTTGACACAAAAAGTATTCTTGTAGCTTTATAAAATTACGGTTGAACCACTGATGTCACATGGACTATTTTAACGATCTCCTTGCTACGTTTCTGAGTCTTGATCATGTTAGGATCATTGCTGTCTATGGGAGGGTCAGAGAGCTCTCGGAATGCATCAAAAATATTTTAATTTGTGTTCTGAAGATGAACGAAGGTCTTACAGGTTTGGAACGACATGAGGGTGAGTAATTAATGACAGAATTTTCATTTTTGGGTGAACTATCCCTTTAACACTGGACATGAGTGTTCACAGGTTGTTTTTGTGTCTCAGCAGGAGATCTTCATGATGGAGCTCAGCGGTCAGGAGCTGTCGCTCGTTTGTGGAGCCCCTGTGATGGTGTGAAAGAAACTCTCATCAGCCACTGCGCCCCAAACACACACACACACACACACATTGCGTTTTTCCTCTGGAGTTTCCTCTGGCTTTTTCTCACACGTTTTTAGGCCGCTACCAGACTGACATCATCCACTGCTACAATGGGGCCGTTGATCTCCTGAGGGTCTGCCGGCAGCGTCACTGAGACACAGAGACTGTTAGTGCAGAGACGGACTGAGGGATTGTGGGTATGTGTGAGCGCACGGCGCGGCCCATCGGGGCCGAGGGTCTGGTGGCTCTGCTGGAGGGCGGCCTGGACCGCGTGCTGCTGATCGACAGCCGACCGTTCGTGGAATATAACGCGCGTCACATCTTGGAGGCCGTGAACGTCAACTGCTCCAAACTGATGAAGAGGAGATTACAGCAGGACAAGATCCAGATCAGTGAACTCCTGCAGCACTCGTCCAAGAGGAAGGTGGGTGAAACTACAGGAGTAATGCAGGCGTGTCATCTAGGGCTGGGCGATATGGCAAAAAATTAAATCCCGTTTAACTGATTTTTTTTTAATTTTTTTTACGTTTTTAACTTAAAAAAGTAACTACAACATAATTCAAGTAACATTTTCTTTATTAACCCTGTAGTTAAAGAAAATTCTGTTCCAAGTGCACCACACATGAAGTTGTCAACATGATGTAATGTTAAACAAATTCAATTCAATTCAATTCAATTCAAGTTTATTTGTATAGCGCTTTTCACAATACAAATTGTTGCAAAGCAGCTTTACAGGAAATTAAGTTTCTACAATATATTTATATACATCCCGTGGCAGAAACAGAGAAACAAATAGAGACATAATTAGCGTAGCTGCTGTTCCAACCAAGCAAAAATGATTTGTTCAATCCAAGCTAAAGAACAATAATGTGTGTTTGATCAGATATAACTGCAGTACAAGATTATGAGATGCATTATGTGAATGCTTGGCTAAAGAGATGTGTCTTTAATCTAGATTTAAACAGAGAGCGTGTGTCTGAACCCCGAATGTTATCAGGAAGGCTATTCCAGAGTTTGGGAGCCAAATGTGAAAAGGCTCTACCTCCTTTAGTTGACTTTGTTATCCTAGGTACTACCAAAAGTCCAGAGTTTTGCAACCTTAGGGAGCGTGATGGATTGTAGCGTGGTAGAAGACTAGTTAGGTACGCAGCAGCTAAACCATTAAGGGCCTTATAGGTAAGTAATAATATTTTGTAACTGATGCAGAACTTAATAGGTAGCCAGTGCAGAGACTGTAAAATTGGGGTCATATGATCATATTTTCTTGACCTGGTAAGGACTCCAGCCGCTGCATTTTGGACTACCTGTAGCTTGTTTATTGAAGATGCAGGACAACCAGCTAGCAGTGCATTACAATAGTCCAGTCTAGAGGTCATGAATGCATGAACTAGCTTTTCTGCATCAGAAACAGGTAACATGTTTCGTAGCTTGGCAATGTTTCAAAGATGGAAGAATGCTGTTTTTGTAACATGGGAAATATGATTTTCAAAAGACAAGTTGCTGTCTAATATAACACCCAGATTTTTGACTGTAGAGGAAGTAACAGTACATCCGTCTAGTTGCAAATTATAATCCAAGAGATTCTGTGTACTGTTTTTTGGACCAGTAAGTAATATCTCTGTCTTATCTGAATTTAATAGGAGAAAATTATTGGTCATCCAATCTTTTACATTTTTAACACAATCTGTTAGCTTAGATAATTTAGAAGTTTCATCTGGTCTTGTTGAGATATATACTTGAGTATCATCAGCATAACAATGGAAACTAATCCCGTATTTTCTAATAATATTACCAAGGGGCAACATGTATATTGAAAATAGCAGAGGACCTAGGACAAATCCTTGTGGTACTCCGTACTTTACTGGTGATAATTGAGATGACTCCCTGTTTAAATAAACAAAGTGGTAGCGATCAGACAGGTAGGATTTAAACCATTTTAAAGCCTGCCCTTGAATACCGTATAGTTTTGTAATCGATCTATGAGTATGTCATGATCTATAGTGTCGAACGCAGCACTAAGATCAAGTAAAACTAGCAATGAGATGCAGCCTTGGTCTGACGCAAGAAGCAAGTCATTTGTAATTTTAACAAGTGCGGTTTCTGTGCTATGGTGGGGCCTGAAACCTGACTGAAATTCTTCATAGAGATCATTTTTTTGCAAAAAAGAGCACAACTGAGCAGACATAACTTTTTCTAAAATTTTAGACATAAACTTAAGATTAGAAATGGGTCTGTAATTTGCTAGTTCATTAGGATCTAGTTGTGGTTTTTTAATAAGAGGCTTAATAACCGCCAGCTTGAATGATTTTGGAATGTGACCTAAAGATATCGATGAGTTAAGAATATTGAGAAGCGGTTCTTCTGCTACAGGGAACAACTCTTTCAGTAATTTAGTGGGTTCAGCATCTAATAGGCATGTTGTTGGTTTAGATGCAGTGATAAGTTTATTTAGCTCTTCCTGTCCTATAGTTGTAAAGCACTGCAGTTTTTCTTTGAGTGTGATGAATGGATCTGAAGTACTAGACGCTGCAGAATCTACATTTGTTATTGTATTTCTGATGTTATCTATCTTATCAGTGAAGAAATTCATAAAGTCATTACTATTAAATTGTGAGGGAATATTTAGATCGGGTGGCGTCTGTTTATTTGTTAATCTAGCCACTGTGCTAAATAAAAACCTTGGATTGTTTTGGTTATTTTCTATGAGTTTGCGGATATGCTCTGCCCTGGCAGCTTTTAAAGCCTGTCTATAGTTGGACATACTGTTTTTCCATGCAATTCTAAAAACTTCCAAGTTAGTTTTTCTCCATTTGCGCTCAAGTTTACGAGTTCCTTTCATGAGAGAATGGGTATTACTGTTGTACCATGGCGCAGTACGTTTTCCTCTAACCTTTTTCAATTTGATGGGCGTAACAGCTTCTAATGTATTAGAGAAGATAGTGCCCATGTTGCTAGTCATTTCATCTAGTTCATGTGTATTTATGGGTACACAGAGCAGCTGAGATAAATCAGGCAGGTTATTTCTGAATCTATCTTTAGTGGTTGGAACAATAGTTCTTCCTGGACGATAACGCGGAGCCACATAGCTAATATCAGTAATACTCAGCATGCATGATACTAGGAAATGGTCAGTAACATCATCACTTTGAGGGACGATATCTATGTCAGTAAGATCAATTCCATGTGATATAATTAAATCTAGCATATGATTAAAACGATGAGTGGGCCCGGTGACGTTTTGCTTGACTCCAAAAGAATTTATTAGGTCAGTAAACACAAGTCGTAACGCATCATTTGTATCATCAACGTGAATGTTAAAATCTCCGACAATTAGCGCTTTATCAACAGTAACCAATAGGTCTGAGAGGAAATCTGCAAATTCTTTTAAGAAATCTGTATTCGGCCCTGGCGGTCTATACACAGTAGCCAGAGCAAGAGATAGGAGAGATTTCTTTTGCATATCTGACAGTGTAACATTAAGCAGAAGTAATTCAAATGAGTTAAACCTGTATCCTGTTTTCTGGGTAACATTGAGAATATCACTATATATTGTTGCAACACCGCAGCCACGGCCATTCTGACGGGGCTCATGCTTATAACAGTAGCTTGGTGGAGTAGACTCATTTAGACCAATATAATCACTTGGTTTGAGCCAGGTTTCAGTCAAGCAGAGCACATCAAAACTATTATCTGTGATCATTTAATTTACAATAACTGCTTTGGGTGCAAGTGATCTAATGTTTAGGAGCCCAAGCTTTAAAAATTGCTTTTGTTTATTTGTTTTGCATTTTTCTGGTGTAATCACGATCAGATTATTTCTAGATCCTGCATTAAATTTATATTTTGGCTTCACTGTTCGGGGAACAGACACAGTCTTTATAGATTGGACAGCACAAGTATTTCTATCATTTAAGTGGGTAGAACAAAAGTCATCATAGCAGTTATTTGAGAATGGGCTTACTAGTCAGATGGAGCGTCGAGTCCTGGAGATGTTGTCCGACAGGAGTTCTGCTCCGACTCTGCTGGGGTGCAGGCCATCAGCACGGAAAAGCCTAGGACGCTCCCAGAAAAGATTCCAATTATTAACAAAGAGCAGTTTCTGTTCTTTACACCATGACAATAACCATTCGTTTAAAGCAAAAATGCTCTGCGCACTGTCTCGAACAGGCTCCTGAAGTCCCTCTTCAGTGTCTCCGTCTGCCGCAGCCTGGTGTCGTTCACCCCCGCGTGCAGCACAATCGCGCCGATGCTCTCGTTGTCCTTCAGGATCACGGGTATCTGCGCAGAAACATCGAGAACACGAGCACCAGGGAAACAGCGAGTGTGCGCTTTACCTTCAGCTAACATAGCATGGATGTGCCAGACGATGGAGTCTCCGACGATCACAGTGTCGCGTTCCGTCTCGCGGAGGGGAGCGAAGCGGTTCCGGGTGAAGATCTCGAAGACCGGAGGCGGTGGAGGGGGAGAGGTCCTCGCGTGGGCCTGACTCGCGTCTTCCGCTGCTGCTGCACCCAGGGTCCGTGGTGTCCCCACCGGAGTGAAGGACATCTGGGAAGATCGCGTCCTGGGTGCACAGGGTCTGTGCAGAGAAACACACGGAGTAGAGGTGGTGGGAGTGTTAGCGGCACGCTGTATACTTACCCCGGACTTGTGAGCATCAGCCCGGGATGTTTCCAGCGCGGCTCTCCGCTCTCTCAGCTGGGCCTGCTTCTCCACCAGCTCGCGGATCTGCTTCTCCACGGCCTCCAGCTCCAGCTGCACCGAATGCAGCTCGAATGTGTCCTCGCCTGCACTCGAAGGTAGACACACATCCGCCATTAAAGCAAGTAGCAGTGAGTAAAACAATGGTAGTGTGTGTGAATAGAGTATTAGCAATATAAGTGAGATTAGCAGCAACCTTCCTTGGTTGCCGCTAATGCAACCATGCTGGCGATGCTAACGGGCTATAAGCTAATAGCGGACTCTGGAAATCAAAATAAAACTAGTGATAACAAGGCGCTTTGATTGTTTTTGTTGTAGAATACGATAGGGGATATATTCACACGTTATAGAAACAAAAATGATGGTGTGTAAAATAGATTTCAGGATTAGAAAATAGATGATAAAGAATTAACTTGACAGAGCAACATGCAGCAGCAACAAACAGGAAGTCACAAATCACTTGTTAAATATCTTTGCAGAAAAGATGTACAGTCATAGCCAAAAATATCGGCACCCTTGATTAATATGATCAAAGGAGGCTGTGAAAATTAATCTGCATTGTTAATCCTTTTGATCTTTATTTAAAAAAATCAAAAAAATCTAACCTTTCATTAGATAGTAAGAATTTAAAATGGGGGGAAATATCATTATGAAATAAATGTTTTTCTCAAATACACGTTGGAGACAATTATTGGTACCCCTAGAAATTCTTATGAGTAAAATATCTCTGAAGTATATTCCCATTCATATTCACAATTTTGAGCACTCCAGGGTGATTATGAACATGAAATTATCCAGCCATGGCTTCCTGTTTCACAGAAATATAAATAGAAGGAAAAACAATGCCCAAATTCCATTAATCATCCATCAGAATGAGAAAAAAACAAAGAATGTATTTCTGATGTGCAGCAAAAGATAACTGAGCTTCACAAATTAGTGAAGTGGCTTTAAGAAAAGAGCTACAACAGTGAAAATTCCCATTTCTACCATCAGGGCAATAATTAAGAATTTCCAATCAACATAAAATGTTAGGAAAATGCCTGGAAGAGGACATGTGTCTATATTTGTCACAGTTATGACCTGTTTTCACTTAGTTTTCTATGTCCCCGTCATCCTACCTAGTTTGTCTCCATAGTAATTAGTTAATTAGCTCCACACCTGTTTCTGTTTCTCCCTGATTGCATTTTGTATTTAAAGCCTGTGTTCTCCCCTCTGCCTTTGTCTGCTATTTCGTTTACTCCTACGTTTGGATTTGTGTTTGGTTGTGCCTTTTGCCCCTGAAGATTATTAAAAGGAACTCTTTGTTTGTACTCCTTCGTCGTGCGCTATTTTATACACCAGACACGTAACAGAATAGCAGACCCTCAAGTAGTAATTTAGCGGCGTTTTTCTTTCTGTTTATTTTTTTTATTTTTTTCGCTCCTCTCCCGGAATGGACTTGCCAGCCGTCCAACTCCTGTGCCTGGAGCAACAGGACCGTTCGCTGGAAGACCACACCAGGGACTTTCTCGATCTGGCGTGCCTTACACACTTCCCGGATCGCTCGCTCTGCGTATTCTACATCACCAGCCTGAGCGAGCGGTGTAAGGCACGCCTGCCAGCGAACGGTCCAAAGGAGGATTTCGCCGCTTTCGTGGAGTGGGTGTTGGAGAGTAATGGACTGTGTTTCTCCGTCTGCCCCGCCGAGGAAGACATCTCCAGCCCCACTCCCGAACCAGAGACCAGTCAGCCATCATCCTGCTGCACGGAGCTAATGCCTGAGCCCACCGCAGACAGAGAGCCTGAGCCTGCCGTGACTCGTGAGCCAGCGCGCAAACCCGCGACTGAGCCGATCATCGCCACGGAGCCTGAGCCACAATCATCGTCTGACCAAGTGCGTGAGCCGGCAACATTGCCCGTCCCTGAGGGAGTTTTGGTGGTGTTCGAGGGCTTGGAGGGAAGCCCCGCCCACACTCCCGCAACTGAGGGTGAGCTGCAACTGGTTTCTGGGAGTTATGAGGAACTAAAGGACATCTTTGAAATGGACCTAATAGACTGGTTTGGAGAAGTATTACCCTGTGCTCCTGAATCTCCTGTGTCTCCGCTGGTTCCGTCCAGCCCTGAATCTCCTGTGTCTCCGCTGGTTCCGCCCAGCTCATGTCCTCCTGTGTTCCCTCCCAGCCTCCCTCTCCCGCCTCCTCTCAAACCAGCCAGTTCCTCAGCTCCATCTCCGCTGGTGCCTGTCAGTCCCTCAGCTCACCCTCAGTCAGCGCCAGCTGGGCGCGCTGATCCGTCGCTTCGGGACTTCCAGCCTCCAGCTCCGCCCAGGCGTGAGGATCCCCTGTCTCCACCTCCAACCTCCGAGCCCTGGACTCCACCTCGGTCCTTCGACCCATCAGCTCCGCCTGGGCTCCTAGCTCCCTCGTCTCCACCGTGGCCCGTCATCCCACTGGCTCCACCGGGCTCCCTCGTCCCTCCGGCTCCGCCTTGGTCAGTCGTCAACCATCCGTCGCCTCGGGACTCCACTCCTCTGGCTTCGCCTCGTCACTCTGTCCCTCCGGCTCTGTCAGGCTCCTCCTTCCCTTCAGCTTCACCTTCGTCCTCCGTCACTCCAGCTCAGCCGCGGCATTCCGGATCCCCGCCTCCGCCTCGGTCGCCTGAGCCGCTGGCTCCGCCTAGGCCCTCCGGATCCTCGATGTCACCCTGGCTCTCCGTCTGCTCGGCTCCATCCTGGGCTCCTCTTCCACCGACTCAGTCTCCGGCAGTAGGCCCCCTGGTGTCGACGGTCCTTTCTCCACCATGGCTCCTCCCGCCGTCGACTCCACCGTGGGCCACCATCCTGGCTGGCCTCTGGATTTCCACCTGGCTCCTCCTGCTCCGGGCTCCTCCCTGGCTTCTCCCTCCATTTACTCCCCCTTGGACTTATTTTTTGGACTCCTTTTGCCCCTTTCCTGTTGCCTGCCCTTCACCTGCTCCACGCCCACCTCCTGAACCCCCACCCTCCCTCCTCTGTTGGACTATGTTTTTCGGTGCGAGGACGCACCGTTCCGGGAGGGGGTGAACTGTCACAGTTATGACCTGTTTTCACTTAGTTTTCTATGTCCCCGTCATCCTACCTAGTTTGTCTCCATAGTAATTAGTTAATTAGCTCCACACCTGTTTCTGTTTCTCCCTGATTGCATTTTGTATTTAAAGCCTGTGTTCTCCCCTCTGCCTTTGTCTGCTATTTCGTTTACTCCTACGTTTGGATTTGTGTTTGGTTGTGCCTTTTGCCCCTGAAGATTATTAAAAGGAACTCTTTGTTTGTACTCCTTCGTCGTGCGCTATTTTATACACCAGACACGTAACAATATTGTCCTAATGCACGGTGAGAAGGAGAGTTTGAGTGGCTAAAGACTCTCCAAGGACCACAGCTGGAGAATTGCAGAAAATAGTTGAGTCTCGGGGTCCGAAAACCTTAAAAAAAAATTGTCAAACAGCACCTACATAACCACGTTGTTCGGGAGGGTTTCAAGAAAAAAAACAAACTCCAGCATATTCAGTTATCAGACACAACTGGAACTTCAAATGGGACTGGCTTCTAGTGTTGTCAAAAGACCCGGTACTTCGGTACCAAGTCGGTACTAAAAAAATGAAAACGTCACGGTACCAGGTTTTTTTAAGTACCGGTGGTACCGAGTACCCGGTCAACCCGGTTCTTGATGCGTACGGCCCTATGATTTCCGCGATGCAGAAAACGCGGACGGAATCTCGGAATTCAGTTATAAAAACGGAATTTACAGTTTAGCACGGAATGTCACGGAATTTTTCAAAGTTTGGATGAATTAATCAAAAGTAGGTCATTACACTTAAATCAAATCGCGACATGGACTAGTATCTGTAAATATTAAGCCGCAAAAGTCGATTCAAATATGAATCCCACATGTTATGTGAGTCTCTGTGTGAATGAATGAATGAATGAATGGCAGAGACGCGGGTTTTTTTTTTTTTTTTACTACATACACTGAAGCGCGTGTGAAGCTCGCGGTGATTTCATCATCTAAATGAGGACATAAATACATAAACAATGTCTCCAGAACTGCACTGAGAGTCACTTCACGAGCATTTTACCGTTTCATTTGAGTTAAACCAGCGTCATATCATATCAGATTCTCTATGGGGTTCAGGTCTGGTGAGTTTGCTGGCCAGTTAAGCACACCAACATCATGGTCATTTAACCAACTTTTGGTGCTTTTGGCAGTGTGGGCAGGTGCCAAATCCTGCTGGAAAATGAAATCAGCATCTTTAAAAAGCTGGTCAGCAGAAGGAAGCATGAAGTGCTCCAAAATTTCTTGGTAAATGGGTGCAGTGACTTTAGTTTTCAAAAAACACAATGGACCAACACCAGCAGATGACATTGCACCCCAAATCATCACAGACTGTGGAAACTTAACACTGGACTTCAAGCAACTCGGGCTATGAGCTTCTCCACCCTTCCTCCAGACTCTAGGACCTTGGTTTCCAAATGAAATACAAAACTTGCTCTCATCTGAAAAGAGGACTTTGGACCACTGGGCAACAGTCCAGTTCTTCTTTTCCTTAGCCCAGGTAAGACGCCTCTGACGTTGTCTGTGGTTCAGGAGTGGCTTAACAAGAGGAATACGACAACTGTAGCCAAATTCCTTGACACGTCTGTGTGTGGTGGCTCTTGATGCCTTGACCCCAGCCTCAGTCCATTCCTTGTGAAGTTCACCCAAATTCTTGAATCGATTTTGCTTGACAATCCTCATAAGGCTGCGGTTCTCTTGGTTGGTTGTGCATCTTTTTCTTCCACTCTTTTTCCTTCCACTCAACTTTCTGTTAACATGCTTGGATACAGCACTCTGTGAACAGCCAGCTTCTTCGGCAATGAATGTTTGTGGCTTACCCTCCTTGTGAAGGGTGTCAATGATTGTCTTCTGGACAACTGTCAGATCAGCAGTCTTCCCCATGATTGTGTAGCCTAGTGAACCAAACTGAGAGACCATTTTGAAGGCTCAGGAAACCTTTGCAGGTGTTTTGAGTTGATTAGCTGATTGGCATGTCACCATATTCTAATTTGTTGAGATAGTGAATTGGTGGGTTTTTGTAAAATGTGAGCCAAAATCATCACAATTAAAAGAACCAAAGACTTAAACTACTTCAGTCTGTGTGCATTGAATTTATTTAATACACGAGTTTCACAATTTGAGTTGAATTACTGAAATAAATGAACTTTTCCACGACATTCTAATTTATTGAGATGCACCTGTATATGTTCTGTAAAAACAACAGCAGCTTTCAGCCTGTCACCATGAGGCAAACATGAAAATTCAGACATACACTAGTAGTTCTTCAGAGGTTTCTTATTAGCTTGCGCTGCTTTTCCATTGTTTTTTTCTATGTAAACACGGACGCATTTGACTGTTGCTCGCATCTCTTGCAGTGTCTCATGCATGAAACGGCTTTATAAAAACGCGGTGCTCAAGTTAAAAGAAGTTCATTCCCATCTTCTTGCATGTTTTTCCTAATCCACTGCCCACTGACCTTCACTGAGCGCATCACACATGAGCGGTTAATAGGGGTGGAACGGTTCAACTTTCTCACGGTTCGGTTTGTATCACGGTTTCGGTACAGTTCGGTATGCTTAGGGAAAAACTATACTGTCAAATAAAAATAAAGAAAATAAGAATAATCTATTTAACTACAAGCAACAGCATAAATAAATACAATAGAGTAAAGATACAAATAAAATAAACACTGATTTTTAGTTTTTATAGCATTAGTTTCTTAGGTACAGAAATTGAATAAAGTAATCAAATGTAAAACAGCATTGCATATTTGACTGTATAAATTAAAGATTCATCTTTATTAAAGTTTGATTAATATTAAGAAAGTGCTATCACTTTAAGAGAATGCACTGATCCAGTGCACTGATACTGTACGTTCAGCCGGCTATGTCTGCTATAGGGTACTTAACAAGATGGGCATTTTAACACAATTTTTGTGTGAATTTGTCCATTCAAACACAATACTTCAGAGAGAGCTTAATATTTGCGCGCGTTCTGAGGCGCGGGTTTGCGCGCTTCTGATGAGCGCACGCACAAATCTTCTCACTGCACGTGCGAGCTCGCATCCTCTGGCTCTTAAATGTTTAAACTGGCAAAGCTTACATGAGTTTAGTTTAAACACAGATATCACCATGTGCTGTTCAGGTCTCACCTGTGTGCGCGCGCTATCAGCACCCGGGTGATGATGGAATAAATGCTCTTATTCCAGCATACGGCACTCGCAGTGAACAAGAGTGAATGGTCTGTCCACTTTTTTTTTTTTTCATTGCTGTTGTTGTAATGTATTGGGAAGCCAGAATTCGCATCCATCAACAGAAGCATACATTAGCCGAACCCTGTTTTTTTTACGTGTTATTTATAACAAACCATATTGCAGATGCTTGTCAGATTTAAGTTGAACCGCGGTCCTAGCGCGTGGCGAACCGTGTGTGGAGAACCGTACGGTTCGATTTTTTTCGCGAACCGTGCCACCCCTAGCGGTTAATCACGTGGTTGGATCATTCTTTTCTCTTTACTGTTATCATTGGCATATTGTCAGTGTCTAATTCTAACGTTTGATAATATTTCTATTCAAAATTCCTCTATTTCTATTCGCAATTCCTCGATTTCTAAAAAATAAAATCATGGCAAAACAAATTCGAATTAATCGATAAAACCTGAAAAATCACCCACCACTAGTGTCATCTGACTCGCACTGAAGCAGATGTTTAGTGGGATGTTCACGCTGCTCTTTTACAGTCAAACTGGATGCTTTTTGATGCTCAAAACAAAACAGTTTTTTGAACCTGAATCGCTCATTGCATGTAAAAGAGCAGCGTGAATATCCTGCTAAACATCAGATTTAGCATGAATCAGAAGAGTAAATGTAAAAATCTAAAACAAAACTTTGTGTATGTGTTGTATCATATTTGATAACTGAGCAAAAATATGCAATTTGGTGCTGATGCTGATATTTATATGATGAAATATAAATGTAAATCAGTGAGATCTTTATAACAGTGCAGCAGATACTGACATAAAATGATCTAAATATCAGTGGTCACTCTATATCTCCAATAATATGTCTTAGTAAGATGAGATTGAAATGATTCAAACATAATGCAATGCAATGCTGATTGAGAGATGAAGAAATAAACGCTCCTCAGAAGATGTGAGATGTTTTGGAGGCTTGGGAAGATCATTCCTCCGCTGAGGAACAGTGAAAGTAAAGCTTCTGGAAACAAACACTCCTCAAAAGATCAGATTTGAGACACACTGATTTTTCTAGAAAATGATTGATGGAGAATCAAGTAAAGCCGAGCTGCTTCAGTCCAGTAAGTGTTCATCTGGAAATATCTTACTGATGTTATTCTGATGTTTACTTGATAAAAATCAGTCAAGATTTGAGAGCAAAAAACACGTGAAGCACCAGCTGAAGCTGGACGTTTGTACAATTACACTAAAAGACTTTTAACTTTAAAAAACCCTAAACTATCAATCAGACGACAGAAGGCACGGAGTAGATTGTGTGAAACAGCAATGTTTGATCATGTTGATCATTTAGAGCCTTTTAGAATGGTTTATAGGCTATAAAGTGTGCAGCAGACCTGAGTGCGTGTGTGTTCACAATGAACAAATGAAACAAACAAGCCATCGTCTCTCACGAGGGCCATTGAGACGCCTTAGCAACAGGTTGCCGAGTGACCTCATCCCATAGTTATCTGTGCGAGTGCTCAGTCTCTGTCAGCGTGTATCGCTCTTTATATCCGTCAGTGATCAGACAGAGAATCTGCTTCTCTAGAGTCCTGTTTCTATCAAAGGACGCGAGGGCCGTTATGTGGGTCGATGCTGTAAGTGGGCCAGAGATCTGCAGCACCGGCTTTACTTTCAAACGTCAGCAACAATACAAACTACCAGTTTTGGGGGTAACGCATTACAAGTAATGCGAGGTACATAATCAGATTACTTTTTTTCAAGTAACGAGTAAAGTAACACATTACTTTTAAATTTACAGTGAAATATCTGAGTTACTTTTTCAAATAAGTAGTGCAAGGTACTTTGTTTCCCATGTTTTGATTGACAGCTCTCCTGCCCCTGTGTTGAGGGAAATCAGGAGTGAGGTTCAGAGGCAGTTCCTTCAGTATGAGGCTTATCACTTTCACTTTTGGTGTGAAAGGGTCCTTACAGCTATCAAAAATATAACTTTTGGGTTTTTTGTTGTTAAAAAACAAATAAGCAAGCCCAGTCCAGGTGACAAAAGGTCATGCAAAAGTAACATAATACATTACTTTCCATAAAAAGTAACTAACACAATTAGTTATTTTATGGCGTAACACAATATTGTAATGCATTACTTTTAAAATTAACTTTCCCCAACATTGCAAGCTACTAACTAAGGTAGAAAACTACACTGACACAACTGGACAAACATTAGTATGAATATAGAGCTATCAGATAAACATCATTTTAACAACAAGAACACTAGAGCGACAAAGATTTTACTCGAAGTAAAACTAGAAAACAGGGAATAAGGAGCAGATATGAACTCAGCATTTCATTACGTGTGTGTGTGTGTGTTTCAGCTGGAGCTCCAGGGTCAAGAGGTCGTAGTGTACGACCAGAGCTCGTCTGACCCCGCCTCCCTCTCATCAGAGGCCTTTCTCAGCGTCCTGTTGGCCAAGCTGGAGAAGAGTTTCCCATCGGTCCACCTGCTCTCAGGTTCACATCACACACACACACTTTACCATTATTTTTTGAGTCTTCTGCTCATATATCATTATTTTGACTCTAGTATTTGAG
This sequence comes from Spinibarbus caldwelli, assembly GCA_039654775.1. NCBI lineage: Eukaryota > Metazoa > Chordata > Actinopteri > Cypriniformes > Cyprinidae > Spinibarbus > Spinibarbus caldwelli. Next base: position 1,634,171 of record CM077228.1, on the reverse strand, counting down.
GTACAAACACTTAGTTCAGCTCTAGTATGACCTCATTATTACATAACCGCACACATGTATGTGTGTGTGTGTGTGTGTGTGTGTGTGTGTGCGACTCTCACCGCTGTCATTACACAGGAAGTGAATCCAGAGGTGGAGAGGAACTGAAGCTCACCTTAGTTTTGTTTCATGTATTTGTTCCTCTTTTCTCTGTCACTGCAATGTTTCTCTTGTTTTTCCATGCGGTGATCTGGTCAGGTTTGCTGATGTCATCGGTGAGACTCTGATAATCAGCTCAGAGTTGTGTAACACTAGAACACACAGCGATCAGACTGACGCATGATCAGATACCGTATCATACGTGACCATAATGAGGTCAAAGAGATGAACATCTGATTGCTTCTTACTGTTGTTCTCGATTGCTAACACACTATAACTGATTCATTTGGCCCAGTTTTCCAAACCATTCATACAGTTCTCGAAACAAAGACACGTTTCTCAAAACGTTCAACATATTTCACCTGCTTTCACACATTGCAATTTGCTCAGTGTTTTCAAAACTCTACACAAGAACAGCATCATTTTGCACAGGTTTAACCATGTTCTCATGTAGAAAACACAAACACACAATATAACTACCTCAAGAATCACAAAATAGCACAAATAGCACACATTTATTCATGTGTGAACATTAAAACTGTTGACACAGCAGTCAGAATCTCAGGATGATATGAACTAGAACACATCATTATGTGTTTTGGGAAATGAATCCTGGTAGTGGGAGACAAAGAGGAATAGGAGGAGAAAAGAAAAATGAAGGGGATGAGGTCAAAGGTCATTTGTTGCTGTGAAATATAAAGGACTATAGTTGAGCATGTTCTTGTGCATGGAATGAGTATAAGGAAAGCTGGCCTGCAGACTCATCTAAAGGGTTTTTACACTATTTACACATTACATAGTAGCAGTACTTCAGATGAGAGAACTTTCTCTATTCTTTGTACCTAAATACTGAATTGATTTGTAGCCAAGTACTTCTTACATGAACTGTATTTGTGCAGAACTGAGAGTCGACTGTCTAGGGGAGGCAGAAAAATTCAGAATACTAAGAAACCGCTATAGTATAACAAATACAGTAAGGATATTACCAATACTGTAATGCAACTTGACAGAGGATGCTGAATTTATTTATTTATTTATTTACAGTAACTGACAGTATATTCTAATGTGTGTTTACTGTATATTCTGTTGTTTGGTTTTTTGAACTTTTTCCTCGTCTAGTGCTTTTCATCTACTGTAAGTACTACTACTTTACAGTAGTGTAATGAAAGTAAACTTTTCTTAAAGTTTATTGCTGTGTTTTACTGTATCTGCACCCCTCTATTTGTGCTGCATACTGTAACAGACATTGACTTGCAAAATGTTTCCTGTTTTTGAAGGTTTTTGTAACAGTGTTTTGAATTGATATCTCACTAGTGTTCTCGAGACAGTCTGTGTATTTGACATATTTGTGTGTCATCTGAGGCTAAAGTTAGAGTCTGACAAAAGAGAATGTGTTTTTGACTAATATGTTTGACCTGGAAGTTTGAAGTTTGCACAAGTTGGTGTGTAGTTTTGAGATTGTGTTTATCGTTGTGAGAAAATGGTTAATTGTTTCATGAATTGTGTGTTAGCAATCAAACAGTAAGGTGACCTCTGTTAAACGGCCCTATTAACATAAATATTCGTTCCTTTTTTACTGTGAGACGAATAAGACACTATTCATATGTTTATTCATATTCATAATGTTTTTTTATCTCTATTAATATTTAAAATTATTTTTTATTCTTATATTTTCAGTTTTCATTTAACTGTTTCTTGTCATTTAATTTTCGTGAATTATGTTATGTGCTTTTGTCATTTCAGTTTTTTTAGGGTTAGTTTTAGTTCATATTTAGTTTTTATTTAATACATGTTAATTTTAGTGCTTCAAGTTTTTAAATATGACTGTTTAGGTTTCAATTAATTGTGTTTTTCAGTTTTACTCTGTTTTAGTTCAGTTTTACTTTTTATTTTATTTTTAGTTGTAGTTTTGTTTTTTTATTTTATAGTTAGTAATTTTAGTGCTTTAGCTTTTTAAAATATGACTAAGTTTAATTTAATTTCAGCTTTACGTTATTAATTAAACATTAATTTAATTTTAGTTCAGTTTTAGGTTTTATTTATTTCCATTTAATAATTTTAGTGCTTCGACTTTTGTTTTTCACCTTTAGTCTGTTTTAGTTCTGTTTTATTTTTTTATTTATTTTATTTTACAGTTAGTCATTGTAGTGCTTCAGCTTTTTAAATAAAATTACTATATAAGTTTAATTTAATTTCAGCTTTAATTATTTATTTCCAGTTAGTAATTTTAGTGCTTCAACTTAAACTTATTTAGTTGCCAAAGCAGCATTTCTCAAGCTGTAATTTTTAATTTTGTTGTGTTAATTTTCATCTAAAGTTGTTTATAGTGACAACAGACCAACACAAACCTGGATGCAAACTTAAAAACACGATTTGCTCGGCACATTAATCCTTTGAGGGTGTCTCTTTTAGCAGGTTTTTATCGTCACTGTCTTCATCCGGCCTCATAAACACTAGTTTGACCAAATGCACCGGTTCACAGCATGTTCTGTCCTGATCCGCAGGTGGTTTTGTGGCGTTCTCGCACCTGTTCCCAGGTCTGTGTGAAGGGAAGTCCACGCTGGTGCCGTCATGCATCTCTCAGCCCTGTCTCCCGGTCAGCAGCAGCGGGCCGACGCGGATCCTGCCACACCTGTACCTGGGCTGCCAGAGAGACGTGCTCAACAAGGTGACGCTCACTGCAGACTAGGGCTGGCAAATAAAAATCCACATTCGAATGCAAAAATTTTAGGTGTGCATCAGGCTGCATTATCAGTGGCACATGAGATGCGATGACGATGTAGGTGTCTTTGCATTTTAATGCTTTTTTAGCCTATCCAGTTGAACCCACTGGATGCGGCGCTGCTCATTGAAAATATTGCGGAAAAAGAGAAAATCAATGCGGAGAAGATTTACTTCAGCAAAACTGAAATCAAGCCGTTCCCACAGAATGCATTTGTGACCCTTGAGCACAAAAGCAGTCATAAGCAGCACAGGTGTATTTGTAGCAATAGCTAACAATACATTGTATGGGTCAAAATAATCGATTTTTCTTTTATGCCAAAAATCATTAGGATATTAAGTAAAGATCATGTTCCATGAAGATATTTTGTAAATTTCCTACTTTAAATATATAAAAATTTAATTTTTGATTAGGAATATGCATTGCTTAAGACTTCATTTGGACAAATTTAAAGGCGATTTTCTCAGTATTTAGATTTTTTTGCACCCTCAGATTCCAGATTTTCAAATAGTTGTATCTCAGCCAAATATTGTCCTATCCTAACAAACCATACATCAATGGAAAGCGTATTTATTCAGCTTTATGACTGGTTTTGTGGTCCTGGGTCACATATTTATCGCATTTTCTATAGGGATGTATCACCGTTGCACTCGCGTCTCGCACAAGAGAGCCGCATGTTTAGAAAGCCATGTAAAATTAATGTAACTTTTAAAAAAACGTCTCGAGACTTCATGGTGGTTTTTCCCCATCCCACTTCAAAGTACTCTTTGTGATTGGATTTCATTCCTATGTATTAAACTATACATACATACATAATGCTATTTTGTTTCTAATTGTTTAAGCAACTTAATTAATTATATTTGGTTTATAAACATTATTTTAAATTAAATTTTTTTCAAAGATAGTCCTGTTATTTTATTGCTTTGAAGAAACGTGCATTAGTAATATTTTCCTCGATGCGCCCTCTTGTGGCCTCAGGACAGAAGCCAAAAGCTTTTTCCCCCTAATTGAAATTATGCCGCTTAAATTCGAATATAATTCGAATATTGATAATATTTAAGTACAAAATTCAAATTCAGTTTTTATTTAATACAAGTTAATAATTTTAGTGCTTCAAATTTTTAAATATGACTGTTTAGGTTTGCCTTAATTGTGTTTTTCAGTTTTAGTCTGTTTTAGTTCATTTTTTCCTTTTATTTTATTTTTTTGTATTTTATTAGTAATTTTAGTGCTTTTGCTTTTTTAAATGTGTTTATTTAAGTTTAATTTCAGCTTTAGTTTGTTTTAGTTCAGTTTTAGGTTTTATTCATTTCCATTTAATAACTAATGCTTCAAATTTTAAATATTACTATTTAGGTTTCATTTAATTTTGTTTTTCACTTTTAGTCTGTTTTAGTTCTGTTGTATTTTTTATTTATTTATTTTATTTTATATTTATTTATTTATTTATTTAATTTTACAGTTAGTAATTTTAGTGCTCCAGCTTCTTAAAAAAATTACTATATAAGTTGACTATAAATTTCAGCTTTAGTTATTTATTTCCAGTTAGTAATTTTAGTGCTTCAACTTAAGTGTTAATTTTCATCTAAAGTTATTTATGGTGATGACAGACCAACACAGTAGTTTTTTTTGCCATTTTGCTGATGTCTGTGTTCCCGCAGGAGCTCATGCAGCAGAACGATATCGCTTATGTGCTCAACGCCAGCAACACCTGTCCCAAACCAGACTTCATCCCCGACTCGCATTTCCTTCGTGTGCCGGTCAACGACAGCTTCTGCGAGAAGATCCTGCCCTGGCTGGACCGATCCGTGGAGTTCATAGGTCAGACACCATCATATATGTATGCGTCTTTGCAGTTTTTAATTTTTTAATTTTTCCATTCCAGAGGGAACGTTCCATGACCATGGCAGTTCAGGAAAAGTCTGAGTGTTTTGGTTTAATATAATCAATCCATTTACTCCATATTTAAAAAAAAATAAATAAAAATCTTCTTAAAGAGAGATTTTTTCCCATCACATATATATTATTTATTATATCAATCCATTCTTCAACTGTGGCTCTGGTTTTAACCATTTCTTTTTAATTACTTTTTTACTAGCTGCCAGAAAAATCAGTTTCTTGTTCCACCCACATCTTTGAAGTTTCTAATAGTATTTTGAATTCTTATTTTCAGTTTTCATTTTAATTTTAGTGTATTTTTCATTGTTTATGTTATGTGCTTTATTCATTTATTTTTTAAATATTCACTATATTAACAATTTGTTGTTTGTTTGTACAATGTTTTAGTTTGTTTTAGTTCAGTTTTTGTTTTTGTTTATTTCATATTTAGTTTTTATTTAATCCCAATTAATAATTTTAGTGATTCAACTTTTTAAATTTAGGTTTCATTTTATTTGTTTATTTTTTATTTTACAGTTTTTATATTTTATTTTTATTTTTTTTAAATATTACTAATTATGTTTAATTTAATTTCAGTTTTATTAAGTTTTAGTTTTTATTTAATACCAGTTAATAATTGTAGTGCTTCTGCTTTTTCAAATATTACTCTTTAGGTTTAATTTATTTTTATTTCTGTTTAAGTTTGTTTCATTTCAGTTTTAGTTTTAGTTTCCATTTTAATTAACATTATTTCCAGTTCATAATTTTAGTGCTTCTGCTTTTTTATATATATATATATATATATATATATATATATATATATTACAACTTTACATTTTACAGCATTTTTACACAAGTGCCTAAAACGTTTAACAGTACTGTAGCTTTGCAGGTAGGGTTCTTGAAGCGTCTTGGAGACACAGTTCTTCTGGATTTAGTCTGTCTCAGTTTGTTCTGTTTCTTCATGTCATTCCAGACAGACTGGATGATGATCAGATCAGATCTCTGTGTGGAGCAAACTAAAATCTCACTGGATTATTACAATTAATAGCAAAATTAATGTTTGGAAATGTAAACTGATATTTCCTACTGATGCACTACAGCAAAAGATAGAAATAACTGACTTAAAAACATTTTTAGCTGCTGAAAATACTAGTGTTCTAATCATTTTGGCCACCACTGTATTTTCACAGGTTTCATAGACACAATCAGACACGATCATGTGATTGTAGAAGTAATAATGAGGGTCATGTTGAGAGTGGGAGGTCAGCTGACAGGAAGTGTTTTTGTGTGTTTCCTGTCAGAGAAAGCCAAGGCCAGTCACGCCAGAGTCCTGGTGCACTGTCTGGCGGGAATCTCTCGCTCGGCCACCATCGCCATCGCGTACATCATGAAGAGGATGGACATGTCGTTAGATGAAGCGTACAGGTACTACAGCAGATTCTGTGAGCCTTAATTCACCTGTGTTAATTAAAGGGTGAATCTCAAACACGCCCAGCTCATATTTCAGCATCAGATCAACAGAATCTTCCTCGTATTATGATATTATTATTATTATTATTATTATTATTATTTTGATGACAGTTCAACACATTCTGACTACTGTCATGCAAAAAAATTTACTTACACATGACAATACTTGTTGAGGTGAATTTAATTTGTAGATATCTTGCAATTTATATTTTGTTTATATTTTGCAATTCTGATTTTCTTGTAATTATGAGTTTATAACTTGCAATTTTGACTTTTTTCTCGTAATTGTGAGTTTATATCTTGCAATTTTGACTTTTTTCTCACAATTCTGACTTTTTTTCTCGCAATTATAACTTTTTTCTTGCAATTGCGAGTTTATATCTTACAATTCTGACTTTTTTATTGCAATTGCGAGTTTATTTCTTGCAATTCTGACTTTTTTCTCACAAGTCTGACTTTTTTCTCACAATTTTGACTTTTTTCTTGCAATTGCGAGTTTATATCTTGCAATTTTGACTTCTTTTCTCGCAATTCTGACTTTTTTCTCGCAGTTCTAATGACATTTTTTTAGAATTGTGAGATAAAAACTTGCAATTATCGATCCATCTCAAATCTGTGTCTGATCTTACCACATGTGTGTCCGTTCGCAGGTTCGTGAAGGAGAAACGGCCGACCATCTCGCCCAACTTCAACTTCCTGGGTCAGCTGCTGGACTTCGAGAAGAAGCTGAAGAGTGCGAGCGATGCGCCGCTGAAACCCAGACCGCCGCTGGACGAGCAGAAGCCGGAACCGCTGACGATGCCCTGCGTTCTGGCCGGCGTCCCCGAGGAGCATCTTCTGGCCCGGGCGCTCTGCAGCCTTCAGCTCGGCGAAGAATCAGAGGAGAACATCCGGCCCAAACGCTCCTTCTCCCTGGACATCAAGTCGTATGGCGAGCCCGGAGCGTCTCTGCGAGCGTTTCCCGTCGGCGAACCCTGCCAGTTCTCGCCGGTGCAGGAGGTTTCGGAGCAAAGTCCGGCTGAAGATCAGGCGAACAAAACGCTCCAGCGCAGCGGCAGTGTGGATGGAGCTCCGTCTAAAACGGCCAAAGCGCTAAAAGGCTGGCATTCAGACATCGTCCTCGGACCCGTAACCGGAAGCTGGTTTCTCTCCTCCGAGTCGGCGTGCTTCTACGGCTGTGCTCCGGGTCTGGAGGCGGTGAGGAGACGAGGCCGGCAGCGCAGCGGAGACGGAGGAGACTCTCGCAGGAGCTGGCACGAGGAGAGCAGCTTTGAGAAGCAGCTGAAGCGCAGGAGCTGCCAGATGGACGGCATGACGGACAGCCGATCCCGAGAGGAGATGGCCAAGAGGAGCAGCCAGTCCAGCTTCTCCGGCAGCATGGAAATCATCGAGGTCTCCTGAGGACTCATTTTGTTTCTTTGATTTGTTCTCATTCAGATTTGGACTCGGCACGGACACATGCATGAAGGTGGAGAGTCTCTCTGAAGGCCAGACATCCAGTACCTCGCAATACAAATTAAGGGGAGACACTGCAGGCAAAAACACTTTTTTCATGCACCTCTCAAGTTTGAGATTTTGGGCTTTTCATAAAGTGTTTTTTCAGACTAGTGGAAAGAAAACATCCAAAAAACACTGTTAAGGTTTACAGACTTTTATTGCAGTTTATCTATTTGTGTGAATAGATTTCAATTACAATACATATTTTTAAATGCCATTTTCTCAAAATGAGTTTTTTCTCCTACACTGAGCCATAAATCTCCACTTCAGTAGCACTTACACACACCAAACTTTACATTTTTATTCCTGCCTATATTTGGGTTTTACAGAGGGATTTGTTCATATATAATTTGCTTGATTATATACAACATTTTAATCCCCCCAAAATTGTGAAAATATAGTGTTTTCTGTCCGTTCTAAGCATTTTCTGAATTATGGAGTGACAAAAATGAGATACCCAAAATTCCCTTTGTAAAGACTTTTGACTCTAATATGTCAAAAAAATTAAACAAGAATTTTGAAACTGAAATCATCCAGTGTTTAGATTTTTGTACAATAAATTTATGCAAATTAGTGTATATTTCATTAAATAATGACTCATTTGCATATCTAAACCTAACATTTTAGAAAACTTGTAATGCAAAAAATGTTTGCAATTATCAGTGTAATCAATTAGCTGGGTAAGGCAATAACTATTAGTTATTTTTTTACCCTATTCACCTGCAGTGTCTCGCCTTAAGGCAAGACACTACAGATAAACAGGGCAGACCTTAACCCCATAAGTGTCACCCCCATTTTTGAACATAGATGTGAAAGTGCACTATCCAAACTTAATTCATGAACGCGTTGGAATACAGACCTAAGGTTTACAGACTACAGAATAAAGACCTCTTTTTTAATAAGACAATCTGCAGATTACTGCAGAAGTGGAATCATTTCAAAATATTAAAGTATCAAAAAGTTATAGAAGTTTAAATTTACTGTAAAGAAAATGCACTGTAGCAATTTTTATTTTATTTTATATAAAATAAATATTTTAGAAAATATTTTTGAATCCAAAATTGCTATAAAATGAAAGGCTTATGTCTAAATAAGTTAAGTTTCAAATTTGAAGTTGATATAAAAAAAAAATTGAGGTACCTGTGAGAGTTTATTTAGGGTGTTATACCACAAAAAGCTACCGGGTGCCATCAAAACTCCATTGAATGTTTTTTGATGCATTTTTCTGTCACAAATGTCTCAATTTCTCTGTCAATATTAATTCTATCAAAAAATAACAACCAAATATGGAATCTTGAGACTCAGACCTTTCCGACAATATGTATCTTGTCAAGATTATAAAAAATTTAGATTCTAAAAGACCGTAATACATTTTGTAATATGAAACTTGACTCCACCCACTAAGGGGAGGAGACCGCTGAAATATTTTAAAGTACCATTTCCATGGTAACGCAAAGTCTGATTTAAAAATGGTTTTCACAGGATGAATTCTGAGGTTTTATGCTTTCAAATGATATATATAAATGATATGATGATTACTAAAATATGTGATAGAGAAAAAGCCATTGGGCCCACCTGTGGGCCGGTGATACTTAAGGGGTTTAATATACAGTCAAACCAAAATTTATTCAGACACCTACAACATTTCTCACATTATCACAGTTTATTCGCTATACTTTAGAAAATGGTAATAAAACATGAGAAGAACTCAGAGTTAAACTGTCAGAACAAATTCATCTTGATAATGTCAGATAACTTTGATAGAAAGGTATGTAATGAGTTCGGTTGAATAGCTGCAAGCTGTTAAAATTAAGAACACAATTAGATAATACCAATTTAGCTCAACCAATTACCAAGCAATGCTTCATTTTGTTCAGTGTGTGGTGTAAAAAGATCACATTAGCAATTAAAGAAAAACACTTCAGCAAAACATGCTCAGGTCAAAGTGTCTGAATAATTTTTGTTTCCAAATTTTTATCAATTTTACTGGTAGTCCACTGTATGAAGAATTTTTGGGTATAATATGTCACAGTTTACTTTATTTTGCTATCCTCACTTACATAAATGAACTATAGTGTTCTGCACCCATTAGTAAAAAAATATCAAAAATTATATCTGGAGTCTGAATAATTTTTGCTTTGACCAGCTGATTGATTACATCAAGAATTACAAAAATGAAATTTATATATTTAAAAATATACATAATTATTTAACTTACATGCATTATTCAGTGTCAGAATTAGTTATACACATATAATTAATTCTATAATTAAATATGGGCTAATTTGCATACATTTCCAGCACATAAATCTGAACATTTAATAAATCCAGGTTGAATATTCTTGTTTTATTTTGCTGACATTAAAGTTTGCTTTTTTTTGACAGGAGGTTTTGGACTCCCCTTTTTATCAGAAAATACTGTCAACAGACAGAAAGCAATTACGTTTTCATCAAGTGTGAATGATGTATGAACAAACCCCTCACTAAAAGCCTTCAGAATATAGATAGGAATAAAACTGTCAAGTTTGGTGTATGTAAGAGAAAAAACTCTTCAAAGATATGGATTGCATTTGGAATCTACAGACGCAAAAAATATATAAACTAAAGTGCAATAAAATAAACACTTAAATGTGTATTTTGGATGTTTTAGTCCACTAGTCTGAAAGAAGCAAAATAGAGCTCAAAACTGAGTAGTGTCTTGCCTTAAGAGCATCTTTTGATGTATTTTTGACATGCATGTGTTGAATTATGATCTCAGGAAGTTGCGAATCTGTTGGAGATCTAGAATCAAACACACACACACACACACACACACACACACACACGTGATATGCTCGTTTCTATCAAGGTTGAACAGACGTGACGGCTCTGTTTCTCTGATTCACTGATGCTGCATCCAAAACCCTTGAACCTCCAGCAGCTTCTTCACACGAGATGTCAGACCTGATGAGACACAGACGAGAAACACTTCATTAGTCTGAGCACTTTACAGCCAGAAACCCTCTCTCCTTCATTGGTGCTTTAGTGTGGAACAAATGATCCAGAACAGTGTTGATGTTCATAGACTCATACTGAGCTGTGTAGGTTTATTGTGCAGGTTTACCTTCTTAAATGTTCGTCAGAGGTCATGAACTTGTTCCTCGGATCTCTGGTCATCAGCATTGAATCGTCTGTTCCAGGATCAGCTAAAAGACTCCTTCAGACCGTCCTGAAACCATCTTCCTCTGATCTGCGTTTGATGAAGGACAGAATCAGAGTTTCCTAAAGCTGTGAAAATTTAGCTGAAGACCGAACGAATCAGAAGCAGCGACTGAATCACAAGTCTCTGAATCACATTCGACATGCTTTTACACAGGCCTCAAATCTACAGTGATCAGTGTTTTATATTTTTACAATAAAGTCAAATGACTGATATAATCATTCATAAGACAGATCAGCCATTATTTTTTGTGATTGGTGTCTCAGATGGTACTGCTGTGAGATGAACGAGAGCGTTTCTGGAGATATTAATCAATAGCTGTTTATTGATTGTTGAAATAAAACACAAGTGGCGCTTGCACATCTTCAGCTGTCTCCATTAAAACAGTAAGGCGTTTACAGCTGATCATCTGGATCCATAGGTGGCGCTGTGACACTCAAGTGTGTGAATACATTATAATATACACTTAATAGTATATAAAACACCATTTAACTGGATCCACTTTATTTTGCAGACTGTGTGAGACTTTTGTTTCATTAACCACTATTGATAAATAACTACGATTAAAACTAGGTAAACTGTAAAAACTATTTCCGCCACAAACCAGTGTGTTTAATAAATTGTATGATAACTACCAGTTTGTAATCTCAAGCGACATAACAGACTGTTTTTGTGAAGCTAAAATAACTGAAAGCAAATAACAATGGAAATCTCGCACAAATGGCCGTGCTGTTCCAGCTTTGATTGGACCGCAGAAGATCACGTGATCATTTTCTCCTCAGGGAAATGGATTTTTAACAATTAAGTTACTGATAAACCTTTAAAGACAGACCTGTTGTTCTGAGCTCTGGGGTTGTTAATCGTTTGTATACACATTTTTCGAATCCATCAGTTCGCATTAATTCAACTTATTTTTAAAGTAATTGTTTAATAGCTGAATTCATGATGAAAAACTACATTTCCCAAGATGCTGTACAGAAGAACCACCAAAGAATAAAATGTAGCATCCCATTGGTTGACAATCATATAAACATTCACCGTGCTATACATGCAGTTTGCTGACAATTCTGGAATTTCGGTCAAATACATGCTTATAAAACATACAATATGCTTCGAATGATCGTTCATATCTAGCCTATAAGTACTTCAGCGAAGGGATGCAGGCTAATCATTGTGAGATATTTTTTGAGTGTTATTGCTATTAATATTATTTTCTAAAATAAGGTACGTGTAATATAAAAGTACATATGTGACGAAGATGTTTTTGGAACAAGTCAAGTCTCACGTGCAGTGTATACGTCACCGTCTGAATCCGTTCACTTATTTCGTTCAGTCCTCTCTGATATAGTCCACTCAACTGCCACACACTATATAGGGATTAGTGAACGAGTGAAGGAGTGAGCGATTTCAGACACAGCTTGTATCTCTCTATCACTCTCATTGGCGCCCCTTCAGCTGGTGGCGCCCTGTTTCTAACCCATACCTTTGTCCTCAAAGATGTTATTTTGTATTATGAAAATCCAAAGCTATTATCTGCTGAACATGTTGTTAATTTTCTTATATTGAATGCAAAATTCTTCATTCATGAACAAAAATAGCTTAAATCACCTTTTTTCTTGTTGAATTGGACTTATATATATATATAAAAATTATATATATATATATATATATATATATATATATATATATATATATATATATATATATATATATTCGATTCGATTCGACTATGCCATTTCCCTTATTAAAGTTCATAGTCTTATTTGTCTTTTTGTCTGATTTTCAAATGTTTTTTTTGAAATCATTGTAATTTTGTGATTCTCCTAGTAGTTGGTTAATTTGGTTCATATGAGGAATTTTTGAAAACTCAATGGGAAGAATTGATGTGAAAAATACACACGGAATGCTTTCTTAGTGATGAACGATATCAGAAGTTCATAGATTACAGCAGCGGCCCTCTAGTGCTGCACGTGCGCTACAGCATCATCAACAACATGCGCGCACACACTTCAGAGCTTTATTACATTCCCAACCGTGTATTAATCAATATAAATTCACTTGACTTACACACCCAAACGTATTTAATAGCTTCATAATTGAAAAATTAAGATAATATACGCTACTGTTGTTGATGCGTCTATTCTCTTTCTCTGAAGAATCATGGGTAATGTAGTTTTTTCCACCAGGAATACCTCTCACCACAATGTTCTTTTTGTAATCCTGAATCTGAAACTCTCGCATAATTATTCTCTAAGTACAATTCTTCTAAAGATTTTTGGAAGCAGGTGTCGATTTTTGATACATTCAACAAAGTTATTAAAAACAGACGAATCTATCATTTTGGACCGTAATACTGTCTCCAATGATAACTCATTACAGGTAATAATTCATCCTGGGACGTTTAATATATATACAGCTGAAGTAATGTCTATTACACCCTAATTTAGTTTTTTCTGTAAAGATCTTAACAATATTTAATGACTAATTGAATTCAATTACTAGAAAGTGTATACAATATAAATTACCACCATGTATTATGTAGGTAATTAAGATTTTACATCCTTCATTTCTGTTTGACTTGTTGTATGCATTGCATGTTCTTTTAAAGTTAAATTAAATAAAAAACGAAAGAAAAAAGAAACGAAAAGAAAAAAAAACAAAATAACGGTAACGGCTAAGATTGACGGCTCTGATTGACCAATAAAAACGCTTCCAGTAAGACCCGCCCCTCGGAAGAGGATTGACGTCAGGATTCTCCGCCCTGCTGCTTCCTCTTTCACAGTGGCCGTCAGCGAGAGACACCATGAAGGCGTCTGGCACAGTACGTAAAATCCTTTTAAAATCATTCCACAGTCGCTTAAACCTCACAGTTGTACATCGAAAAAACACATAAGACGCTAAACTATCCATAAGAGTGACTTTACCCGACAAGTGTTTAGAATTAAAGCTCTAGATTTGCTTTGACGTGCTGATTGTGGCGGAGAGAGGAACATGGCGGCTGTAGAATGACTCCATGTGCTCATCATTGAACACTCACGTTACACATCTCAGGATTTTGAGTTCATTCGCTGTCTAACTCACTCTCAAGTGATTTATTCTTATTTTAGGCTGTTTTATTGAAGTTATGTGTTGAGCTCCGCGGTTGTCTACCACAGGCGGTGTTTTCTGAGCGCTAATCGCAAGCGGATCATGTAGCCGCACGAAGTGCCCGTATTTTAGCCTGATTTAGTAGCGATGCATGTGTTCTGTGCGCTTTTAAGTAAATATGAATCAGGTTTAGCTAAATACAGATCAGTCAAAGATGCTCAGTCATGATACTACCTGCGGGGTTTAGTTGGTAAAGCTTTAACATGTTAATTTACTGCTAAAGGTGTCAGCAAAAGAGAAAGTTATGAAATACACACCAATCGTGAAATATGTACTTAATACATAGAAAATTGGGGATGATGTATAAACAATTTTCACTTTGAGATTGCTAGTAAATTAAAAAAAATAATTACAAAGAAATGGCAAGCAACACAATGTATTATAAATGTATATTTTTGAAATAGAAAAATTAGAAATGTAGAGATGTTTTCTTAAAACACATTCAGTTTTTCTTTATTTACAATTTAGAGAAAAAAAAACAAAATTGCAGTGCAGGTTTACATCCTTCTCTAATCATTCACACCTGAACTAGTCAAGTATTCAGATTCAGGATTCCTGGTGAATTCATGTAGGACTCGAGCTAATGTTGTTTGTGTTTATCTCTCTCTCTCTGCAGCTTCGGGAGTATAAGGTTGTTGGGCGTCTCTTGCCCTCTGCTAAAAACCCCGCACCCCCTCTGTACCGCATGAGGATCTTCGCCCCAAACCATGTGGTGGCCAAGTCTCGCTTCTGGTACTTCGTCTCCCAGCTGAGGAAGATGAAGAAAGCCTCCGGAGAGGTTGTCTACTGCGGCCTGGTACGAATAGGGCTGTTTGATTCCCAGATGGGTTTTGGAGTCGATTCCCTTTGCCTAATTGGTATTTGTTAGTAGTATGTCATTTGACACTCAGTATTACAGAATAATACTGATGACAAATCTCAGTTTTAGTGAGTGTAAGGTGGTGGTCAGTAATATACGTTCTCACATACAGCTTTATTGCAGTGCTTCAGCTAGACATACCATGACTTAGAAATGCGTAAAAGAGCATCTGCAATAGTTTTTTTGTTTTAACCAATTTATTGAAAAGAATAGTCTGAAAGAACCAGTTTGCTGAAATGAATCAGACATCCCTATTAGTGAGCAAACGATGTGAATTAATGGTTCACTCTATTGAAGGCTGTTAAAGAAGAGTCGGTTTTCTTTTGACGGAGGGGGGTGGATTCCCTTTGGCAGTGAGTGCCATGAATTTCACAAACACAACTTTGCGTTCAACCTGCACACACAAACCCAAAGGTCATTTCTTGCCAGTGTCATGCCCTTGCCATGTGTGCGAAAAGAAACCCCGAACCCTGTCGCCTTTCATAGGCTGTAAAATGTGCCGCTGAAAGTGAATTCAAGGTGCGACACGATCCTGCTGCATGAGTGATGCTGCTCTGTTACTCTATATCAGCCATCGTTTCTTGTGTGAAAACATGACTCGGTTCGTTTTTGACAGGTGGGGTTCGATTCCCTTTTTTGACGGATGAGGGTCAATTTCCTTTTTTTGATGGGGTGGGGTCTTCCTTTTTGATGTGTGGGGTTCAGTTCCCTTTTTTGACGGTTTAGGGTCGATTCCATTTTTTGACAGGTGGGGGTTGATTCCCTTTTTTGATGGATAGGGGTTGTTTTCCTTTTTGATAGATGTGGGTCGTTTCCCTTTTATTTGATGGGTCTGTTCCCATTTGTTGATGTGTGGGGTTTAGTTCCGTTTTTGACAGGCTAGGGTTGATTCCATTTTTTTTTTTTTTTTTTGGTGGGTGGGGTTTGATTCCCTTTTTTGATGGATGGGGGTCAATTTCCTTTTTGTTTGACTGATGGGGGTCGATTCCCTTTTATTTGACAGGTCGGTTCCCATTTGTTGATGTGTGGGGGTCAATTCCCTGTTTTGACGGGGTAGAGGTCGATTTTCCTTTTTTATTTTTATTTTTATTTTTTATTTTTTTTTTTGATGGGTTGAGGTTCGATACCCCTTTTTGGACTGAGGGGGTTGGTTCCCTTTGGATTGATTCTTTTTGCAATCGATTCTGAGTCACTAGTAATGAAAGCATTAAGCTTAGAGCTTTTCCGGTTACTTTGAGATGCTACAAAATAGTGCGTTTAATGTAGTCGAGCTGTAACTCATGAGCTTTCTTCCTGTTTCTGAGACAACATGCCTGGAGTTTAACCACTTGTTTATTTCCATATTGTGTACTTGCACAGGTCCATGAGAAATCGCCCCTCAAGGTGAAAAACTTTGGCATCTGGCTGCGTTACGACTCTCGCAGTGGAACCCACAACATGTACCGCGAGTACAGAGACCTGACCACGTCTGGAGCCGTCACTCAGTGCTGTGAGTTTCACAAACACACTCACAGTCAGCCTGCACACATAAACCCAAAGGTCATTTCCTCCCAGTGTCATGCCCTTGCCATGTGTGCACAAAGAAAAACCGAACCTTGTCGCCTTTCTTAGGCTGTCAAACGTGCCACTGAAAGTGAATTCAAGGTGCGACATGTGACCCTGCTGCACGAGCGATGCTGCTGTTTTTACTCTGTAGTAAATGTCATGTATTTGATTTGTGCATCAGATCGTGATATGGGTGCCAGGCATCGTGCCCGCGCTCATGCCATCCAGATCATGAAGGTGCAGATCATCGCAGCCAACAAATGCCGCAGACCCGCTATCAAGCAGTTCCACGTGAGTTTGCATGTTCAAATGAGTTTCTTTTATCAAATGCACATTTTATGCAACCATAATGCGAGTTATTTAAATTTTAATCTAAAGGCTTTAATATTTTGTTTCAATTCAACAGGACTCCAAGATCAAGTTCCCTCTTCCTCACAGGGTTCTGCGCCGCCAGCACAAGCCCCGTTTCACCACCAAGAGACCAAACACTTTCTTTTAAAGTCTATGTTTGTGCTTTTCACATTACAGATGAATAAAAGTGGAGAATATCCAAGTCTTGTTGTTGCATGGTTTTTAATTGACTCAAAGTCCTTGACTGATTAGTGAGATCCTTAAATATGTCTGTTTCAGGGGGAAATTTGTAAAAAGAAAACATTTTAGGACCAATAAAATTGTATTGTGACATTTGGGACAGTATGTGATTGAAAAATGTTACAATTGTTTATTTGTTCATTGTTTTTTTTTTTTCTTTTTTTTTTCTAATTATTGTTAGTCATATTTAAAATGAGGTTATCTGGTCATTGTGTCACTGCGAAATAGTGTAAGGCCTAATGAACTTTAAAGGAAAACCGTAGTAGACAATTATAAGACTATATTACTCTGGCGATGGAATTTGGTTGGTTTGTACATTGAACTTCATGTACAGTGAGTTTCTCTTAAAATCAAGAGTAAATATAGCTAACATTGGCAGGTGTTAATAAATCCTTTTTATTCGTACATTAACCCAGTGATGTAGTTGTAATATCAGTGACGGTGTTCACTCTATTATTTGTAGTTTGATAGCCACATGTTGAGGAAAATTGATGATTTTAATGAGCAGTGTTGGAAAGTAACTAGTTACATGTAACGAAATTATGTAATTTAATTACAAAATAACTAATCTGTTACAGTTACTGAGGGAAATGTGTAGTTAAATTAGTTACTTATGAAAATGTTAACTATTACAAAGGGGGTTACATCTGAATCATTACACACACACACACAGATTTGGTTATTTTATAAATTGTATTGACTGCTCTAAAATATGAGACACCAATGTTTGGCACGTCTATTTTATAACTTTTATTTCATATTTAGGTTTGTGTATATGTTTTTATTTTTTAAGATTTCCAAGGCATTGTTAGATGGCAGTGTTTCCTGTCATAGCTGTGCAAAGATTTGATTTCAAAAACAGCATCATAGCTATGAATCTATTTCTTGTTATGATTTTAAATCGGTATTTAACCTCAGAACGATCTCAAAGCAAAAAGAGATGCTAAAGTTTGATTTTGTGGTGGTTGTGTTTTAAAATGAAATTATTATAACCTTAATTCAAGTGAAGAAGGATTTTGAAAGTCTGGCAGTAATCAGTGTTGGGTACTACTGTAAGGTTAACCCTGCCTGCTTTAAAAGTTTGAAAATGATTAAAAGTTTAGAAAAACTAGAAATCTAAACTTAGAAAAGTAATCAAATGTAATCAGTCACATTACTTTAATAAAGTAATTGAGATAGTTACACTTCTTACATTTTAAATAGGGGAATTTGTCATCTGTCACCTATTACATTTCCAAAGTAACCTTCCCAACACTGTTAATGAGAACAAATATCTGAAATATTGCAACTGCGTTTCTCAGTCACCGCCACAAGATGCCAGAGTTTCTCCGCGAACGGAGCGTCTTTACAACATGCACTATGTACTATATCCTCCTGAGACCCAGCTATGGAGTTTTTGCCTCTGTAGTGGACATTCTATTTTAGTGAATTTCTCTTGAGACTTCACATGTCACAATTTTAAGTCTGGATGTCCTGTACAGAGCACATTCAGGGCTTTTTAGAGAAAGTAAATGTGACCCTGGACCACAAAACCAGTCATAAGGGTCAATTTTTTTAAATTGAGATTTATGCATCATCTGAAAGCTGAATAAATTGCTTTCCATTGATGTATGGTTTGTTAGGATAGGACAATATTTGGCCGAGATACAACTATTTGAAAATCTGGAATCTGAGGGTGCAAAAAAATCAAAATATTGAGAAAATCATTTTTAAAGTTATCCAAATGAAGTTCTTAGCAATGCATATTACTAATCAAAAATGAAGTTTTGATATATTTACAGTAGGAAATTTACAAAATATCTTCATGGAACATGATCTTTACTTAATATCCTAATGATTTTTGGCATAAAAAAAAAAATCAATAATTTTGACCATTACAGTGTATTTTTGGCTATTGCTACAAATATACCCCAATGACTTAAGACTGGTTTTGTGCTCCAGGGTCACAAATGTTTGGAAGTTTCACCATGACCACACCCTCTCCTTGGTCTTTAAAGATGGCTAAATTTAATTTAGTGAAAAATTTTACATCCTTATGGAAATATGATTATATTTTGTAATTTTCATATATGGAGATTCTGGGCTATTTTGCCTCCATAACATGACTAGTGGAAAGAAAAGTAACAATTACAATATGTTTCTATAAAGGCTGTTTCTAATTAATTTTTTCTCATGTACTGAGCTGAACATTCCCACTTCAGTAGCACTTACATACAACAGACTTTCCATTTTTTTACAGAGAGGTTTGTTCATATGTCAGTCCCATTTATTTATATTACATTTTGTTCCTAAAAATTAATTATGGCTGTTACAGCAGCCATCATTTTCTGATTTGTGATAAAAAGTGAAAGGAGGTGTCCAAAACCTCCTCTGTGAAACCTTCAACACTAATATTTCTTCTATTGTCAACATTTGTAAGTCGCTTTGGATAAAAGCGTCTGCTAAATGACTAAATATAAATATAAATATATAATGTATATAATTTTGAAGAACATTTGAATAATTACATCAATAATTACAGAATTGCATGACTCGCAATAAGAATATTTATTAAGAAAGTAAATAAAGTCAATTTTGATTACATTGACTTTAATAACAGTTTAACCCAATTTTTTTGTTTGCCTCTTTTGCATTAAACTGTCCTGAGTAGAGTAAATGTCTGAAAACACAGTTCTCCCACACACTACCTGAGTCAGAAGCGCTGACCCAGCAGCTCACGGCCCACGGCAGCCAATTTGATTGATTGGACTGAGAGTTCCTACATTCAGGACACAGGGAGAGTTTCACAGGATGTGCAGTTAAACGCAGAGAGCCATGTCAAAACCTCCCACTGCGGTGGTGCTTCAACACTTGGTCCAAGCAAACACTTAAAGTATAATGTTTTTGAGACACAGGCCGGCTACTGAAAACCTGCCATGAATGACTGGCCTCACACACGGATCTAAAAAGAGAGAAAATCAACATGGGAAAGAGAAAAAAAAAAAAAAAAATCATTAAATAGAACATTTCACGCTGAAGTATCAGAACAGATTACTGTAGTATGCAGTATATACTGTGTGCTGAGTATGGGAATGTTCTGTATGCACAGAATACACAGATGACCTATTTACAGTATAACATTCTAGTAAAGCTGATACTCCATATACCTGGAGTATTTATCCATTAGCATCTGAATAGCAGTCATTCATTTGGCTCACAACACCCTGGAAAAATGCGATTAGAAATCTGACACACTTTACACACTGTACAGAATATGGAATCCCACAATGCATTGTGCTCAACCTTCACTTTATATGGAAGCTTGTTTCTACCATGGGCAAAAAAAAATAAAAAAAAATAAAAAATACAACTCAGAACTGAAAAAATGTCAGAATTTTGAGATAAGCAATTACCTTTAAAAAAAAGTCAAAATTGTCAATTGGAAAAAAGTCAGAATTGCGGGACGTACACTCAGAATTCTGAAAAAAATAAAATAAATAAATAAATAAAAATCTGAATTTTGATATTTTAACTCAGAATTCCGAGAAGAAAGTTTGGAACTGTGAGATGTAAACTCAGAATTCCAAGAAAAATTTATGAACTGTGAGATGTAAACAGAATTCAGAGGGGAAAAAAAGTCAGAACTGTAAGATGCAAACTCAGAATTCCCAGGGGAAAATAAGTCGGAATTGCCAGATGCATGCTCAGAATTTCAAGAAAAATAAGTTGGAATTGCAAGATGCAAAATCAGAATTCCAGTAATTTTTTTGCAACTGTGAGATATAAACAGAATTCAGAGGGGAAAAAAGTCAGAATTGTTAGATGTAAACCCAGAATTCCAAGAAAAAAGTCAGAATTATGAGAGAAAAATTTGCAATTACCTTTTTTAATTTTTATATTTTGTGACAGAAACAGACATAATTTTCATTCTTATAAATAAACCAAAAGTGAAAAAGTCTTGTTCTAAACTTATTTTGTCAAATGTTAAGATGTAAAGATGAAAAAAGTGCAAAGACTATAATGCAAAATAATAATTTTTGTTAGATGATAAGTAGCCTCGCGTAGCCTGACCTTCAGACTGATGGCAGAAGGTTTGGGAACCTCGGCTGCTTTGAATGGCCAAGGCCCACCCAAGAGGCCATATGACTGACAGGTAAAGCAACCAATCACGTTTCGGTCAACGAAATCAATCAACAGTCCGAGGGCGTGACATCTGGGGCCAGATGATAAGTGGATGCCACTCGCTCAATTAAACTTGAATGTAATGAAGTCACATGACAACAGCATATCAGGAATCATTCTATTGTGGAACCAGAGCTGTTATCTGAGGTTTTGAAGGACTCTCATTCTGTTTACTCACGGCTGAAGCCTGTCATGGGAATATATCCTGGTCTGCTTAGTTTAATGTCTACTATGTCCAGAGTGAGGAATCGTGGTGTGAAACTCCAAACGAAATGCCTTGTGATCACTAACACGGGCAACAACGCGTGCACAAGGTCTCCATTCAGACTCACGCTCCGCTTGGCGCGAGCAACACAGCAACAATGAGGGAAAGTCAGAAATGACTTTGAAGCGCCTGGCCGTCAGTATCTGTTTCACAGGCTAAGCGTTCAGCGCAGAGCGGCGCCAGCGGCCTCTGGGGATTGAGAAGCTGAACACGATGAGTCGGACAGAAACCTAGACATTAACACCACCTACGCGCGTGCATTTCAAGTGCATTAGTGTACATGACGGCTTTAGTGAGAATCAGTTTCCCTAGGGAGAAAATGAATGGATTTTTTTACTTCTGGATAAGTGCAATCTCCATTCATTTTTTCCATAGGGAAATTGATTTTTAATAATAACTGAAAAACCTTTTAAAGACAGGCCTTTGTTGATTGATTGCTAATTGATTGTGTATGCTTTTGTTGAACCCATCAACATTTTTTTTAAAGGGTTGTTTTAAAAACTACATTACCCATGATGCTGTACAGAAAACCCACCAATCAGAGAGTTGCAACAAGCAAAGCGTGCCAAAAGAGCTTTTTAGCCCCGCCCACTCATGAAGTACACTGAAAAAAATGATTCATTGAATTTACTACATTTTTTAAGGTAAGTGGTTGCAATCAATTTATGTTAGCTACGTTTAAATAAACAAATTTAGTTGACTAACTTTCAACATGTTTTTTTAAATGTAGCTAAAATATATTTGCAACCACTTACCTTAAAAAAATTTAATATTTTTTCCAGTGTACTGTACTCGAGTCAGTTTCTCTACACTCTCAAAATGCTTAAGTATTTGTGTGTGTATATATGCATATTTTGCAATGAACTTAAAATATACGGTTTCGATAGATTCAGCCAACAACTTTAAATAGTTTTACATTTCTACATCAATTTTAATTTGATTAATGTCATACTCAATGCTTCATGGCTTTGTAGTTCTTTCGCTCCCTAAATGTTCGCAGTCTTGTAACTTTGTCTTTTTATATGATTTTAATTTACTTTTTTGCTTCAAATCAGAGTTTGTAATGTTGTGATTCTTCTCGTAGCTGGTTGGTTTGGTTAATGGCATACAATGCATTAGCAAAGACTTTTTAAAAAATCCCTATGGGAAAAATGAATGGAAAAAAACTTCCAGGACGCTAATGCACTCTATTTACTCGTTGGAACTCTCTGATTGGTGGAGATTTCTTTGCAGAATCATGGGACTTCCGGAACAGACGGTTGCACTCTATAACGCTCACAACTCCCGTGAATTTCTTGCTGTATCCAGCTTCTGCAAGGAAAACTCTCCTTGGTGTGTTTCTGGCCAAAATCCCCCTTGCTTGCTGAAATAAAGCCAGCATTATCAGAGGACGGCGCTCTGGGTGCTGAAGGAACCGAATACACACACTTTTGTATATTCATTGAGTTTAAATTGACCCCTTTTCCTCCAAAGGTCCAGCAGTCTTTCCACATATGGATTTTTGATCCATTAAGAGAAAAAAATGCAGGAGAAAGAAGGCCTCTCCTTTCAGGTTGACAGCAGGGGAATTCTGGGATGTGTTGCCAGTGGCGACCACAGGATGAACTTGAGGAACGTCAGCGAGAGCGTTGGCTGAAGCAGAGCTCAAATATATCTGCTCTTTGATTCCCACAGACAGGAGAGAAGCTTATTTTAACGTTCCAGAGGTTGAAAGTGCACTGCCAGCGATTCAGCGTTGCTATAAAAAGATTTAGGTAGCACTTTATTTTACAGTACATGTACTTCCCTGGTACATACATGGTAAATGTCTTGTACCTACAGGCAAATGAGTGGCAACACAAGGTACTTACCTGAAGTGTGTGTACATGGTAACAAATAAGAAACACAGCTGGACATGCATGGTAATTAGTTTGTACGTACAGACAAGTGTGGGTAATAACGGTCACTTACAGGTAGTGCACGTCCTTACAGTTTCTGTATATGGTAACTAATAAGACATTACTGTACATACAAATGATATGTACATGGTAAATGTGTAGCACATACGGAAAAATGTGGTATTATGTAGTAACAAACAAGACATATACTGTACTTGGTATATACGGTACGCTTGGTAAGTCCTAACCTTACCTAATAAAAAGAGGACTGTTTTTCAATTGCTTGTGTAGGACTGTTAATGCTAAATTGCTCTCCACAACAGTGCTTGCAAAGTTTGAAGAACTGGTAATTCCAGTGTAATGTTTGTGTAAAATGGTGCACTTTATTTTACAGTCCTATTTCCATATACTTACTAAGTACTGGTGTATGTACTATTAATAAGTTATGCGGTACTCAAGTTGGGGGGTATAAACATGGACCAAGGTACTTATTGAGTAATTGATGGTAGGTGCCATAAGGAGGGTTTTAAAAACTGGTGTGTTAACACTTGATGTATTATCATGTATTTCATATTCATGTATTTCATATTTCATGTATTTCACTTTCTCGAGATGGCGCCGCAGATGGCAGCCATGGTTTGTCGCTGCTTGGTACTTGTACTTTTTTTTTGTTTGTTTGTCCTGTCTTAAGCAACTTTTTCCCGATCAGCTTTACTAGAAACGAACTCCTGGACATCAGAAATAGCACACCAAACAACTTTATGCCGACATTTTAGCATTCAGATGTTTTACTGGAGATTTTAGTCGGTGGAGCTGCGTTCCTATACAAGCGCTCCAGGCGACGCAAGCGAGGGAAGCACGCTGGTGCGCTCGTGAAAGTCCGACAGCGCGGGTTTAGGATTCCACTGCTGAGCATTCATCTGGCGAATCTCCGCTCCCTAGCAAATAAATCAGACGAACTATGACTCCTCACCTGCACAAACAAGGACTTTTTAAACTCCGCTGCACTCTGCTTCACGGAAACCTGGCTGAACGGAGCCATCCCGGACAGCGCGCTTCATCTAGCGGGCTTTCAGCTGTTCAGAGCGGACCGCGTCGCAGAGTCCTCGGGGAAAACGAGAGGCGGTGGATTATGTTTTTATATCAATGAAGGCTGGTGTACAGACGTGACAGTTTTAAAGAAGATGTGCTGCCCAAATTTGGAAACTCTCTTTATTAACTGTAAGCCTTTTTATTCGCTGCGGGAGTTTTCTTCGTTTATTCTGGTGAGCGTGTACATTCCTCCTGATGCGCGAGTGAGCGCGGCGCTAGAACTGCTGGCCGATCAAATTACACACACAGAACAGCATTAACCAGACTCTTTCATTATCATTCTTGGTGATTTTAATAAAGCAAATCTCACCCATGAACTGCCTAAATATAGACAGAACATCACATGCCCCACCAGAGACAGCAATATACTGGACCACTGCTACACTGTTTTAAAGGATGCATACCACTCTGTCCCCCGTGCAGCTCTGGCACTCTCTGATCACTGTTTAGTGCATCTTTTACCAGCCTACAAGCAGAAACTCAAATCTGCTAAGCCTGTTGTAAAAACTGTAAAGAGATGGACTGTTGAAGCAGAGCAGGATTTACAGGCCTGCTTCGAACTTACTGATTGGAGCGTTTTTGAGGCTGCAGCTACTGATCTGGACGAGCTTACTGACACCGTGACGTCCTACATCAGTTCCTGTGAGGATGTGTGTTCCCACCAGGACTTATTTAATATTTAACAACGACAAACCTTGGTTCAGTGCAAAACTCAAACAGCTTCGCCAGGCCAAAGAGGATGCCTACAGGAGTGGGGACAAGGCCTTGTACAAACAGGCCAAATGCACAATAGGGAGATAAGAGTGCCAAAGTTAAACTACTTTGAAAAGCTAAAAAACAGCTCTCAAGTAATGACTCTACATCAGTGTGGAAAGGCCTGAAAGCCATCACCAGCTACAAGACCCCATCCCCCAGCACTGAGGCCAATCAACAACTGGCTGAAGACCTGAACAAGTTCTACTGCAGGTTTGAAAAGACTGGTCTGACACCCACACCCACTCCGACCGTCTCACAGCACAGCCATCAACACCCTCACCCTCCCTCCCCCCTACTGTTTCTCAACCTGTACTCAAGATCTGTGAAGATGATGTATGCAAAGTCTTCAGGAGACAGAAGATAAGGAAAGCCAAAGGCCCAGACGGTGTCTCGCCAGCCTGCCTCAAAGTCTGTGCTGTCCAGCTATCATCCATCTTCACACTGACCTTCAACAGATCCTTGGAGCTGTGTGAAGTCCCCTCCTGCTTCAAATGTTCCACCATCATCCCAGTACCCCAGAAACCAAAAATCACAGGACTTAATGACTGCAGACCTGTTGCTTTAACATCTGTGGTGATGAAGTCATTTGAGAGCCTCGTGTTGGCCCAACTGAAGGACTTTATTGGACCCTTGCTGGACCCCCTGCAGTTTCCTTACTGAGCAAACAGGTCTGTGGATGATGCAGTCAATATGGGATTGCACTACATCCTCCAACATCTGGACAAACCAGGGACTTATACAAGGATCTTGTTTGTGGACTTCAGCTCCGCTTTCAACACCATCATCCCGGACACCCTTCAGAATAAACTGACACAGCTCTCTGTACCCACCTCCATCTGTGAGTGGATCACCAGCTTCCTGACAGACAGGCAGCAGCTAGTGAGGCTGGGAAAACTCTCATCCAACACCCGCACCATCAGCACTGGAGCTCCTCAGGGCTGCGTTCTCTCCCCCCACTGCTCTTCTCCCTCTACACAAATGACTGCACCTCTAAAGACCCCTCTGTAAAGCTCCTGAAGTTTGCAGACGACACCACAGTCATCGACCTCATCCAGGACGGTGACGAGTCTGCTTACAGACAGGAGGTTAAGGTGCAGTCACAACAACCTGGAGCTGAACACGCTCAAAACTCCCCCCCCCACCAACATGGACAGCACTGTGGCTGCAGTGGAGTCATTCAGATTCCTGGGAACCACTATCTCCCAGAACCTGAAGTGGGACATTCACATTGACTCCATTGTGAAAAAGGCCCAGCAGAGGTTGTACTTCCTTCGCCAGCTGAAAAAGTTCAACCTGCCACAGGCGCAGATGACACAGTTTTACTCAGCTGTTATTGAGTTGGTTCTGTGCTCTTCTATAACTGTATGGTTTGGGTCAGCTAGCAAATCAGATTTGAGAAGACTGCAACGGACTGTTAGGACAGCAGAAAGAATCATTGGTGTGCACCTGCCCAGCCTTCAGGACTTGCACAACTCTAGAGTGAAGAAACGGGCATTTAACATCATCAAAGACCCCTCTCACCCTGGACACAACCTGTTTGCACTTCTCCCTTCAGGCAGATGGCTCAGATCTCTGTGCACTAGAACATCTAGGTTCCCCAGTCCCGAGCACGAGCGGGGTTCAACGGGTTACCCGCGCCTCTCGGCGCAGGGTAGACACACGCTGATCCGCCCATTGTGGCGCGCGTGCAGCCCCGGACATCTAAGGGCATCACAGACCTGTTATTGCTCCTTCTCACGTGGCTGAACGCCACTTTTTTAAGGGCAGTTGTGGCCTAATGGATAGAGAGTTGGGCTTGTAACCCGAAGGTCGTGGGTTCGAGTCTCGGGTCCGGCAGGGAATACCACGACTGAGGTGAGACCCTTGAGCAAGGCACCAAACCCCCAACTGCTCCCCGGGCGCCGCAGCATTGGCTGCCCACTGCTCTAGGTGTATGTTCACTACTGTGTGTATGCACTTGGATGGGTTAAATGCAGAGCACAAATTCCGAGTATGGGTCACCATACTTGGCCACACACCACTTCCCCTTTCCCCCCCCTTAAAACTGTTTTTCCCCCCATGCCATCTCCAGCTTAAACAGCTAACACATGAACCATTACCTGTGTTCTGTAATTCATTTCCGTAATTTTTTTCTACATCTTTAATTATTGCCTCTCTCTCAAGTACTATGCAAATACATATGCATATCTCTTGTTTATACAGCTGTATATAGAGTAAATAATGCACAAATCTGTACATAAATCTACTGTTTCAGATTCATATACATTAATATTATTTATTATTAAGTCTTACTATTTAAATGTTTTTTCTGTTCTCATGTCAGATGTGTATGTATGTATGTATGTACCAGGAGCACCTTAAAAAACCACAACAAATTCCTTGTGTGTTTGCGCACACCTGGTGAATAAAGCTTCTGATTCTGATTCTGATATTTTAGTCTTTGACAAGCTATAATAAAGAGACTCTTTGCTGTTTTTCAAAGTGTTGATTTTTCGGAAGTTGAATGGAAACCAATGGGAGTCAATTTGACCTCAACACCATCGTAGTCACCAAATTGTGTTCAGCCTTTCCAAAATGCATTTATGTGTTGAAACTTTGCATGTACATTCATGACCCCAAATGAGAAATTTCAAGAATAAATAAATAGTTTAACTAGCATTTCAGCCATTTTAAAAATCAAATATGTACTCAAAAAATGATTCTCCAACACTGTTCAGTTTATTTAAAAAAAAAAAATCATTTTCATTTAACACCATTATGTTAGGAAACCATTGCATTGTGTTAAACTGACTTGAAACAGTTGCGTTTTGGTTCAACTCAATATTTTTATTTTGAAAGAACATAAATGATTTTACTTGTGTAACCAGGAAGTGGATTTCCCCTTCCCATCATGCTTTGCACAGGGCTGGATAAGTAGAGTAAATCTTGAAATAAAATGTTATTTTAGGCATTTTTTATTAAGATAATGAAATTGGGAGATTTGTTAATGTTTAATGCTCTTTTATATTTGTATTTAAAAGACTTTCTGGTATGTTAGTGTTTTTGGGGGTTACCATTGTGGTAAAGTGTAGAGCATGTGCTTGGGTTGAGGACCTGCTAACATGAATCAAAGTTGTTTTAATAATAAAAAAAACAGCAATTGTTTAAGACATGATGTATCAAAACCATTTTATGCTATACTTATCAAGTTGACTACTTCTTAAACTTGAGTAAATCATACATAATATTTTTTCGAGTGTAGAAGGATGTCTGCCTAATAATTTATTTCCCAGTTTAATGTTTTAGCTTGAGTTCAACAAGCATAAAAAATCACTTCATCAATGTATTAATTTCATTTAAACTATATTTGATCTAATTGAGTTGGTCCAACTCAATTACATTTCATCGCATGAATTTGTTTTTTATGAGTTGGGGCTACATACACAGTGGGTACGGAAAGTATTCAGACCCCCTTCACTTTTTTCAATTTTGTTATGTTGCAGCCTGATACTACAATTGTTTAAATTCATTTTTTTTCTCATTAATCTACACTCTGTACCTCATAATGATGAAGTGAAAACAGAATTTTAGAAATATCTCTAAATTTATTAAAAAGAAAAAACTGAAATATCACATTTACATAAGTATTCAGACCCTTTGCAACAACACTTGAAATTTCGCTCAGGTGCCTCCCATGTCTCTTGATCATTGCAGAGATGTTTCTACACCTTGATTGGAGTCCGCCTGTGGTAAATTAAATTGATTGGACATGATTTGGAAAGGCACACACCTCTCTGTAAAAGGCCTCACAGCTGATAATGCATATCAGAGCGAAAACCAAGCCACGAGGTCAAAGGAACTGCCTGCAGAGCTCAGACACAGGATTGTATTGAAGCACAGATCTGAGGAAGGCTACAAAAAAAATTCTGCTGCACTGAAGGTTCCCAAGAGCACAGTGGCTTCCATAATTCTCAAATGGAAGAAGTTTGGCACAACCAGGACTCTTCCAAGAGCTGGTCCCCAGCCAAACTGAGCAATTGATGGAGAAGGGGCTTGTCTAGACTGGTGACCAAGAACCTGGTGGTCACTCTAGTTGAGCTCCATGATCATATATGCAGATGGGAGAAACCTACAGAAGGACAAACATCACTGCAACACTCCACCGATCTGGGCTTTATGGCAGTGTGGCCAAACTCAATCCTCTCCTCAGTGAAGACACATGAAAACACACTTGGAATTTGCAATAAAGCACCTAAAGGACCCTCAGACTCTGAGAAACAAGATTACCTGGTCTGATGAACCTCAATTCTAAGCATCATGTTTGAAGGAAACCGGCTCTTCTCATCACCTGCAGAGTACCGTCCCAAAAGTAAAGTGTGCTGGTAGCAGCCTCATGCTGTTGGGCTGTTCTTCAGCGGCAGGGACTGAGGAACACATCAGAGTAGAAGAAAAGCTCAATGCACCAAAATATTGAGATAGCCTTAATGAAAACCCAGTCCATGGCATTCAAAACCTCAGACTGGGCCGAAGGTTCACCTTCTAACATGACAATGACCCTAAGCACACAGCCAAGGCAACACAGGAGTGGCTTAGGGACAACTCTGTGAATGTCCTAGAGTGACCCAGCCAGAGCCCTGACTTGAACCCTATCCAACATCTCTGGAGAGACCTGAAAAAGGCTGTCAACAGACGGTTCCCATCCAACCTGACCGAGCTTGAGAGGATTTGCAAAGAAGAATGGCAGAAATTCCCCCAATCCAGTTGTGCAAAGCTTGTTGCGTCATACCCAAAAAGACTCGAGGCTGTAATTGCTGCCAAAGGTGCTTCAACTAAGTACTGAGTAAAGGGTCTGAATACTTATGTAAATGTGATATTTCAGTTTTTTTCTTTTTAATAAATTTACAAACATTTCTAAAATTCTGTTTTCACTTTGTCATTATAAAGGACAGAGTGTAGAGTAATGACAAAAAAAAAGAATTTAAACAATTGTAGTATCAGACTGCAACATAACAAAATTGAAAAAAGTGAAGGGGGTCTGAATACTTTCCGTACCAACTGTATTTATTGGATGGAAATCTTGCCCTCAATAGAGTGGGGGAACTATGACGTCAGAACCCGGAAGAGTAATTCGCCGCGGGTTCCTTCGAGATTTTCCTATGGGGTTTTTCAATTTGTGAGTAAAATAAAGCCTGTGGTAAACTTAACTTGACGATACTTTTACGTTTTGTTCTACAATGTAAACTGCACACACTCACAGCCCAAACGTTCTTATCTAGTTACTTATTAAAAACATACGTTTTCAAAAATGAACATAACTGGTTCAAATTTTTAGTTTTGGGTATGGATGTGTGTAATTTATGTTGTAGAACAAAACATAAAGGTATCGTCAAGTTATGTTTACCACAGGCTTTATTTTACTCATAAATTGAAAAACCCCATTATAAAACATGCTCTTTTGTAATGAGGTTATATACATATTTGTTACATGCATATTCAAGACCCCAAATAAGAAAAATCCACCAAATTTCAAGAAGAAATAAATAGTTTAACCAGCGTTTAAAATCAAATATGGGTCAATAAACAATAAATCAAAAACAATAAAATAATAAAAATATAATAATAAACATTTTGTTTAACAATAAAACAATAATGTATTCTCAAAAAAATGGGGATGTGTCATCTTGTAGAGCACAGATTCACTGCTGTAATATCATAATGTTGTTTATTTTAATGCACGGTGGTCAGAATGTCTAGAGTACATCTGCTGAAACAAAAGTGAGAAATGGTTGTTTTTCTACGTCCATTTCTTTCCAAGCCAAACCCTGATGGAGGCCGCTCTCCCGTGGCATGCTGGGAGTTTTCAGCGCAACCTGAGAGGGTGATGAGGCAACCGCACGCTGGAGACACACCGGGACTGTCATCGACGGGAACCCAGAGTTTGACGAACTGTTTCCCTCTTTTGCAGGGCCAGGCCCGTTCCAGAGCTCCGGCCGTCTGAATGGAGGCTTGTGTTTGTACCGGACCCGCTCCTCTCTCACGGGAAACTTCACACGCGTCTAAATCACGCAGGTAAAGGCTGCTCAGGACGCGGATGTTGAGCTGATTTAAAATAAGCACACATCTGAGGCTCAGATTGCTTCATACTGACTGGGTGGCCAGTGTGGATGTTTAGTGAAAAAAAAAAAAAATACGCAAATGTCCGCACACTTATGCTTTATTGTCCGTATTTTATTGTCACATAATTTATAGACAGATAATACATCTTTTTTTCTGTATAGCTTTTAAGTATAAAAATGATATATATAAATTTAAAAGTGTGTGTGTGTGTATGAATAAAAATAAAACAAAAATATAAAAATAAGTAACTAATTAATAACTTAAAGTAAAAATATACATACAAATAAAATACAAATATACATTTCCAAACATTATTTTTGCCATTAATTGTAATAATCCAGTGAGATTTTAGTTTGTTCCACACAGAGATCTGATCTGATCTGATCATCATCAGTCTGTCTGGAATGACATGAAGAAACAGAACAAACTGAGACAGACTAAATCCAGAAGAACTGTGGCAACGTCTCCAAGATGCTTGAAGAAAAAACCTTCCTGCAAAGCTACCTGAAAAACTATGTGCAAGTGTACCTCAGACAAAAGCTGTTTTAAATGCAAAGTGTGGTCATACCAAATGCTGATTTGATTTAATTAATGGAAGTTAATTGATGAATAAAATCTATTTATGGCATTATTTCTGAAAGCATCCTCATTTTACAGCATTTTTACACAATTGCCTAAAACTTTTAACAGTACTGTAGCTTTGCAGGTAGGTTTCTTGAAGCATCAGTTCTTCTGGATTTAGTCTGTCTCAGTTTGTTCTGTTTCTTCCTGTGATTCCAGACAGACTGATGATGATCAGATCAGATCAGATCTCTGTGTGGAGCACTAGCTGTTGTCAGACTCCTTGTGCAAACAAAATTCTCACTGGATTATTACAATTAATGGCAAACCAACTGACATGCTACAACAAAAGATAGAAATAACCGACTTAAAACCATTTTTTTTTTTTTTTTTTGTTGGTGAAAATACTAGTGGCCTAAGACTTTTGCACAGTACTGTATATATATATATATATATATATATATATATATATAATATGTGTGTGTGTGTGTGTGTCTATATATTTCTGTATACATGTGTGTGTATATATATGTATATATATATATATTTATATATATATATATAAATATATATCTCATAATTATAATTATTTGTTTATTTATTATATATAGTATTTATTTTATATATGTTGCATTTAGATATTTTTGTTTATTTTTAAGTTTTATGTGTGTGTATACATATATGTGTGTGTGAGTGTATATATATATATATATATATATATATATATACATACACACACACACACACAAATATAAACTCAAATATAAAATATTAAAATATAGTCATACTGACAATTTAAATATATTTATTTTATTTTTTGTTGAAGGTCTTAAAATAAACTTATGTATATATATTAATACATTTATATATATATATATATATATATATATATATATATATATATATATATATATATATATATAATTATTACTATAATTTATTGTTTCATTTAGTTTTAGGAGCAAGCAAAAGCACGCACATCAATCTCAAATGGGTGCTCGACTAAAAAACAAGTAGAAAAATTGAATGTAAAGTCGGCAACACCAAAGCTCCAAAAGTATCAAAAATTTATTACATGCTATGCGAAAGTTTTTTAAATAAATTTTTGATACTTTTGGAGCTTTGGTTTTAAATATATTAAATATATTTAAATAAATATAGTTTAAATATATTTATTTTATTTTTTCTAATGTCTTAAAAATAAAGAATTATATATTTAAATAATGATTTATTTCTAAGATGTTCTAGAAATAGAAATAGAAATGAGATATGAATGTGTGTGTTGATGTGGTGTCGAGGCGTTCTGACAGGGATGACAGTATTTCCGCTGCCAGCGGGATTGTGGGATGGATCGACTTCCTCTGAGCACAGCTGAGTTTCACTGCGCTTTACTGTAATTCTACAGCCAAACCCGAGCAAAAATTAAAAATTAAACCCTTCACCTTTTGTCAGCGGGGGGACGGAGGAAAAACAGCGCGAGCGGCGAATGACAAGAAAACGCCATCACAGCGTGTCAGCGGATGAACCATGCTTTCCCATAATGCACCAGGGCGAGACTGAGCGGATGATTCAGTTGTCGGAAGCTGTTTAAAATTTCAACAGCAACTTACTGCCGTTTGACATCATTTAAAGTCTTTATTTCTACTCTTTATTGTTTTTAAGGTTGTAGGTTGTTGATATAGTTTATAAATGCTGTTTAAAGTAGTTTCAGGTGAACTATAGCATGAACGGATTGAAATGTCATGTTCAGGAGCAATAGATTGATTTTGTCATTTCTTGATTTGTGCGACAAAAGCACAACCAATTAAATATTTACAAACACTAAAAAAAGAGAATAAATTACATTTATAAATAAAATAAATAGTTAAATAAATTATATTTATTTATTTATTTATTTATTAGACATTCTAAAACAATTAAAAATTAATATATTTCAATTAATTTATTATTAATTAAGTTTATTTATTAAGTAGATTAAAGAAATTAAAAAAAGATATTATATATTTATTTAATAAGTAATAAATTATATTTATGGTTGTCTGTAAGTTTATTCGGCAGTTTTTGTGTTTTGCAGTTTTATTTCTTATTTTTTAAAAATATATTTAAATGTTCTTGGAAATAAATAAAAAATATAACTAACCATTTTGAATATTTTCTAGAAAAACACAAAAAATTTGAATTAATTAATTTATTATTTATTAAATAAACATATATTTACTGTCGTGTGTCCACATCTGGAGACTAAATGACTGGATCGTGATGCGAGGAATCGTTCCAGACTGTGCAGCGATTGTTTACCGTGAAGTTTTTACAGCCTTATTTCTACTTTACAGATGTAACACATAAATACATGCATGAGCGAGAGTGTATTTCACATGGAAACTCTTCTCCTCAATGTATACCGTGTTTCAGTGCTGTTATGGAAAAGTAATTGCAGTAATTTTCTGGGGAATGACATGCCTCATGAACTCAGGGGCTTTCCCTGAAAAACGCCAATGGAAACACTTCAGAAACACACTCACCTTTCCACAGAGAGCGACACACACACCTACACCTCAAACCAATGCACTTACTCAAACAAAAAAATACATTGACAGATTTGTGCTTCTGTAAGTGGCTCAAGGAATATTCAGGGTTAAATTGACAGTATTTATGGCATGTAAAAAGGAGGTTTAAAAGCAGAAATGTGTTTTTGTTAAAGCACTTGCATTAATTATTCAGTGAAAATGGTTGTTATTTGATCCGGGAAGTCGTGTAAATCATCCATTCTAGGTGAATGAACTTATACTGACATAATTCCTGTGGGTGGAGATTGTAGAAATACACTTTATGTAAACCAGTAGTTACATCACGTCCCATCATACAAGAGTTTCTGAGTTCATGTATTTAAAAATAACTAAAGAACATATGTTATTAAAACAAACAATACATACATAAATAAATACATTTTGTTTTGATTTTTTATAATTTATATATTCTGTTTTGTTTAGTTTAACTTGGAGTATTAAAATAACTAACACTAATAAATAAAAAATAATAAAAAACTATACATGTTAAAAAACTAATGGAAATAACAAATACACAACAAAATAAACTAAAAAAATTATAGAAATTCTATAGACTTTTAAAAATATATATAAATTTAATTAAATTACATTAAAGTGAAAACAGAAAGTATAAAAATAAAATCTAATTGAATTTATTATCAAAAACTATAGTATCAATGATAAAATTGCTGTGAATCTATAAATAATGGACTCATAAGTGTTCCAGCCTTGAATGAAAGTGTTATTTTGAGTGACACTCATGCACATCTGTACTATGGTCATTCTGTAATAGTTTTGTCATCATTAAACCAGTAGTTCGACTCTTTTTCTCTCTCGAATCTCCGTCTGAAGGCTCGAGGAAACCTTCTGCATGACTAAAAATAACCTGTGCTTGATTAATGAGCTTCAAATGGGAGTTTCCCATGCGTGAAACACGCCGGTGGTCAGCGGGCCGTAATTCTCCATTTAAACGCTGAACAAATAACCAGAGAGTCCATGTGTCCTGAAGCAAGAGAGAGAGAGAGACAAATGTCTTTCTATCTTCTGCTGCTCCGTGTGTCTCACAGCTGGAGTCAGGAATGTTTCCTACAGCACATGATCATCTCACATCTGCAGACGGCCGGCCGCTGGGGCCATAACCATTACAAATCAGCAGCTCTCCGTTAGTCTGCAGGTGAAGTCCTGGCCTCCTCAAGCTTTAAAAGTAACCAAATAATGTATAAAATAGTAGAACATACAGGTGCATTCTAGTAATGAGAAACTGTAGGAAAACATGCTTATAATATAATACAAATAATGTCACAAATTCCTAATAGTCCTTAAAACACACTTAATTTTCTTGGAGAAAAAAATTATAAATCATATCTATCTATCTATTGATCTATCTATCTATCTGTCTGTCTGTCTGTCTGTCTGTCTATGTACAGTGGGTACGGAAAGTATTCAGACCCCCTTAAATTTTTCACTCTTTGTTATATTGCAGCCATTTGCTAAAATCATTTAAGTTCATTTTTTTTTCCTCATTAATGTACACACAGCACCCCATATTGACAGAAAAACACAGAATTGTTGACATTTTTGCAGATTTATTAAAAAAGAAAAACTGAAATATCACATGGTCCTAAGTATTCAGACCCTTTGCTGTGACACTCATATATTTAACTCAGGTGCTGTCCATTTCTTCTGATCATCCTTGAGATGGTTCTACACATTCTGTCAATATGGGGTGCTGTGTGTACATTAATGAGGGAAAAAAATTAACTTAAATGATTTTAGCAAATGGCTGCAATATAACAAAGAGTGAAAAATTTAAGGGGGTCTGAATATTTCTGTACCCACTGTATATATACAGGTGCATCTCAATAAATAAAATAGAATGTCGTGGAAAAGTTAATTTATTTCAGTAATTCAACTCAAATTGTGAAACTCGTGTATTAAATAAATTCAGTGCACACAGACTGAAGTAGTTTAAGTCTTTGGTTCTTTTAATTGTGATGATTTTGGCTCACATTTAACAAAAACCCACCAATTCACTATCTCAACAAATTAGAATATGGTGACATGCCAATCAGCTAATCAACTCAAAACACCTGCAAAGGTCTCCTGAACCTTCAAAATGGTCTCTCAGTTTGGTTCACTAGACTACACAATCATGGGGAAGACTGCTGATCTGACAGTTGTCCAGAAAACAATCATTGACACCCTTCACAAGCAGGGTAAGCCACAAACATTCATTGCCAAAGAAGCTGGCTGTTCACAGAGTGCTGTATCCAAGCATGTTAACAGAAAGTTGAGTGGAAGGAAAAAGTGTGGAAGAAAAAGATACACAACCAACAGAGAGAACCGCAGCCTTATGAGGATTGTCAAGCAAAATCGATTCAAGAATTTGGGTGAACTTCACAAGGAATGGACTGAGGCTGGGGTCAAGGCATCAAGAGTCACCACACACAGACGTGTCAAGGAATTTGGCTACAGTTGTCGTATTCCTCTTGTTAAGCCACTCCTGAACCACAGACAACGTCAGAGGCGTCTTACCTGGGCTAAGGAGAAAAAGAACTGGACTGTTGCCCAGTGGTCCAAAGTCCTCTTTTCAGATGAGAGCAAGTTTTGTATTTCATTTGGAAACCAAGGTCCTAGAGTCTGCACCCGTTTACCAAGAAATTTTGGAGCACTTCATGCTTCCTTCTGCTGACCAGCTTTTTAAAGATGCTGATTTCATTTTCCAGCAGGATTTGGCACCTGCCCACACTGCCAAAAGCACCAAAAGTTGGTTAAATGACCATAGTGTTGGTGTGCTTAACTGGCCCAGCAAACTCACCAGACCTGAACCCCATAGAGAATCTATGGGGTATTGTCAAGAGGAAAATGAGAAACAAGAGACCAAAAAATGCAGATGAGCTGAAGGCCACTGTCAAAGAAACCTGGGCTTCCATACCACCTCAGCAGTGCCACAAACTGATCACCTCCATGCCACGCCGAATTGAGGCAGTAATTAAAGCAAAAGGAGCCCCTACCAAGTATTGAGTACATATACAGTAAATGAACATACTTTCCAGAAGGCCAACAATTCACTAAATTTTTATTTTTATTTTTTTATTATTGGTCTTATGAAGTATTCTAATTTGTTGAGATAGTGAATTGGTGGGTTTTTGTTAAATGTGAGCCAAAATCATCACAATTAAAAGAACCAAAGACTTAAACTACATCAGTCTGTGTGCATTGAATTTATTTAATACACAAGTTTCACAATTTGAGTTGAATTACTGAAATAAATTAACTTTTCCACGACATTCTAATTTATTGAGATGCACCTGTATGTAAGTATATATATATATATATATATATATATATATATATATATATATATATATATTCAACTGTACTGTATAATGTATTTTGAAGGGCCTAATTAATTAAATTAAATTAAAATAGGCTTACTGTTCTTGAAAATGCTAAAAAAGTATATAAAAAAATGCAACCTAATAAAAAGGACTAAATATAAAATGAAACCCCAATAAATACACAATAAAAATAAAACAAACAATGAATAAATAAGTTAACAAACAAACTAACAAACAAACATAAGGAAAAAGAAGGAAAAAAGTCACAAAAAATCTTAATGGTCCTTAAAATAGGCTTATTATCTTGAAAATGTGAAGAATATTATATAAAAATATATTTTAAAAAAATTTGAAATAATTTGGAAGTTAAATATGACCTGGACATGTTTATGAAGAAAACAAAAAGTGAAAAGAATGAAAACACAACAAATGCACAATTAAATAAATAAATAATACAATGATAAAAAAAACACACAAATGAACTTAAATGGAAATGGAAAATGAACATAAATGTCAAAAAAATAATGTCATAAAAATCTTAATGGTCCTTAAAATAGGCTTAATTTTATGGGAAATGTTAACAATATAATATAAATATAAATTTCTTTTGATTTTGAAGTTAAATGTGACCTGGACATATTTAAAAGAAACCTAATGAAGAAAAAAAATCTAGAATGAAAACACAACAAATGCACATTTAAATAAACAAATACATAATAATAATATTTATATTATATAATATTTATAACATTTATATATACATTTTGGTAATGAGAAAATGGGGCAAAATTTGCTTAAATATCATAAAAATAATGTCACAAAAATAGGCTTTATTTATTTATTTATTTTTGAAAATGTGAAAAATATTATATAAAAAAAAATCTAAATATTTTTTTTCTTTTGATTTCAAAGTAAAATGTGACCTGGGCATGTTTTGATGAGATTCATCACCCGTGTGCGTGCAAATGTTTTCGGCTGCATGAGCGCGTATGAGAATGGATGTTTCGGCAAACGTCCCACCAGACAAGCTGAACATAAACAAACTGAGCTGCTGCTTTTGCTGAGGAGCGAAAGACACAGATGGATGGAAAGAAAGAAGAGAGAAAGCGAAAGAGAGAAAGACGGGGCTGGTTTGGGGGGTGAAGGGTCAGACAGCAGCTTTATGGGCCATGCCTGACGCTTCACCAGACCAAACTATTCAAAGCTTCTCAGAGAAGCTAAAAGGCAGATGTCTGTGATTTTTCACAGATGGAGATCAGACTCCACCTGCGCTTCTGTACTTTGTGTTGCGGACCAAATTCCACCTTACATGCCCTAAATAACTAAATGTTATTAGTGGAATTAAATCTGTATTAGATATTTAAAGATTTGTTTCAATGACATAACTGCACATTTGCCAAATACTAACGACATGATGCCTTTTATTAGACAGGACAATTAAAAGGATAGGAAACCCAAGTGGGAGAAACACACTTGAAATGAGCTCATGAATGAATCACCATTTTTGAACAAATCAGTTGAGTGAATGATTCGGTGTCTCACTAATAAAAACAGCTACTTGTTTAGTTCCTTAATGAATCAGAACATTTGAATGAATCAGTCGAGTGAATGATTCAGTGTCTCATTTATAAATACGGACACTTGTTTAGTTCCTTAATGAATCAGAACATTTGAATGAATCAGTCGAGTGAATGATTCAATGTCTCATTTATAAATACGGACACTTGTTTAGTTCCTTAATGAATCAGAACATTTGAATGAATCAGTCGAGTGAATGATTCAATGTATCATTTATAAATATGGACACTTGTTTAGTTCCTTAATGAATCAGAACATTTCAATGAATCAGTCGAGTGAATGATTCAATGTCTCATTTATAAATACAGCCACTTGTTTAGTTCCTTAATGAATCAGAACATTTCAATGAATCAGTCGAGCGAATTATTCGATGTCTCAGAACAAAAAACAACCACTTAGATCACCTGTAAACCCTTTATTTACAGTCATTTGCCTGGCATCACCTCTCATACACACACACACACACAAACACGCGCTGTTCATTATTCTGGTTTCAGACTCGTCTCTGTCCCTGTGTTCATGCAGTGAGTGTGCAGTGACATCTCCCATACTCCTCTGATGATGTGCATCTCCTCATCCAGGAGACTGGAGCTGCTTTAGCACTTATCCTCAGCTCTTTTACCCCATTTACCCTTCACCCGAATCCAGTGACCCGTCACAGCACTGCAGCGCAGGCACAGGGAGTTCTGCTCACTGAGAGGGAAAAAATATGCTAAAAATATTCACATTTTTATTGTATTAGTATGAAAAAAAGTAATATTCAACAGTCTCAGCATTAATAACAGTACAGTCAGTCTTTCTCCAGGTTACGTAGTTACACCAGTAGGTGGCGACACAAAACTGTCAGTGAATCATTCACTGAACCGATTTGTTCAAACATGCTGATTTGTTAAGGAACGAAACAAGTGACTGTTTTTATTCATGAGACATTGAATCATTCACTCAACGAATTCATTCAAACATGCTGATTCATTAAGGAATGACTATTTTTATTTGTGAGACATTGAATTATTCACTCAACCATTTTGTTCAAAAACACTGATTTATTAATGAACTTGTTTCATGTGTATTTCTCCCACTTTGTTTCCTTTCTTTTAAATGATCCCGTCTAATAAAAGGCAGCATATATCATCAGTATTCAGCAAATGTGCAGTTATGTCATTGAAACAAATCTTTAAATATCTAATGTATCCTACATTAGATTGTACACACTGAAGATAACAGCTTCAGATTTTGAGTGTGCATATTAATATCAACTTGCATTAAAACCACTGATCTCTCTATATAACTATTTTGAAATGTTTATTCTGTGCAATATTAGTGCACATATTCAGTGCAGATCAGAGAATCAAAGAGAAGTTGCTTTCCAAATCATGTACAGATTACAGATTTGACCGATAGTGGTGCCTGTGCAAACATCACTATTTAACCAGAATATGAGAATTTGATGAATTCTACATGTAGGTAAACACTTTTCCAAGCAGATATCATCCCAACATCATGCACAGTCCTCCTGTTGCAGCTTCACACACACAGCGTCTCTAAACAGTCTGGAATTGACTGACGGTTGCAGCTCTTTAGTGGAGGAGGCTGTTGAAATAAGCAGATATTGCTGCTCCCCAGATGTCTGTTTTTTCCTTCTCTTTCTCCTTCACTCGTAATGACTTTTCCAGCAACAGCAGCAGCTTTGATGCCGGTCATTTGTGCGTGTCACAGTATTTCTCCTCACACTTTCCCTCAGTCTCTGTCCAGAGCCGATCGGCTCCTGAGGGCTTCAGAGTTACAGCACATGGCACACCGGAATCGCTATAAACATTCACTCCTAATGCCTGCGTTTCATGAAGTCCCAATAAGATGTCGGTGCAAATCCAGTAGAGTACGCAAAAGAAATGCATGTCTCCTCTGTAACTGTGTTCCTAAAGAAAAAGATAGTAATTGCAAGTTTTTATCTCACAATGCAGAATTTTTTCCTTGCAATTCTGAGTTTATATCTTACAATTCTGACATTTTCCTTGCAATTTTGAGAAAAAAAGAGTCATAATTGCAAGATATAAGCTGCCTCGCAGTTCTGAGTTTATATCTCGCCATTGTGACCTTTTTCCCCTTAGAATTCTAAGTTTGCATAACACAATTCTGAGAATTATGAGAAAAAAAGTCAGAATTGCAAGGAAAAATGTAATAATTGTGAGAAAAAGTGTTGCAATTACCTTTATTATTTTTATTGTTATTTTTTAATCACATGGTGGAAATAAGCTTCCATACCTACTTTTATCAGAATTATGAGAAAAAAAGAGGTAAAAATGTACAATTATGTTGATTGTTTATATTGCAGACAGGGATGTCAAAAATATGTTTTCCATCTAAGATTTAGCATATTTAGCCAGCAATTAAGAAACAACAACAACATAGCAATTATGCGACCAGTGTTGCAAAACAGCAAACAGTTAGGCTACTAATAAATTATAAATGATAAATTGAAAAATAAGGTTATAATTTTGACTTTTTATCTCACAATTCAGACTTTTTTTCCCAAGCAATTCTCATGCAATTTATAGCTCATAATTTTGTCTTTTTTCAAGCAATTCTCAGTTTATATCTTACAATTCAGATTTGCAAGAAAAAAGTCAGAATTGTTAGATATAAACTGAGAATTGCAAGATATTCTGACAATTTGGATTACTTTTTTTCAGAATTTTGAGTTTATATCTAACAATTCAGACTTTTTTTAGAGATATAAATTCACAGTTCTGAGAAAAAAGTCAGAATTGTGAAATATAAACTCTCAATTCTGGGAATAAAAAAACTGATCCAGTTACCAGTGGTAAAAAAAAAAAGTCCCAGTTACCTTTTTAATTTTCATTTTGCAGAAAAAAAAGAGATGTAAGAGAAATGTAAACTCAGAATTAAAAAAAAAGAAAGAAAAAAAGTCACAGTTGTTTATTTTTATTATAACAAAACAACAACAAAACTATTATGAGATATAAAGTCTGAATATCTCACAGTTGGTGAGATAAAAAGTTGCAATTAACTCTTTTTTGTTTTTGTTTTGTTTTTATGCTGTGGCAGAAACAGCTTTCCATAGTTTTTTTCTAAGCAGCTCTCCATTCAGCAACACTGAGATTGTTTTAGTGCCAATCATCTGCTCTGTCCTCATGGTGCTTCTCGTACCCATCGCAGCCCAAGTAAACACGTCAGCTACAAATGAAGTGTGAAGCAGACTGATGCTGATGTACTGTAACTCAATAACAAGTGTTTGCATGGCGTTCCAGAAGATTTGACCGAAGGAAGTCTGCAATAACAAGCCAGAATCCATTTTTAGCAGCAGTGTCTTAAAGTAGGTCAGTTTTTACATTTGTCAGCGCTCTGTCATCTCATGCGGTCCAGAGTTTGTAGGGATCACACATAGTTTAGGTTTGGGGTATTTTGAGGGTAATTATCAGATTCACAGAACAGGGTATGAATTACAGCAGGTTTGGAGAATCTGAATCCTCTTATTAAAGCACACATACTAAAACACGTCATTGAACATATATTTACAGTTGCATTTACAGATGTCCTCAGTGTGCAGAACAATTTGAATCAGTCAATCATTTTGCGAAGTAACAGATTCTTTGATTCAAAGCTTTATGCATTTACACTGCAGTTTACATTTGCTAAAATAATGTTATGAAATCAATGTTTTAAATATAAGCAATACTGAATATATAAATATGAAATGTTAGGGAAAAATGAAAGGATATTTTAAGTATAAAACTAAAACCCCCAGTAGGTGGCGACAAGTCACCGTCTTAATGAGTGAGTCATTGATTCATTTATTCAAACGATTTGTTCAAAATGGCTGACTCATTCAGCAACAAACCAAGTGACTGTGTTTATGAATGAGTTATTGAATCATTGACTAACCTGATTCATTCAAAAAAAAAAAAAAAAAAAAAGAATCATAAAGGAACAAAACAGCATTGTGTTTATCTGAGATGCAACGGTTCTGCTGCTTGATACTATTTAGAGGAAAAACAGTCGATATTGACAATATTGTGTACAAAATGTGTTGCTTAATATTATAGTATTTACAAATGGGAAACTAGGAATTTCAGATTATACATGAGTTGCCGAGTTGTAAGGTGAGTATTGTTTAAAAAAAAAAAAAGAGATGTAAGAGAAATGTAAACTCAGAATTCTAAAAAAAAAAAAAAAAAAAAAGTTTATTAATAAATTATACATTCAGGAAAGCAGATAAGCCCAGAATATGAACAGAAAGTGCTAAATTGCACGTTTAGCGTTTTCAAAAAGAAAACGCGGCTTAATGAAGACGGTGATTAAAAAAAAGGACCAAATTATTAAAAATATATTCTGTATATATGCAAGCAGACGAGCCCAGAATATGAGCTGAACTGCATGATAAGCGTTTTCTTCCCTATAGAAAACCTCGCTTAACATGACTTAATATAAGAAGACCGTGATTTAAAAAGCCCATATTTTATATATTTTTTTAAATATATATGTACAGGCAAGCAACGCGGTAATCCATTAAGACACGTTAAGAGTTTATAATGTTTTTCTACGGGGGAGAAAACACGTGAAACTTGCATGTTCCATTTATATGCTGGGCTCGTCTACTTTCCTGTGCGTAATATATTTTATAAACTGTGTACCAGATTTGGTCTTTCTATATTACCGTCTTCGTCCATTAGCCTACCTTAAGTGTTTTCTATAACTTCTATGGGAGAGAAAAAGCTTAAAGGGATAGTTCACCCAAAAATGAAAATTTGATGTTTATCTGCTTACCCCAAGGGCGTCCAAGATGTAGGTGACTTTGTTTCTTCAGTAGAACACAAACGAAGATTTTTAACTCAAACCGTTGCAGTCTGTCAGTCATATAATGGCAGTCAATGGGACTTTGAGAGAAAAAAAAAAAACATACACAGACAAAACCAAATTAAACCTTGCGGCTCGTGACGGTACATTGAGGTCTAAAGACATGAATCGATCGGTCTGTGCAAGAAACTGAACAGTATTTATATTGTTTTTTTACCTCTGATCCACCGCCCGCTCCAACTGCAAGGATCCTGTTTGTGGACTTCATCTCCGCTTTCAACACCATCATCCCGGACACCCTTCAGAATAAACTGACACAGCTCTCTGTACCCACCTCCATCTGTCAGTGGATCACCAGCTTCCTGACAGACAGGCAGCAGCTAGTGAGGCTGGGAAAACTCTCATCCAACTCCTGCACCATCAGCACTGGAGCTCCTCAGGGCTGCGCTCTCTCCTCACTGCTCTTCTCCCTCTACACAAATGACTGCACCTCTAAAGACCCCTCTGTCAAGCTCCTGAAGCTTTCAGACGACACCACAGTCATCGGTCTCATCCAGGACGGAGACGAG
Source organism: Spinibarbus caldwelli (assembly GCA_039654775.1). Taxonomy (NCBI): domain Eukaryota; kingdom Metazoa; phylum Chordata; class Actinopteri; order Cypriniformes; family Cyprinidae; genus Spinibarbus; species Spinibarbus caldwelli. The sequence continues at coordinate 1,589,465 of CM077228.1, read as the reverse complement.
TCTGCTTCCAGACAAGAGGTTGAGCAACTGGCTGTATGGTGTCACAACAGTCACAACAACCTGGAGCTGAACACGCTCAAAATTGTAGAGATGATAGTGGACTTCAGGTTCCTGGGAACCACTATCTCCCAGAACCTGAAGTGGGACACTCACATTGACTCCATCATGAAAAAGGCTCAGCAGAGGTTGTTCTTCCTTCGTCAAATGAAAAAGTTCAACCTGCCACAGGCGCAGATGACACAGTTTTACTCTGCTGTTATTGAGTTGGTTCTGTGCTCCTCTATAACTGTCTGGTTTGGGTCAGCCAGCAAATCAGATACAAGAAGACTGCAGCGGACTGTTAGGACAGCAGAAAGGATCATTGGTGTGCACCTGCCCAGCCTTCAGGACTTGTACAACTCCAGAGTGAAGAAACGGGCAGGTAACATCATCACAGACCCCTCTCACCCTGGACACAACCTGTTTGCACTTCTCCTTTCAGGCAGACGCTACAGATTTTGTTGTAGAGTTTTCCTTGTTTAAAATAAATTGCTTTGAGGAAGTTTTGAAGCCAGTAAGACTTTACTGAGCAGGCAACAAAGTCGAGTTACGTTTGCAAAGGTAACTCCAGAATTGCTCTTTTACACTCGTATATATATATATATATATATATATATGCCTGAAGCTGTTCCACAGTATTCCATATATGCTCCATTGTATTTTGGGACAGCCATCTTTTACCATATATGTTTCCTCGAAGGTGATCAATATAGCTTGTCATGCATGTATTCCTAGCTCCTAAACAAAGTCTTTTCCATATATGGGTTTTTCAAACTTTAGTTCATTCAGTTTATGGCTCACTGCAGTCCTTAACACACACCTGTTTCATACAGTCAGACTAATAATAGAGACTCACAATAGTAGATAATAGTAGAATAGTTTCTTCTTAAAAATAGGCATAATTCTATGTATTATATTAATTCAAGATTAATGAAAATATTCTACAATTTCTGTGCACTAGAACATCTAGGCATAAAAACAGTTTTCCCCCCATGCCATCTCCAACCTAAACAGCTAACACAGGAATTATTACCTGTGTTCTGTAATTCATGCCTGTAATTCATTCTCCATCTCTAATTATTGCCTCTCTCTCAAGTACAATGTAAATACATATGCATATTTTTTTCTATACAGCTGTATATATAGAGTAAATAATGCACAAATCTGTACATAAATCTTCTGTTCCAGATTCATACACATTATTATTATTGTTAAGTCTTATTTAAATGTTTCTGTTCTCATGTCAGATATGTATATATGTATGTATGCATGCGTGTATGTACCAAGAGCTTCTTAAAAACCACAACAAATTCCTCGTGTGTTTGCGCACACTTGGCGAATAAAGCTGATTCTGAACTGTCCTGAGCAGTGTTGCCAACAAATTTTCAGAGAAAGTTGCTAAAGGAAGGTCGATTTGTTGCTAATAGTTGCTAAAAGACGTTATGTCATTGCGCGATGACAGCAAAATTGTCACAACATCAAATCGCATCAAAAAACTGTTAATTTAGATTTGTTTGTAAAATAATATGAATAATATATTATTAAAATATAAATAACTGTATTTTTAAATACATTGAATTATTGAACACTAACACATTTTTGAATGATTACAATTTAAAGTTTTTTTTAATAGCTACTAAACATTCTCATTCTCAACAATTATGCTTTAAGCAGTGTATTAGTAGTTAGTTAGTATGCTACACTCTAAGAAAAGTGTGTAAAAATAGGGCACAATCTACTATGTTAATATGAAAGAATTTTCTGTATTGTTTTTTTTTTTTTTTTACCTGCATTTTAAATTACGCATTGTGTTTTCGGGTTAGAGGGTTACAGTGGATAATGGATAATGTCCTGGAAAATTACTAGTATCTTCTCCATTTTTCTTACAGAGTACTAACTGATCAACAATCGCAGGTACAAGCTACTAACAAAGTTATTAAATTATTATTATTATTAAATTGAACAATTGCAAATAGCAGCTAACTTAATTCATGTGATGTGTGTGCTGCTAGGCATTTTTGGTTTCCTCTTTTTGTGTAATTTGGATAGAAAATGTGTGCCTTTTTATTGTCGGAGTCACTTAAATCAAAAGTTGCTAAAAGTTTCCAAATAAATTTGTAAAAATTGGTAAATTTGTTGCTAGGTGCTTTTGGAAGAAAGGGTATTCTGAAAAGTTGCTAAATTTAGCAACAAAATTGCTAAGTTGGCAACACTGGTCCTGAGCACGTTCACAACATCCGGCGCATGACGCGTCTTCTTGCTTTACGGCGGATCGCAGACTTAAGTGCATTACTGCCACCTATCTCTCAAGTGGACCATTGACACTCCATCTACAGTCTCAATTAGGCGTGTCAGTGGTCCATTTGATGCGTCATGTGCCGGATGTTGTGAATGCGCTCAGGACAGTTGGACATCGCGACCGATCGTTTCGTGTCTTTAGCGCTCAATGTATCGTCACGAGCCGCAGGGTTTAATTTGGTTTTGTCTGTGTAGGTTTTTTTTTTCCTCAAAGCCATGACTACCATTGACTGCCATTATATGACTGACAGACTGCAACGGTTTGAGTTAAAAATCTTCATTTGTGTTCTACTGAAGAAACACAGTCACCAACATCTTGGATGCCCTTGGGGTAAGCAGATAAACATCAAATTTTCATTTTTGGGTGAACTATCCCCTTAACATGCATTAGCACGTTACGTTCATGGCTATTCTGCTTTAATAATCAAATTATTAATAAGGTTATTAATTAATACCGAATTTGGGCCTCCGATACCACGGTTTTAGTACATGAAGCATTTTACAATGTCCCAAAACCATGCCTTGAACTTGTCACGGATTACACAGAGACGGAAACCAGGAATGGGGAGACGTGGAATACTTCAACTGAAAGGCTTTAATTAAATCAAAACCGGTACGTACAACACAGGCTGGGAACATCCACACGACAGACAGAGATGTATAATACTCGACAGGAAACACAGGGCAGAACACACTATAAATACACAACATAAGAAATTAAACACAGCTGAACAATAATAAACTAATAAACACAGGAACAGGAAACTAACCAAATATGGGCATACAAGAGGAAGGGGAACGCAAGACAATCCTGACATTGCTGACACTGGAGGGCGCTCTGGCAGGCGTGTTCGAGGTGCAGGAACAGGAGAGAGGAGTGGAGCTGCAAACCCCGGGGGGAGCTCCACGTCCAGGAGCGCCGAGGGAGCAGCGGCCGGCGGGCTTGAGGGAGCAGCGGCCGGCGGGCTTGAGTGAGCAGCGAACGGCGGCGGGTTTGGCAGCCTCACCAGGCTGTAGTCCTTCCAGCTTGCAGGGACGAGCCGCAGACGGCGGCGGACTTCCCATCACGACGGGAGACAAAACCAACAAACAAGAACTCTTACAAAACCGGAAAACAAAACACGGGGAAGGAAACGCCGCTTACTTTTGTTTGGGTCGAGTATTCTGTCACGGATTACATGGAGACGGAAACCAGGAATGGGGAGACGTGGAATACTTCAACTGAAAGTCTTTAATTAAATCAAAACAGGTACTTACAACACAGGCTGGGAACATCCACACGACAGACAGAGATGATGTATAATACTCGACAGGAAACACAGGGCAGAACACACTATAAATACACAATTTAACAAGATAATTTAACACACACAGCTGAACAATAATAAACTAATAAACACAGGAACAGGAAACTAACCAAATATGGGCATACAAGAGGAAGGGGAACACAAGACACACAAGACAATCCTGACAGAACTAAGATCGGACTGTGTTTCTTTTAACTTGAGTCCAAGTTCAACATAAAACTTTATGAAACGCTACATTGTGAAAATATACAGAGCCGTATGAACCACTATAGGCTGTAAAGTAAACAGGAAGTGTTTGAACGAAATCAACTGGTTTTGCGAGAGAACGCAAAAAAAAATTTAAAAATATTTTTTCCTCCCACCCCAAATTTTTTACACCACCATGTCCCTTTAGGGGCTCTATACTTTTGTATTATGTTTTGCATTTGAATGCTTGACACATTATAATAATGAATGCCAGAGTTGAAGATGCGAGTTCATTCAGATATTTTCTATAATTCTCCAAATAAACTAAAAACTAAGTAAATAGATTGCAACATCCAATGCTACTAATTTAATTGATTTTGCTTGTTATACTACAAAGTCATACAAAAAAGTGCAGACTATAAGTAACATAATATAAAAAACTATATACTTCATGGGCAACCAGACATTACACAATATAATAAATGTGGCCTGCTAATCTTTTCACTCTGTAAATGGTCTTTTTATGGCATGAATGTGTGTTATTGTGGCTTTGTGCTGATGTTGTTTTCCAAAGCAACAGACCCGGGTGAATAAATAAGCATTTTTGGGTGACTTTTATATCTTAATTTTATCTCAAAATCAGCCTGTGATGGCCATCTCTAGTCTGAAAGTAAAACCCAAACCCTCCATCTGGCATTCACGTGTAGACAAATAACTGAGTAGCAACTGCTGCATAAATGCTCCATTGAATAAAGAAATAAAAACTCTGAGATGTAGAGTTTCTGCTACCGAACCCGCAGTATATTTCTGTAAGACATTTACATGGAACACAATCTGCTTTCGCAGTTAACAAACAGTGCCTTTTATTTGCTGCAAGGCCTCACGCAATCCGAGGAAAGGGAACGTGGCGATAAGTTTTATCTGCAAACTCCTACTGCTGCTGGTTAATGTGAAACATACTCTGTCATAACAGACTGCTTCACAGACCATTAGCGAATGATTTGGGAAAGCGTAATGGGTTTTGGAGCTGGGTGACAGGACTGTGATGGGATCCGGCCCCCCGTCGGTCTCGCTGACTAGTGTCTTTGTTCCAGAACGTCGTCTGCTGCAAGTTTGATTGTTCCTGTCTGCATCATTTTAAAACTCAATTACACACCGATTATTTTAACTAAAATGGCCGTTTTCTGTTTTTTGCAGAAGGGTTCAAATTGCGACTTTCGCTAACTGCGCTCGATCTCGACCTACCTCGGTGCCGACTCACTTCGATAAGACAAACACAGCAGAAATTTCAGTTGTACTAGAGCCCCGAGAACATGACATGCATTTAGCATTTGCGATGGAGATTTCGTGAGGGTCCATTACAATCAAATTGAGCTTGACTGCTGTTTAGAGTTTGGCTGCATATTTAAACATTTCTGACCAACACAATCACCAAATTATATGATCACGCTTCATTACCTTTACAATCAACAGTGCATTAACTCAAGCTGCACTAAATGTGAGATTTATATATTTGAATTGCATATACAACTTGGATTGCAGTTTTAACAAACTCAACATGATGCACATTTGTCAGTCAAACATGCATGAAATTTCTGTAATATTGTTTTATATACACTATTATTTACCAGTACATCCAATTTATTTTAATCTCATGCATTTTAACTAACTGAATATTGCTTTCTCCACAGCTAGACATATTTTAACCGTAAATTTTAACTGAAAAAATGTAATTATTTTTACAATTCTAAGAGATTTTATTTTGAGCAGTTTGAATAAATGCATTCTGAAAATATGCATTTTTTTCAAATATTTAAATGAAATCAAATCGATCAAATAGTTAATAATAAATTATGCCCTAATTTTTTTTAGTGCATTTATTTATGACTGACAAATTGTTGGTTTATAATAAACTGTGTAATCCAAATATATAGAAATGTTATATGTAAACAATATTTAAAATTATAATTTTAACATTTTTTTTTCTCATTTATTTATAAAATGTTTAATTTAAATCTTTGAATTATCTTTCACGTCATCAGTTACAATTTAAATGTATGCATTTTATGTGTTCATATATGTTTCATGGTTTATGTACATATTCATACAGACAGAAACATTGCAGATTGTTTGTGCAAAACATTTTGGAGCAGAGCAACTTGCTTATAGGAAGTGGCTTTATTAATGACAACAGTTGTTAAGAATCTGTTATCTGGAGTGTTACAGAAACTGTTGAATATGATAATGAGTTTATTTGCGATGTTCATTAAAGTGGAGAAGCTGAAAGGTCAGTCACAGCTTGGGTGCTAATTAAACACTGAGAAACGCTGCAGTCGTTAAGCTGATCTGACAGCAGACGTTCAGTGTGTGAAGAGCAAGTCCTTCAGCGATTCTTCACCAGGAAGTGCACTAGTTACTCGTATGGTTCATTACAAGTTCAGTTGTCAAACTCCATGAATCATCTGGCTTCCGGATGAAGCCTTCTAAAAATAGAGTGATCACATTATGGTCTTTAGATACTATAATTCTCTGTCTGCTGGATTGGTTTGCCTCCTTTATCTTCTGCCAGATGAAAATTGTGAATCTGATCCCTTAGTAAAGTCCTCAACAAGACAAATGATTCAAGGAATCATTCATATCTGGAACAGAAACGCTGCAGGACAACCCTGAAGTTCTGAAGACAACCCTCAAATCACACCATAATTAATAAATACACACACACACACACACACACACACACACATATATATATACAGGTGCATCTCAATAAATTAGAATGTCGTAGAAAAGTTCATTTATTTCAGTAATTCAACTCAAATTGTGAAACTCGTGTATTAAATAAATTCAGTGCACACAGACTGAAGTAGTTTAAGTCTTTGGTTCTTTTAATTGTGATGATTTTGGCTCACATTTAACAAAAACCCACCTATTCACTATCTCAACAAATTAGAATATGGTGACATGCCAATCAGCTAATCAACTCAAAACACCTGCAAAGGTTTCCTGAGCCTTCAAAATGGTCTCTCAGTTTGGTTCACTAGGCTACACAATCATGGGGAAGACTGCTGATCTGACAGCTGTCCAGAAGACAATCATTGACACCCTTCACAAGGAGGGTAAGCCACAAACATTCATTGCCAAAGAAGCTGGCTGTTCACAGAGTGCTGTATCCAAGCATGTTAACAGAAAGTTGAGTGGAGGGAAAAAGTGTGGAAGAAAAAGATGCACAACCAACCGAGAGAACCGCAGCCTTATGAGGATTGTCAAGCAAAATCGATTCAAGAATTTGGGTGAACTTCACAAGGAATGGACTGAGGCTGGGGTCAAGGCATCAAGAGCCACCACACACAGACGTGTCAAGGAATTTGGCTACAGTTGTCGTATTCCTCTTGTTAAGCCACTCCTGAACCACAGACAACGTCAGAGGCGTCTTACCTGGGCTAAGGAGAAGAAGAACTGGACTGTTGCCCAGTGCTCCAAAGTCCTCTTTTCAGATGAGAGCAAGTTTTGTTTTTCATTTGGAAACCAAGGTCCTAGAGTCTGGAGGAAGGGTGGAGAAGCTCATAGCCCAAGTTGCTTGAAGTCCAGTGTTAAGTTTCCACAGTCTGTGATGATTTGGGGTGCAATGTCATCTGCTGGTGTTGGTCCATTGTGTTTTTTGAAAACCAAAGTCATTGCACCCGTTTACCAAGAAATTTTGGAGCACTTCATGTATCCTTCTGCTGAGCAGCTTTTTGAAGATGCTGATTTCATTTTCCAGCAGGATTTGGCACCTGCCCACACTGCCAAAAGCACCAAAAGTTGGTTAAATGACCATGGTGTTGGTGTGCTTGACTGGCCAGCAAACTCACCAGACCTGAACCCCATAGAGAATCTATGGGGTATTGTCAAGAGGAAAATGAGAAACAAGAGACCAAAAAATGCAGATGAGCTGAAGGCCACTGTCAAAGAAACCTGGGCTTCCATACCACCTCAGCAGTGCCACAAACTGATCACCTCCATGCCACGCCGAATTGAGGCAGTAATTAAAGCAAAAGGAGCCCCTACCAAGTATTGAGTACATATACAGTAAATGAACATACTTTCCAGAAGGCCAACAATTCACTAAAAATGTTTTTTTTTTATTGGTCTTATGAAGTATTCTAATTTGTAGAGATAGTGAATTGGTGGGTTTTTGTTAAATGTGAGCCAAAATCATCACAATTAAAAGAACCAAAGACTTAAACTACTTCAGTCTGTGTGCATTGAATTTATTTAATACACGAGTTTCACAATTTGAGTTGAATTACTGAAATAAATGAACTTTTCCACGACATTCTAATTTATTGAGATGCACCTGTGTGTGTGTGTGTGTGTATATATATATATATATATATATATGTATATGTGTATATATAAAATTAGTAAGAACAATAATAATAAAAATAAATAATTAAATATAATAATTTTAATGCTTATATGGTTATAAGGGTTTGTTTAAATCACATGATAAATAAGTTGAATATTTAATAATAATAATAATAATAATAATAATAATAAAACAATTAAATATAATAAGTTTAATACTTATATGGTTATAAGGGTTTGTTTAAATCACAAAATAAATAAGTTTAATATTTAGTAATAATAATACTAACATTAATAATAATAATAATAAAACAAACAAATATAATAAGTTTAATACTTATATGGTTTGTTTAAATCACAAAATAAATAAATAAGTTTAATATTTAATAATAATAATAATAATAAAACAATTAAACAGTTATAATAAGTTTGTTATAATAGGGCTTGTTCATCACAAAATAATAAAAACAATAACAATAAAAATAAATAATGAAATATAATAAGTTTAATACTATGGTGATAGTCATATAGATAGTTCAAGCCATAATAATAATAATAATAATAATAATAATAATAATACTACAGGGGTTTGTGCAAATCATTCATGATCAGTCTATCAATCGAATTGCAATCGAAAATAGGCCAGTGCATTTCTGGCATGGTAACATCCAAAAAATTTGCACAAAAGTAAAACGATGCCTCAGCAGCTAGTTATACTCAGAGCTGATGGTTAAGTTGATTAATAAGGTTGATTAATGAGTTTGCGTGCGTGCTGCTCTTTTCAAACAGCAGGCCGTGATGGAGCAGGACAGGACGTCCACACAGGAGACAGAGCCCTTTAGTATGACATTTAATACCTGATAATGTCCTTAAACAGAACACTCGTCCGGCCTGTCAGCTCTGATCTCGTCAGAAATTAAAACATGCTGACAAAACGTTAACCAAGACCGCTAACTGTAAGTGATTACTGTGCATTTACACCCAAATAATAAGCTAACGGCTCAACTTTCCTATGAATCTGAATCTGAATTTTTCTGCACAAAACACAAGGTTAGTAATTGAAAAGGGCATCCAGATGTACATGTAGAGCCTCATTCATTTCACTTGGACTCTCTGTGATTTGAGAAAACAATTTGAAGTCTTTGGTTAACCACTGTAAGCACACAGTACATGTATAATGTACTTAAGGGGGAAACATGGTTTCCCTCTGAAAAATGAATTTGTGCAGCACGGCCCCCGACTGTGCTGCATGTCGCAGCTCTTTTCCACAGGATATGTGCAGGACACTGAGCAGAGGGAAGTGTGTGTGACACGGCGTGTGTGCTTATAGAAAGAGTTGGATTTTGTTTTTCGTCTAATTATTCTCTCGTTTCTCACACAGCACTTGTTTTGGTGCTTTTCTGGCCTGGGCAGCTTGTGCGAGTGCATTACAAGTTAAGTCATGCTTATTTATAAGGCGCTTTATAGCAGCTCAACAGTAATAGACAGGAAAATAACAGCGTTAATGTTGCAAATTCTTCGCTTATGAAATTAATTTCAGCTGTAAAGCAGCTCTACAGAAGACAATAGTGTCATTGTTCAACTCAATTTAGTTCAGGGCTGATTCAGTTCAGTTCAAAAACAGTGTCAATGTTGTAAAATTCATCAATTATTAAACAATTTCAATTTTAGAAGACAATTGTGTCATTATTCAGTTCAATTTAGGCAACCAATTATGAAACGAATTTAATCTTAGCAGCTCTATGGAAGACAAAACTCAGAATTGTGCAATATGAACTCAGAATTACGCAATATAAACAATTGCGAGATATAAACTCAGAATTGCAAGATATAAACAATTGCGAGATTTAAACTCAGATTTGCAAGATATAAACAATTGCAAGATTTAAACAGAATTGCAAATTATAAACTCAGAATGGTGACATACAAACTCAGAATTGCAAGATATAAACAGAATTGCAAATTATAAACTCAGAATTGCGAGATATAAACTCAGAATTGCAAGATATAACAATTGTGAGATATATATACTCAGAATTGTGAGATATAAACTCAGAATTGTGCAATATAAACAATTGCGAGATATATACTCGGAACTGAGTGATATAAACTCAGAATTGTGAGATATAACAGTTGTGAGATATAAACTCATACAAGATACAAACTCAGAACTGCGTGAATCTCAGAACTGAGAAGCTTCCACTTATGAACTGTGTTCTGGAATGACTGACAATAAAATCTGTCTCGCATGCATAGACATATGATTCGGGGTGGGATGGCGATATAACATAATTAATTAGTTTAATTAATTAGCGCGGTGGGGGGTCCTTGTTTCAGAGCGGCGCGAGTGAGAGTTTCCTGTACGCTCAGGAAGCGAATCGCTCTCAGAGGAGATGTGTGTGCTGCTTTGTTTCAGAGACCGCAAAGCTCCCATGAGATGGCCGAACACGTCAACAGGGTAAAAAAAGAAACCCTTCTTGAGCTAAAAGCTGTTTCTTCGGCTACCTGAGGGACTGGCATGGATGGGGAGCCCAAAATCAAAGAGGAACTCAAAACCGGTGCCAAATTATTAGCTGAAGGCAATTTATCTCACATCTGGGATTCATCCGGGCTTTAGTGATTTCACTGATCGTCTCCTCGTCGCTGTCAGGCCGCAGATGGGCCAAACGATCAGTGCTGAGAGGAGCATGAAGGGGTGGCAGATATTTAGAGTCCAGTGCGATTCCTCATCTGCTTCACGCCATGATTTCATGCTCATCAGCGCAGCTGGAAAACATGATATCAGTAATACCTTCAGCACCACAGAGGCCCGTCCCATGCCAAAACGGACGTCCCGTTCCAAATTCACATGATTGATTTAGAAACTGAAAGGATATTTCAACAGTGGAAAGCCATTCTGTCTAATTCTGTCATTTTTGTTTCTGGATAGTGTTTTGAGATTGTTTGACATGCTGTGACAGTCATTCAGAAGGCCATGGTTTCAGAATGAGATACTCTAAAAAAAAAAGTGTATTATTGGCCAGTGATATATTAAAAGTTGGATATATAGTACCTCCTACTTCACTTGCGTACATATAGTGCACTCGCATAAACCAATATATGCACTATATATAACAAATATCACCGACATAAATATTTGTAACGTCACAAAAATGTAACTATATTATCGAATATATTACACACACACACACACACACACATATATACAGTATATATATATATATATATATATATATATATATATATATATATATATATATATAAAAATTGGATACAGTGTCACATTTTATCCGCATACATACAGTACACTTACGTAAAATGATATAGATGGATATATATTATAACCAGTATATTATATATATATATATATATATATATATATATATATATATATATATATATATATATATATATACTATAAATATATTTTTTATTTTGTTGTATAATAAAACAATATTATTGACCAGTTCTTGTTGGATATATAAGTATGCCCAACTTGATATACATACATAGAGTGTATTCACGTAGGGCGATATGTTATTTTAGTATAACTGAGATACTCTTATTGTTTTAATTTTTATATTTTCTGTTTTAATTTTTATTTAAATTAAAGTTGTAGTAATTTTGGTGAATTTTTAACATTTATTTATTTATTTATTTAACTAAATGTCCACATAGTTTTTATAAATTTTTATTACATTGTTGGTTATTTTAGTAGATGTTAAACTAAATGAAAATGAAAAATGTTGCATTGGTAACTAGCTGAAATAATTTTTTTTTTTAAATATTTAATTTAATTTATAAGTTTAATTTATTTCAAGTAACAAGAATGTTTTTATGGTTTTAGTTTTAGTTAACTATAATAACCCTGATATACCAAATCTCAAATGCTTAATTGTTTATTGTTGCAAAATGTAACTATATTATTGCTCAGTTCTAATATCGCTCCACTCTAATCTACTAAATGTGAATGTAAGGCATGATGATATTAAGATATTATAAACATTAACATCTTGATTTTCTGTAAAGGTTACCTTTAATACACACACTTAAGTGCTGGAAAAAGAGATACCTGGGAGCAATTTGCTGAAGGACTGGTAACAAATTAAACCAGTAATTTTGACTAATTGCCAGTCATTTGATAACCAGCAATCTCACACTCTGGCTTTAATAGGAGCCGTGGCGTGATTCTGTGAGGTTTCTATCAATGTTGTCATTGTTCCCAGAGTAACCGCTGTGATATATAAGATTTTTGACAATACAGTGTTGATGATACCAGAGCTATCATAACTTAATAAGCTGACCTTGAACTCAAAACTGAACTTTATGGAGTGGCGGTTTACATGAGCGCTGGAGTTCTGTAGAGTTTTGTTCTCCTGAAATGAAGTGCCATGCAGACTGAGTGTCTAGTATGACTGGAGAAACACTTGGATGCAGTAGAAACCCAAAACCTCGAGCCAAAAGACTATTACAGTTTGTCTCTGGACTCTCCAGCTGATAAGATAAGAGCATCTGTATGCTTTAATCATGACATTCAGTGAAATGCTTGAGGATTGCATTGTGTGGCTTGAGAATATTTGCGTTATTCATCACACTGATTCAAATCTTTTGATTCTGTTCAACAGAAAGATTCGCTCATTGACTCCTTCTGTGGATTACATTATTACACCAGTAGGTGGCAACCAGTGAGTGTCCTTTTTATTATGAGTAAACCATTGTTTCATTCACTCAAAAATATTAAACAAATGCATTTACTGACAGACTCTTGAAACAGTGTTTAAGCACCATTTACATTTGTCTTTACGAATGAAAACAGAATTATAATATTTCTTCACCGTGTCTCTCAACTGCTGGGTTTGAGTTTTATGAACAGAAAAAAACAACAGTTGTATAAATAAAAACATATCAATATATAGTGTTGGGAGAACATTTTGCTTTGTACTTATTTTGTTACAATGTGCACCAAAACACTGGATTTTCAATGGGCTACTAACAATTCATCCCATTCACTAAATAAATAAATGAATATATATATATATATATATATATATATATATATATATATATATATATATATATATATATATATATATATATATATATAATAATTTTTATTTTTTTTTTCTGGCCAAAATATATTTGAAATATATGCTAAATATATGTTGTAAATAATGAAGCTCGTTGAAATATATTTTTTAAATTGAAAATATATTTGGTTGTAACCTTCATATACCAAAATTCAAAATTCAATTCAAAATGTATGGGGGCAAGAAAAATCAATTTTCGGCATTACATTGCTTCCATTTGTGGCTTCTATAATGTGTTGTTGATGTGAATATATATTTTCATAGATTGAAATACATTTTAAAATGCTTTTTAAAAAATTATATTGTTAAAATATACAAAAATGGCCAAAGAAATTATTGGTAGAAAATATATTTCAATATGATTTAAATATGTTTTGAAACATATTTTTAGCAAATTTATTTTTTGACCATTTTTTTGTATTTTGAAATGAAATGAAATGCAAGTAAGTAAATAAATAAAGGTTGTATTGGATGTCCTTTTTTTAACATTCTCTTTATTGTTTTTCGTAAAAGAGAGCGAACAAAACAAAACAAAAACGTACTTAGATCGAAATTACAACACTGCAGAAACATCACACCTTTCATAACAAAATGAAATTTGAACACCCTTGTTTCTTTTTACCAAAAGAAAAAAAAAGGAAAAAAGGGGGGCTGTCACAAGTGTTTCAAAGTGGAAACAACACCTTGTCACTTTCAAAATAGTCTATAAAGCATCACCAAGTGTCATAAAACTTTTAAGCTTTATCCTTCATAGAAAACCTGATTCTTTCTAACTGAAGATACTGCATGACCTCTCTTATCGTAGTGAAATGAGTCGGGGTTTTTTTTTTTGTTTCCAATTAGAAGAATAAGTCTTCGTGCAAGAAGCATCACAAATGTAATCACAGAATATTGACTCTTTGATATTGTAATGTTATCATCTTTAACCCCAAAAAGAGCTAATGCTAGGTCTGGGTCCAGAGGTCTTCTTATAAGGGATGTCCTTTTAATTGTGTATGATCAAGCTACTTCTGAATGATAATTGAATTAATTTTTTCGGAGTTGGCGACTGACCTGTTTCTGACCACACTGACCACATTCCATGTTAATTTCTGACTCATTTTCTGTGTTTTTGGAAGCATAAAATTGGCATTCCAAAGTGGCGCTGGAAGTGGAGCCACAGTGCCAGCAATCCTAGAACACTGACATCATCCAAATAAAAAAACACTCCACCCAGCTCATGCATCGCTCCAGTGGAGTTCAGTTCATCTTCTCCCCTCCTGAATCAGAGTCCATCAAAGAGGGAAAAACCTCCGCTCAAAGTGAGCATTCATGGCAAACTCTCCTCCGGTGCATGACGTCTTTTTTCCAAAAGTTTTCCTTTACAGTCGAGGCTACACATCATTACTTCTACCAAGTTCTCTCTCTCTCTCTCTGGATAAAACCAAAATAACTTTTAATAAGTCAAATGTATTTTAATTATGGTAAACACTTGATAAAATTAAATGTTTGCACGAAACATCGATAATATGTGTATATATACATGTAATGCATTTTCTACAGTAAATTAAAAGGTCAGATGCATGTAAAAAGTTATCCATCCATCCATAAGTTGATATTCTTATAATTTTTTTCCAAGCACATTTTACCAATTCCAAACCACTTCAATCTTAATAACTACTATTAATTTTGTATTTAATCATTTATAAGTGATATATAACTGTCCATGAAGGCTGGAAGTGAAAACTCCTTATATTCAGGTGTGCATAATTATCAAGCAGGTATTCTTTTATGGATAATATGAGCCAAAAAAAAAAGAGAGATTTAACTCAGACTGAAAAGTCAAAAATGATTAAATGCCCATGAGAAGGATGCAATACTAATGCAATACTAGAATTTACAAAGTTAAAGCATAACCATTGGACAGCAAAATGCCCACTGAGTCAGCGGGGTCAGAAAAAAACAGGCAGAGACAAAAAGACACGTTAACTGCAAAAGAATTAAGAATTAATGTGAAGAATTAATTGTGAAACCATCAGGAACCATTTAGTCTCCAGCGCCACCATTTTCCAAAACTGCAACCTACCTGGAGTCTCCAGAAGACAAGGTGTCAGGTTCTCAGAGACTTAAGAATCCTAAAAAATGATCCCCACTTAATATGAATCACATGCTGAAGTGTAGTAAAATACATGAAGGCTAATATTTTAAAGGCTTTATGGACAGATACGTTGGGAGTGACTCTTGAAGGACCAGCACCTCTTCCATTTGTACCACTGTTTGAAGAATTTCCTGTAGCTCAAATAGTAGAGCATGGTGCTAGCAACGCCAAGATCATGGGTTCGATTCCCAGGGAAAGCAAGAGCTGATAAAATGTAAAAACTGTACCTTGAATGCCATGTAAGTCACTTTGGATAAAAGCGTCTGCTAAATGCATAAATGTGATTTTATCTTCCAGAATTTATCATCTTTTTAGTCCATCTTGCTGAGATGGACTAAAATTTATCTCCCAAAACTTTTTTATTTTTTATTTTTTTACAAAACAGTAATGAAAATGAGCTTTTTTTCTTTTGTAATAGGCTACTAAGAAATGGGACAGATAAAAAGTGCTTAATTGTCACACAAATTAGGTTACAATTAAAAAATACCTTACTTTTATATTATAAATTTCATATTTTTCTTTGTTTCATTTGATTGAGGGTTGAAATATGGCATGATATTCACTGGTGTAAAATTTCATTTATTATTTGTTAACCTGCGATTTTCAGTTGGATGAATTGACGGCATTGGGATTAACGGCATTGGGACAAAAAAAGAGGCGTTATTTATGTGCAACACTGAAATTTAGAGTATTAAGACAACTATTGTTGTAGAAATAGTTATAAAGAAATGTTATGAGTTCTCTTTCTTATTTGTTTCTTCTGACTTTCAGGAATTCTCATCCATTTACCCAGCATCTTTAGCAAACCTCTCACACTTGACGGTGTCGACAGACTTCTGCATGATGACCGCAGAGAAGAATGTGACTGATCCGCTAAACCATCTGTTATAATACTTCTGCATGCATGTGCTTCTCATTAATCATAACATATTCAGACCTCATCAAAATATATCACCTGAATATAAGCTACGACATATCTATCGCTCGAGATCACAGATAAAGCTCACACTATATCACCAGCCTGCTAGAGGAGGAACGGGAAAATCCATAAGGACATCAGTGAGCGAAATCCTCACTCAGCACGATCTCCGCTGAAATATGCTCCCAATTCTGCTGAACAATAAACATCCATGAACCTCTCAGGTGGAAAATGACCATCAACCATCAGTGAGAGCAGGTCTAAACACAAAAACACATCCATGCTGGGCCAGCAGTGACAGCATTACGTCGCTCCTACTGGAGAGACCACACAAGCAGAAGAAGGAATGGTGGAGACTTTCATCTGGATGGAGGAATGAAGGATGAAGGGGTGATGCTCATTCAGACGGGAAGATGTGCGAGACCTGCCAGAGCGTGAGATGACACAGTGAAGTAAAGGTAAAGACAGAGGAACAGCTTGGAAAGTAAGCTTAAGTTTGAGTGATAGCATGTAAAGATAGAGAGAAGACGGAATTATGGTATTATTGTAATTGTTGCAAAAGAAAAACAAGCATTATTAGAATGCAGTTAGAACCCCAAAATTCAATATATGGGTTTTTTGTCTTACATTTCTATATGATACAATTAAGCAATATTACATGAGTATGAATGCTGTTACATCAGCATAACTGCAAATCAAGAATCAAGAACAAGAAGTTAATATTGTGAATTAAATGACTGTTTTAGTTATATCTTGCTCACAAAAGTTGTCCAAAACCAAGCAAAATACAGTGGTGTTTCCTTCCTGAATGATTCAGCATTTTTGAACCCCTCAATGATTCAACAGTCCATTTATAAAGACTGTTGCTAGCTTCGTTCCTAAATGAATCAATCATCTGGACAAATTGGTTGAGTGAATAATTCAATGACTCACTCATTAAGCCTCCTACTGGTGGTTTTAGTTTCACATTTAGGGCCCTATAATACACCCGGCGCAAGGCGCAGCGCAAGTGTTTTTGCTAGTTTCAGCCCGACGCAGTTCTCATTTTCCCATCCTGCGCCGCGTTGTTTAAATAGCAAATGCATTTGCGCCCATTTGTGTGCCCATGGGCATGCTGGTCTAAAAAAGAGGTGTGTTCAGGCGCATTGTTGGCGCATTGCTGTTTTGAGGAACTGAAAATAGACTGCGCCATAGACCAACTCAAACCTGGTCTAAAGTCTAAAGTCAATGGCGCAATACTTTTTTTTTGTTATTTAAAGAGCGCGTTAGTAGAAAATGCGCCTCTGTGCGCATTCATTTTGCTTATTACACACAGGGACGTGCAGCAGCACACAAACATGCCAAATATTAAAAATGAAAGGATTACAGTGTAAAAGAATAAAATTGTGTAGGGTACATAAATATAAAAATGTCATACATGTCATAATGGATAGTCATTGCGTGTATCAGAATTAGCCTACCTATTTGCTCGCGCATGAGCAGATCCGTTTGCTCTCTGGAGATGCGTTCAGTCTGTGCGCCTTAAAATTCCCCCTTTTAAATAGCGAATAATATTATAATGTCGTATTTCAGTATTCAAATGTTTAGATGCAGCTTCTGTGCCACTCCTGATGAAACAAGTTAATATTACGAGTTTAATTTAATAAGACTCAATATTAACTCAATACTGTTTTTGATCGATGTTGTCAACAAAAATAGTTCAAAACTGAGCAACACACTGTGGTGTTTCCTTCTTAAATGCAGGGCCGCTGCCGGCAAAATGGGTGCCCTAAGCAGAATAGTATTGTTGTGCCCCCTCCCTCAAAAAAAAAACACCTACTATAAGGGGTGAAAACAGAACTTTAATAAAATATAAAAGTAAATAAATTAATTGTAATTAAATTGTTAACTATGGCTATGATGTTATTAATACAGTTTTCTGATTGATTTTATGGTCTCAAGCATTCAGAAATCACACAAAATAAAATTAAGCAGTTTTACTATGATAACCATGGTTAATTTTTGTAAGGGTGATGGCCACAAGTTTTTGTTGAAGAAATTAAAGAGGCTGTAGCATTTCTATCGCAAAAAGGTGGCCAAAAATTAAAAATTAAGTGAACATTTGAATTAAATGTTTGTTCAATTTTAAACAAGGATTTGATCTTCCTGTAAGTGTAACAACAGCAATTATCAGGCCTTTGGTGCCCTTTGCAGTCTTTTGTAATAATGTAAGTTGTTTATTTTGTATTACATTATGTATTTTAACAGTGTTATTCAATGAAACCATTATTATTAATTAACCAATCACCTTGTTGTTTTTATATAATACATTTTAAATCATGGAAACTAGAATGTTAAGTCAGATGTGTTGTTGGTTGTGGTGAAATTATTACCGACATTAAAACACATTACTAACGTCAACAGTCAAAAAGTTTCACAGGATTATAAACGTAGTTACCTGAAAGTGATGCACGGGCTAGTTGTCCATTAATTATGATGATCATTTGTATTCAGCCGCAAACATGAGGTGAGAGTGAGCGCGGGCACGCGCAGATGCGGCAATGGTGCATCACGTGTGTTTAATACTGCCTATACTGCGTTCATCATAAAATGCATTTTTTTAATATATGTTATTGTTAATATAGAACGAAAGTTGTTTTTTTTTTTTTTTTTTTTTTTTTTTGTTGTTTTTGTTTTTTTGAGCAACTGGGATGGTGCCCCCCCTGGGAGTTCGTGCCCTACGCAAACTGTGTACTCTGCATACTGCTTAAATGAATCAGCTTTTTTGAACAAATCAATGACTCAAAGATCCATTCATAAAGAAAGTCACTTGCTTTGTTCTTGAATGAATCAGTTGTTTGGATGAATTGGTTGAGTGAATAATTCAGTGACTCACTCATTAAGCCTCCTACTAGTGGTTGTAGTTACAGGTTTAAAATATCGCTTCATTAAAAAAGTAATATTTCAATATTCAAATACTATTTTTAAAAAATCACATTATTTATGCATTTGCAGTGTAAATACATCTAAAGATGTCATCTAAATACATCTTAAATGCAGCATCTGTGCCACTTCTGTAGTGCAAAATTGGATTTTGTTGATACTGATTTTATTTGATTGGTAAAAACATATAGTGTCTTGTTATTCTAAATGAATTTTTTGATTAAATGTAAGTATTTGATACATACATCTAATAAGGTTAGAAAAAATTTATATTATAAAAGTAAAAATGCCCCTGGAAATCAGTTTAAGGTGGCAAATATCACCCCTCAAGAAAAAGTTCAAAGAGGTTTGGGTCACAAAAAAGTTTGGGAATCCTTGAAGTTAATAATCAAAGACTTTTGGCTTTTTTCACAGACTTAGAATTAAACAACATGGAGTAGTAGCATCACTTGCTTAAGAACTTAAGCTGGTTTAGCTGCCAGAGCAGATTTTTCTGGCATTTCGATAACAGCTTCTGTTTACACATGACCTCTAAATGGAAAAATGCTGTAAAACATTCAGAAAAGGCTTTATGTTTTCCATTTTATTCGTTTTACTTTATCTTGCCAAAGAATGAGCTGACATTTGTTCAAACAGAAAATCCAATGACTGCAAAAAGTCAAAATGTGATCCTGTACATCCCAAGATCACTGGAACTGAAATCTTTTCAAACATGTGATGAAAAGAGAGATAAAAAGGAAAATCACACAAATGTGGCCAGAAAACTTTGGCGAGACTCTCTTTTCTTTTGCTCAAGTGCCTTATTATATTAAAGCAAAGCACATTTGAAGTAAATTCTGCCGTTAAAGAATACAAAATAAAGTGTAACCCAATCCCGTCGTTTAAATGGAGGTACAGAGGAAAGGGTGGGCAGAGGAACAAGCCAGCAGCAAAATGGCTTTTATGCAGGGAAATAACGCTTGGTGCATGTTTGTCTTGCTGTGGCATTAATCCTGTCGCCTTTTTTCATCCCTAATCCTTACAACAACACAGCCTTCGGGAACTAATAAATGGATGGATTCGATTTCCTCTGTCCATGCCAAACACCACAGCCTCACCTTCATGAGCTTGAGGGTCAGACGGGAGAAAAAGGGGACGAGCGGGCTGTTTATATTCTGGGCGTTCCCAGAATATATTCTAGGTTATTGATATTACATATCAGCTGGTGCTCAGCACAGTCGGTGAGTATTACAGATAAGCTCAGACTGAGTCATGTAACATGGATCATATCAAAGGCCTGAGCACAAACACAGATGCCGTCGTCCTCAAGCACATTTGTGTTTGTACAGTTTTTACATAGTGCTTCAAAGCATCCAGACCCTCCCAAAGTAGAGTCAACAGCGGTCCGTGAGAACGGCCAGCTCAGGAGAGGACCTGATTGAAAGCCGCGCCACTTCATGACCTCATTGCAGTTCCTGGCCAGTGGAGGCAGAGATGTGTTCGCTGATAATAGATGAGAGGCCGAGCGTGTGTGGTTTGAGTTAAGACTGAGACAAAAAAGCGCTTGTTTGCAGCAGCTGGAATTATACAGGCGTAATTGCATACAGTAAAAATGAAAGCATTTCTACAGATCGAGTTTGATTTTAACAGCAGAGCATGGAGAACATAATGGAGTTTTTAACCTAAGAAATATAGATCAAATCACTTTCAGAAAGATTTTTTTCTAGCTCATGAACAATAACAACCTTGACAGCCAAACAGAATCCATCCTGAATTAAAGGGCTCGAGCATTTAAAGTGGCAGATGACAAAACTGCAGCTTATTCTTATAATAAACAATGTCTTTATGAGCTAGTGTTGGTGCTAATATAGTTATTGTTGGTGTGAACGGGCCTTTATTCTATGCTTTGCATGCAAGTGATATCAGAGTAATAGGAAAAAAATCTAGGTGGGCCGTTTTTATTTATTTTTTTTAAAGGTATTATATTTACCCCCCCCTCCCCAAAAAGAACACTGTTTAATGCATTTACATTACCTTAAATGACCACATAATTGGGTTATTAGGCATAACCAGTAGATTGTACATGTAAACGCACTCAGAGCCTTTGTAATTGTCATCGCTAATTGTTATGGCAGCTGTATTAGTGAGTCGACAAGGCTTTAAAAAACATTTGGTTGCTCAGAAATGGAAGGGTGTGCTGAGTAGATAGCCCTAAATAATTATTTTTCTTATACTGTAATTTTATGTAATGCTGCTCAACCAGGGCCAGGGGAAGTTATAACCATAACACAGTTAGGACAATATCCCTATATTTGTACCTGAGATGTATTTTTGTCTTTTTGTAGTGACTGGCTGAAGTGACCAGTGACAGATCATAACAATCATCTCAAAGTTGACCTGCAGAGGAAGAAAGTGTTAAACAAATAAAGCCAAAGAATGATCCTGATGTCGGACATGTGGTCTAGTCATTCATAAGACACCAAAGCTGGCCAGAAGATGAAAGCAAGGGTTGGGAGTTTTAATTTGCAACAGACAGTGTTGTGCAAAGATATTTTTTAAAAGTAATGCATTACAATATTGCGTTACTCCATAAAAAGTAACTAATTGCATTACTTAGTTCCTTTTTAATGCAATATGTTACTTTTTATCACCTTGGCTGGGCTTGCTGATTTGTTTTTTAATAACAAAACCCCCCAAAGTTACAGTTTTGGCAACTGTAAGGGCCTTTCACACCAAAAGTAAAATAAATAAGACTGAAGGAAATGCTTCTGCACCTCACTCCCAATTTCTTTCAACATGGGGACAGGAGAGCTGTCAGCAGTGTTGGGAAAGTTACTTTTAAAAGTAATGCATTACAAAATGTGTTACTCCCTTAAAAAGAAACTAATTACGTTAGTTACTTTTTATGGTAAGTAATGTGTTACATTACTTTTGTGTTACTTTTTAAATTTGGGCTGGGCTTGCTTGTTTGTCTTCAATATAAAAAAGTTACATTTTTGAGTAAATGCATGTTCACGTTTAGTCTAGAGTTACAGTAACCATAATGTTTACACAACACACACAACGCCTCTGCACTTACCTGATTTCTCTCAATATGGCAACAGGAAAGCTGTCAGTCAATAAATGGGAAAGCAAAGTAACTGGCGTTACTTATTTGAAAAAGTAACTCAGAAATTTTCTTGTAAATTAAAAAGTAATGTTACTTTACTATTTACTTAAAAAAACTAACTCAAGTTACTTGTAACGCATTACCCCCAACACTGTGTGTCACGGAATAAAAGGGAAAACAAAGTAACTTACTTATTTGAAAAAGTAACTCTGATATTTTGTTGTAAATTAAAAAGGATTGAGTTACTTTACTAGTTACTTGAATAAGGTAATCTGATTACGTAATTCATGTTACTTGTAATGCGTTAACCCCAACACTGGGTGTCAGTGAATAAATGAGAAAACAAAGTAACTTGTGTTACTTATTTGAAAAAGTAACTCAGATATTTTATTGTAAATTTAAACGTAATGCATTACTAGTTACTTGAAAAAAGTAATCGGATTACATGACTTGCATTACTTGTAATGCGTTACCCCCAACACTGGCAACAGGACATAAAAGAGCATGAACTCTGCATGACGAGGTAAGAAAACATCTGCTTTTGTCCACTGAAACAAACCAGCTTGAGGGCTTGGTACTGTCTGGATGCTTATAAACAACACATGGCCACATTAGCAGTCTCAGTGCTGTTTGGATGAGCCTATCACACAACCTGTTATCCATGTGGCGGCACTTGACCTTTGTTTTTTTGAAACACGATACAACATCAACAGTGACACGCACGCTGAGAGGCAAAGAATTGCATGACTACTCCGCTGTCCCGCCACAGGCATTTACCATGGCAGAAAGTACTTGACAAAGACATGAGGAAGAAACCACTCTGCACCATGTTGGACACGGAGATCTTCTACAATAAACAAAAAAAGGAGATGTTCTAAACACCAGAACTGCAAGATGCTATGTTTCAGGATGTGCACCAGGTGTTCCTCTTTTCATTTGTGGCTTTGCTACGTGCAAATACTCACGTCTTTCTCCATTCTCTTCTTTTTTCCGTGGGATTTTTACCTCTTGCCACTCACTTAGCCATCTTGCGCTCTGCTCAGCTCTTGTCTGTTTATTTGCTAAAAGACATACCAGGAAGTACAACTTCAAACAATGGCCTGAAGTTATAAACCTCATTCCTTTCTATGGGCCACCTTTATGTAGCCATGAAACGGAGGGAAAATTCCTAAGGAATGGACACACATGCCAGTTTGAGGATTCACCAAACAAAGACTGTCTGGAAGCAGCACATTTTTGGAAAGGTACAGAAAGAAAAGTGTAACTGTGAAAAAAATGACCAAGATGTCTATGGTACCAATTTTAGCTCCTCTGAAACAGCTGCAACACTTCCCGGTTCTCTGGATGTTGGTGGGACTAGTGTGGAAGACATACTGAACAAAGATGATAGGAATTCACAGATTTTCACATTTTCAATTACAAGCAGAATTTTTTTTAATGCGTTTTGGCTGTTCATTTACACAACAACAGCATTTTGGGTGCCTAAAAATGCAAATTTTTAAAACGAGTTTCAAAGTGCATGTTTTCGAAAACGATGCCATTATCTTCTCCGTGTAAACTACAAAAACGTGTATTTTTGTGAAAACAGTGACGTCATGCATATGCATATTACGTGTTCGTGACTTTCTTTTTAGAATGCATGCATGTGCAGGTACATAGTGTTTATTTACAAAGTGACATCGCCACCTACTGGCCTGGCTTGCATAATACAGCATTTTCAGTTGTTTTCGCAGATCCGTGTAAATGGGGATCATTAATGTTTGTATGCAAAACTTTTCAAATATTCAAAGTAAAAACTTTTCCAAAATATGGTACGCTTGGATGTATGTTTCATTACGGAAGAAACGATCTGTTGCTACTTTTGTTTCATTAAAACTGTCACTAAAACAAATTCCCCGTATGTGTAAACATACCTGGCAATAAAGCTCATTCTGATTCTGATTCTGATTCTGATTGGGACTTTTCCATACTGTTTCTGAGTCAATGTTTCCTTTGCCTAAGTAGGTTAGCAGTCTAAAGTGAATTTATTAAATAGACATCACATCTTTCCATTTTGTCTGTTGGTTTTTGTGCAACTAGCAGTGCAGTCCGATTCATGTATTCTTTTGTTCAGTATGTAATTATGACCCATTTGGATGACTCAAAATAATCAAGCTGACTCAAATGGCAGCAAGCACAATGGACTTTTCATTCGCTTCACCATGACATGTCCATAACAGATTTCATTCCAAATTCAAAAAAAGTGTAGATGCCATGAGCACCCAAGTGAGATCCGTATATCTAGACTTTATGATGTTTGATGGCCTGATGGTGCATTTAATATAAGTTTCCCCCATTATTAGAAACTACCTTACTATAAGAAATCCTGCTGTATAATATGTTTCTTTATCCAATATATTTTCTTATATATGGTATCAAGTCTTAAAAAATAATATTGTAATATTTGAAAAATTGTTTTATGAACTTCACCATCTGCTTTTCATATCGAGCGTCTGAATGAAAGCCTTCTGTCTGTCTTTGAAAGAATTCTTCTGCTCTGTTTCAGCTTCTACAGTAGAGCAGCTTACATAACACACAAGTTGGAAAAAAGAAGTTAGTGAGTTGTTGAAAGGTGAAGATTCTTCAGGCCACAGAGTTAAAGCTATTCAGGAACTCAGTGAGAACAACATATCTCATGAAGGCAGAGCGTAATCATAATTTGTCACTGCAGTGATTTAATTAGAAGCTCCAATTGGCATCAGTTAATGCTCAATCATCTGAAAACTAGATGTGAGTGAATGCATACCAGGAAACATATTTATTTTTAAATATGCAGTTATGTGTTGCAGCTTTTTGGACCACTGAGATTATACTGTGGAAAGACCTATGCACAGCAATAGGAACCATGCGACGAACAAATTGGGTACTAACCCCTTTGTGGCCATAGTTTTAAATATGAAAAGTAATTTGTTACTTTATTAGTTACTTGAAAAATTAAACTGATTACATAAACCGTGTAACTTGTAATCCATTAAAACTGGCAACAGGCAACACTGCCCTTATGAAAAAGAAGTTTATTCAAGTGTGCTATTAGTATATTTCTTTTAAACTAAAAATAGGGAAGTATACTTTTAGTCTACTTTTCATGTACTTCTCAGAAATGGGCTTTATGTACTTCTCAGAAATATACTTAAAATGACATTTAAGTATACTTTACTTATACTTAGAAAAAGTCTAAATATATTTGAGCTATACTTGTGCTCCTAGAATCCGTGTTTTCATTGTTATATGGTAGGGGGTGCTAGTACACATCTTCTGTAAAGAATTTCCAAAAAATACAAGTGAAGAAGAAACCTAAACAACAGATGCTTCCACATGTAATCTAACACGATCATCAGACATAAAACAGCATCAAAACTGTGTAACGTTATGGAATAAAATGTCACCAATGAAGAGGTAATAATGACTGTCAAGCTTTGGGGTGTTGATCGACTCCATCTACATTTTGATTATCATTCTGAATCCAATTCTTATTCTTTTTTTAGCTTTTTGTTCAAAATGTTGTTTATTTCTTTCCTTTTTTATTTATGAAACTTACCCACATTCAAGTGTTTAAAAAAAGAATCCATGATGCTAGAATGAAATGTTTCTGTTTACAAGCAGATACTCTGTTCGTTCTTTTGATGTTTTGTATGTTCAGATATTCATATAACAAAATATATACAAATTAATACCTAAATAGGGACATAGTAGTATACTTAAAGTATGATTTAAAGTTCACTTAAAAAAAACTTACGAGTATACTTGCAGTATAAAACTACTAAGCTAGTAGTTTACTGAGACTATACTTCAAAGTGTACTAAAAATGCTACTACAAGTATTTAATTAGTAAACTATCAGTATACCTATAAGTTCACATTTAGTATAGTTGCAGTCCAAGCTAAAAACTTTGATGTAAACTAGTTGTGTACTCAAAGTTTACTACTGTTATACTTAAAGTATACTTAAAAATATACTTTTATATACTAGAAAGTGGGCCAATTTAGTCCCAAGGAGTACTGAAATAGTACACTTACAAGTATACTACTAGTACACTGATATTTGTATACTTACTACATAAAGTATACTTAAAAATATATTTGAACTTTACTTAAGTATACTTAATAAAATAAACTTGAAGTATACTACTCTTTGATAAGGGTGACCAAAATGTCAGCAGTTTCAAAACTTCAGTGTAGTAAGCTGCTTGTAGTTTTTATCATTCGAGTTTATTATATCTGTGAGCTTCTGACGAACATTCTATTTCTAGAACATTGGGGTAAATTAATGTTATGATTAAGTATTTTGCAAAGTGGATGCATTTTACCATTTCTGAGTTTAAGGACATGAACAGTTCAGAGTAGAATTTCAGAGCTGCCATGCCATAATTACAGTAAATGGATGATGTTAATGCAAGATTAGACCAAGCCCATTCTTATCTTATGTAAATGCAGTGTTGGGGAAAGTTACTTTTAAAAGCAATGCATTACAATATTGCATTACTCTATAAAAAAAAAAGTAACTAATTACGTTACTTTTTATGGAAAGCAATGCATTATGCTTGTCACCTGGGCTGACCTTGTTTGTTTGTTTTTTAATAACAAAAAACCTAAAAGTTATATTTTTGGCAACTGTAAAGGCCCTTTAACACCAAAATGTGAAATTATTAAGCCTCATGCTGAAGGAAGTCTCTCTGCACCTCATTCCCAATTTCTCTCAACATGAGGAGAGCTGTCAGTCAGTAAATGGGAAAACAAAGTAACGTGCATTACTTATTTGAAAAAGTAACTTAAATATTTAGTTGTAAATTTAAAAGTATGTGTTACTTTACTAATTACTTGAAAAAGTAATCTGATTACGTAGCTCATGTTACTTGTAATGTGTTACCCCTAACAGTGTGTAAATGCATTATACAGATTTATTATTTAGAATTTATATTTAAGCATTTAGCAGAGACTCTTATCCAAAGTGACTTGCATTGCTTTTTTTCATCAGTTCTCTGATGTTGGTTAATGGTCACATTGGCATGCAGGTAAACAAATGAAATATTTCTGTTTTTATCAACTCACAAACCCACTGCAGTTCTTATATTAACCCCAGTTTGGGAAAACCTTGTGTAATAATGTTTGCTGCACTTCATGATTTTACTATCAAATACAGATACAGATTTATTATTTAAAATTTACATTTAAGCATTTGGCAGAGACTCTTATCCAAAGTGACTTGCATTGCTTTTTTTTTGCATGTGTTTTAGCAGTTCTTGCATTCCTTTGAAATCAAACTTATGCTCTACTGTTTGATCTACAGGAATGCCCTCTCAGGTTTAAGGTTTATGTAGTTCTGATAGTTTCCTGGATACTGTGCACTGAGGGGGCCTTCCTGAAAAAGCACCCTTCAGAGTGCTCTGCACAGCTCGTTAACCTCCTCAAACGACCCACACACAGACAAACTCACCCAGGGCTATTTTTAAACATTACCTCAAACGAGAACGGAGGTCAGCTGCCCCTTTTCCTCAATCGTGCCATGTGTGTTTCAGAAAAAGTCTTGAGTTGATCACTTTAACAGACGAGCCATTCAGTTTGAGTTTTCTATTTAAAGAAAGACCCCTAGATAAACGCATTGGGACTCCCCTCACTCGTTTGTTTACTTCGAACCTCCCGGGAGGCCAAATATAAGAGTGTGAATTCTAGGAGGGCCCCTAAATTGGATGGAAGGTATCTTGTAAAGAGCTGGAACATTTGCCGTCTTTCAAAGCTTGTGTCCCTTGAACCTGTGAGCGGCCGCTGCAAGATTTGTCTTTCTCTTAATGTCTTTGGTTTTCTTTATAATATGGGCTCCTTCCGCAACCATTCTATATTTTACTTTCTGCAGGTCTTAAAAAGTATTAATTTGCCCACAAATTATAGACTTAAAAAATTTCTTAAGAAAGTTATTTGATTTTGTTATAATCATAAACTCACTCAATTTTGATCAGTTTCTCAAAAAACAAGACTTTTGTGATTTTGCTTCTCAATGTGTTTTGAGTTAAGAATCAATCATTTGCACTGGAAAACAAGACAAAAATACTGAGGAGGAACAGCTCTTTTTTGCAGTGTGATCAAAAGTTTCAGTAGAAGTTATATGCATTTGCATCTAGCTTTTTTAATCAATTAAAAATTAATGGAGATTGGTTGGAAGTTGTATTTTCAAACTTTGATGTGTCTAATACAACTCATTGTGTTTCCCCTAGACATTAACATTTATAGAAGATATTTTGATGTATTGAGTTCTGTTCAATTAGTTCCTTGAATTTTCTTTAATTGGTCTTAAAGTCTTAAACCTATCTTCTTAAAACGTGCAGAAAATGTAGGCACCATAGATGTTCTCATTTGCTAAAATTTGTATTATAAACTGCTGATGAGACTTTGCCTATATGCATATAAAACAGCACTTTCAACACAATCAAATACTACATCTCACAGTCAACTTCTCCGCCGTTTGTCCCATTTAATATAAACGTGGCCACTTCAGACAGCCATAGGACTCTCATTAAACTAGACATGGGCCATTTATCAACCACCTGCACCACAGCGTAAACCTCTGCTCAAGTAATCACCTGCGGTTCCTCGCAGATCTCGTTGGGATATGTAAGAGCCCAACCAAGCGAAAAAGCTGGAACAAAATCCATAGTCCAACGAAAAACCATCTGGCTCCACAACAAGCCTATTTCCTTCTCCGCAATTACTGAATTCCTATTAACATTCTGGCTGTTTTGTTTTCTGTGTTCATTATTAAGGTGAAATGTGGTCTCATGCAGGACTTGAGTGATGGCGTATGAGCATAACGGTGTTGTGATGTGATAAAACAAGGTCCTGAATTCCTTCAGTGCTGCACAGTCATTCTTAATATAATTTAAATGACTTCTTGTTACACTAAAGGCATCTTGTGAAATTTATATTCTAATGTGCCTATTTTTTTTTAAGGTAATGCTTTTAGACATTTTTTTTTTTACATGTATAACAGTTGAGAAGACAGTAAATGAGAAGAAAGGAGACTGGAAAAGATCTGATAGAATTAATAAAATTATGACTTGTAACCTCTGCAACTTGTGTGTTTTTCTACTGTTAGCCAAACTCACCCATAGTAACTGGATTACGTAATCAGATTCCAAAAATTGAGCACTCGTAACTGGATTATATTGCATTTTAAAATGCTCATAATCAGATTACAGTTACTTTTTAAGGATTACATGATATATTGCTTCTTCATAAATTGCTTCTGAATTTGTGTAATGTCATTGCTGTATTCATGTTATCATTTTAATAATGTTGGTTCATGTAATGCAGGGATTCTCAAATGTTTTTGCCAACCAAACCCCTTTGACTTAAAATATCAACAACACTTTCGCATGTTCACAGTTCTCTGATGTTGGTTAATGGTCACATTGGCATGCAGGTAAACAAATGAAATATTTCTGTTTTTATCAACTCACAAACCCACTGCAGTTCTTATATTAACCCCAATTTGGGAAACTCTTGTGTTATAATGTTTGATGCACTTCATGATTTTAATATCAAATAATGGAATATATTTTCTTTCTCTTTGCATTTTTTTACATCAATGCGATACAGTTGTATTAAAACAAGTTACTGTAAGTGATACATTTAAAGTTCAAAACAAGTTTGGTTAAAAAAAAAAGTAATCTAAAAGCAATTTAAAAATCTATATTACATTACTAACTACAATTTTCATCATGCAATCTGTAATCAGTAATGGATTACAATTTGTAAGTAATCTACCCAGCACTGCCCAACTCAGTGTGTGTTCATCAGTGAAAGTTCAGAGAGAAAATGCATTGTGTTACTTTTCTGAGCAATCAGACTTAAGCATATCTAGAATCCAAAATATCGTAGAGAGTTGGCGAATTTCTAGAACATGCTACAGTACATACGAAAACCACTCAAAACACTTTGGCAATCACATTGCAACCTCCCAAAGCACCCTAGCATCGTGGAGATTGTTTTTTGTAATCACAAATTCAAGTCATATTTACTTCAGAAGATGTAAAAATCTACAAATGAGAGCAGGCTGCCAAACTGTGCTGTAATGTATTGATTAAGGACATTGAAGGCTGCGCATGTGTGAACCCAGCATGAGGCAAAAGGCAGAGATTTGCAGTCTTGGGTGGCAGTGAAAATCTGCAAGCGATTAAAAGACTTCAGATTCTTTCATGATTAGATGTAAGTTCTCCCCGGGTGTGTTCTGTAAAGGTAGGCCATTTATGAAGTACAGTTACCACTTTAAAAAATTACAGTTTAAAGTCACATTTTGTAAAAGGCTTTAAGGTCCATGGGTGACTTACTGAGCTTAAGTGTGTTGGTTTGTATGTGGACACTTTAATATGTTGTTTTGTTAAGTATCTTGATTTCCTGTTATCGTCACCCGTCAGTTTAATTGCTTTCTGGAGTGTGGAGAAAGTAGATTAAACCACACACTTGACATATTTTTGGCACTAGGTTTATTGTGCCTGTTTATAGGGGACCGGTTGCAATAATTTACACAACTGCATGTAATAAAAGTTGTGCTTGTGCCAATCACCAAGTCTTAAATCGACTGTAAAGCTTAGTGACTCTTTGTGTGAGGCTGCTATATGTCTATGGCACTTGTAGGCTACTGTGGGATAAGCACAGTTCAGAGAGGAAGTCACAGGCATTTATGTCATGAAAGGTCAGAGCAGAAATGACGTTACAGAACGTCTAGTGTTACACAATGCCGGCTGATCAGGGTTTGAGGTGCAGCTCGGCTTACGATGAGAACAACTCTCAAAGGCACAACAACTATGACCTTCACCAGAGCTTGCGGTGATAAAAACAAGCAGAAATGTCAGAAAAGAATCAATTCTGAACAAAACAGGATGTTAGTAAAGGGTGGCAAAAATGTTAACCTATGCTAGAAGGAAGAAAAGGCAGCATCATAGTATCGTAGTTGGGTAACATTTGATTGATGTTGTGTTAAGGTTGCTAAGGTTGGGTTTCTCAATATTACTTTTAATGCAAAGTGATGCATTGATATGTACTGATGTACTTTTTTCCAATGAACACTGGAATGCATAATTATCTTAAACAAAATTAAAATATACTGATGAAGAGCCTGCTTAGACAGAGATTATTTTTTATGATTGCTTCATTCAGGTCAAAATGCATATGGATATGCTCAAAGAATCCCAACTTGTCCCCACTTTGAAATTACTTTTCGTTTAGGTTGCCAAATTTTGTGACTTGTCACATTATAGACATAAAACGGGTTGCCAATGCAAATGTTTTATATTGTGCATGGCTTTGGGATGATGTTGTGTTGTGGTGAAAAACTCAAGACTGATAACTGGAAGGTATCGAGTTCAATCCATGCAAAGAATGAGCCATGAACTAATAATCATGCTCTTGAGTAAGCCAGTTAACACCAGTTTGCTCCAAGGCAATTATAAAGAGTAAAAAAGGCACTTTAGACAGACTTTAGATGTCTACTTGGGACTTATTTAATTTGTTGTACTAACCAGGCCATGAATTTATTTTATAGCTCTAACAGCAGAACATGGCACTGGCAATGCGAAGGTCAAAGGTTTGATTCCCAGGGAAAGCAAGAACTAATAAAATGTACCTTGATTGCAATGCAAGTCACTTTGGATAAAAGCATCTGCTGAATGCATAAATGTAAACGGTCTAGAACAAAAGGGATGGACTCCATGGCAATTTATGGGTTCATTGTTAAACAGTTTCCATCGACAGCTGAGTGTCCAAACTCAGCCATAGGGCTCCCAAAAACCACAAGCCCAAACACACTTAGCTTCGGGCCGAGCCACAAAGGCCTGCTGTTCACCTCCCCTCTGACCAACACGCACCCGGCATGTTTAGAAAACAGCAGCGCGGTCCAAAACACACAACCAGTTTCACCACTGAAATAAATCTCAATTTCCTTCAGCCTTTCTCTTCATTTTGCAGTTATGTAATGAATTAGCGACCGGTTTGACTGCTGAAACCACCCACCATCTCACTCAGCGGCCAGTTAGCGAGGCTTTGCGATCTTCGCTGTGCAACTGGATGAAGATGTCGTGCAGTCGTGTCTCTGTTGGTCATGTACAGAACTTAGTGTGAAGGAAACTGCTTAGCTGCTTACCGACGACCAGCAAACCCATGTCAGATTTAATGGAGCTGTCAGGAGAAGCTAAGGTGTGTTGCCAGTCATTTTCCAAATAATTACCCTTTCTAACAGAGGCCTGATTGTGTCGGGCCATGTGGTCCAAACGCGCAGGAGGGAGCCGAGCGCGAGTGAGAGCCAGAACGTCTGGGGGGTTCATCTATGATTCATATGCTATGCTGTGTGGGCCACGTCAGTGTCAGACGTTTTGGAAAAATTGCCATCATTCGGTTTATCAGTATCCCGTTATTTAGAGCCGATTCGGATGAGACCTGTTGGCGCAAACGAGCCAATTAGTCATAGGTAGAGGAAGTGCATCACTGCTGAGTAACACAGTGGGTGGAGTGACCATGAGATCACCTCAGGAGCTATTGCACCAAACGGTGGGTCACACATCGGGCTGGGTTTTTCTGAACCCTAAAGAGTGTGCAGGTTCAAGTTAAGGCAGTCTTCCAGTTCCTAAGCTCAAATACTGATATTTTCAACATTCAGACCATCTTTGTCTTGAGCGAACTCTTTTGTGCATGCATTTTTATTTTGCAGATTTTAAAGAGACCTGTTTGCACATGCTCTGCCTGTTGAAAGTGACTAGATGTTTCATAGTTTGGTGTTCATTCATGTCGTGCTTCTATCCCTTCTCATGCATGTCATTTGAGGAAGATTCTACTCATGTCTGTCAATGCTACTGTTCTTACATACTGATTAATTATATTATTAACAGTTGAGAGCATAAGTTTGCATACTCCTTTAGAGTCCTTAGTTTATAAAAACCCTTGCACAATTTATATATATATGTATACACTAGAGACAAAAGATCTTATTGTTAAAGTTTGTTTACATGACAATGTAATTTTAAAAAAAAATCCCTGTTCACATGGAATGATCGATCCCATTCACATGTATCCGTGAAAACGACTAGGCCAGTAGTTGGTGATTTTGTAAAGAAACACTACGCACTCTTCTTGAATACAAACAGTCAAGATGACAAAAGCATGAATATGTATGATGTCACCATTTTCACAAATTCGCATTAAAGATAATGGTATTTTTTTTTTTTTCAAAAACTTGCACTTTGAAACTTGCACGCAGGAGGGGAAGTCGTGGCCTAATGGTTAGAGAGTTGGGCTTGTAACCTGAAGGTTGCCGGTTCGATTCTCACACCGGCAGGAATTGAAGGTGGGGATTGTGAATGAACAGCACTCTCTCTGCCTTCGATACCATGACTGAGGTGCCCTTGAGCAAGGCACCGAACCCCCAATTGCTTCCCGGGCGCTGGAGCAATGGCTGCCCACTGCTCCGGGTGTGTGTTCACGGTGTGTGTGCGCGTGTTTGTTCACTATTCACTGCTGTGTGTGTGCACTTGGATGGGTTAAATGCAGAGCACCAATTTCGAGTATGGGTCACCATACTTGACAATACGTCACGACTTTTCACTTTTTGCATTTCAGGCCCCCAAAATGCCGTTGTCCTGTAAATGAATGGCCAAAATTCATAAAACGTTTTTACTTGCAAAACAGTGTTGTGCAGTGCCTCCAGATGCACTATAGGATATGTACATATTTCAAAAGGATAGAAATTTACTCTGTTTACAAAACTTTGCATTCATTTGTTTATGCATTAAGCATCAATGAATCTTTGCATCAATGAATCTTTTTTCAATGTTTTAAAAAACTGGAACCCATTCACTGTCATTGTATTACATATTTCCCACAGGACAAAATAATAGTAATTTACACTGATTTTTTTGTTTGTAGAAGTTTGCGTCCATTTGGTTTGACCTTCTTGAGCATCAAATGATTGCCATGCATCAGATGTTTGCATCTTTTTCCATTGACTTTCATTGTATTTTCAAAACATGATCTTTTGTGGTGCACAGAAGAAAGTCAACCAGGTTTTGAACCACATGAAGGTAAGCAAATTATGAAAAAAAAAAAAATTTGTTGAACTATTTCAAGTTTCCGACTGGTGGCGTTCATGCATGCTCATCTCGTAACTATGATCATGACAAGACTTAGCAGCAGCATATCGTTTTGTGCAAGTGTTTCTGAGACTAACTGTGTGTATGAACAGACCTGCATGAGTGTATTTATGTGTGTGGTCAGGCCGAGTGCTCTGAAAGCTGCAGTAGTCTGGGTTATGGGTGTCCTGTCATGGCTAGACAGACAGCTTGTTCAGACGTCGGGTCTCCTGTGTTTGTGCAGCCTCAGGACCGGCAGAGTGAAAAAATCCCAGCATGGCAGACCCAAAATAATCAGGCCGTAAATATTTGTAGAAGTTAGAGCAACATAATCACTCAGGGCTCTTACCTGCCGTGGGTCTGGGCTTTATGTTTCCTCTTTTAATCATACTGTATGGATGGCCAGTGACACACACACACACACACTACAGCTCTCACGTTTGACCACTTCAAGATATTCAGCCAGTATTTTCAAATCCGGAGCTTTACAAATCCTACTGAAAGCAGGGACTAAATAAGCAAACCGTTTCTCAAGCCTAACTATTCATAACACGGTACAGGACAGATGCAATCAGTCCAGGATAAACTAGTCCTCGCGTTAGACCGCCCGCAATCCAATTACTGAGGGAACCATGCATTTTAAAAAAAATGGCAAGATCTGACTTAAATTTGAGGTTTTAGATTGGAATCTGACTTCATATTCAGTTGTCAAAAGTAGACTAGTTGTCAACATATTTATTCTGTTTTATTTTGTACATACAAGCAGCGTTGGGGGTAATGCATTACATAATCAGATTATTTTTTAGTAAAGTAATGCATTACTTTTTCATTTTTTAAAATAAAGTCTCTGAGCTACTTTTTCAAATAAGTAATGCAAGTTGTTTTACCATTTATTGACTGACAGCTCTCCTGTGCCCATGCTGAGAGAAATCAGGAGTGTTGGAAAGTGTTGAACTTTCTTAATTCTTCACGCAATCCAGAATGGCAGCACAATTGCAAGGTTTGTTTGAGCTTTTTGAATTTACGTTTGCTTCAGCCTGAGGCTTATTCATTTCACTTTTGGTGTGAAAGGGCTTTTACATTTGCCAAAAATTTAACTTTTTTATGTTAAAAACAAACAAGCAGGCCAAAAAAGTAACGTAGCTCATTACATTCCATAAATAGTAACTAAGTAATGCAATTAGATACTTTTTAGGGAGTGACACAATATTATAATGCTTTACTTTTAAAAGTAACTTTCCCCAACACTGCATACAAGTCTATAGATGTATAAACAATTTTAGATGAAACTGAGCAAGACAAACAGCTGGCAGTTCATAACCACAGTGGACCAGAAAATTCATCAAGACTTTGCCATGCTCATCTTTTGCAAGTCTTTATCGTGCATATTTTTTGTAAATATATCACATTACATTACTGTAAAATCACACCACAGGGGACAAAATGGACCTTCAAACACATTTATGGCGAAGTAACGGTGCGGTGAATGGTTGTACCAAAAAATGGGTCAATACATTCCTTTCCCATGTAGCATTTATGAGTGTGTCGAGCGACTCTCTGGTTTCAAGGAATGGAAAAAATGAAGGAAAGAGAGAAAAGAGGAGAAAAAAAAAAGAAGCGTGTCAGTGAGGTGTTTAGGAGTAAGCAGAAGGGAGTCTGTTTTGAAGACAGTAGTTTGTTTAATTACTCTGTGCATGCTTTAATCCAGGAAATGCGGCCTTGCAAAACTGAGAAAGTCTGTGCACGTTTGCAGACGCCATCCATGAGAGGGCAGCATTCAGGGATGGCTATCATACCCCTGACCTACAGATGGACTTACATAATTCCTCTGGAAACTTTTGTTCAATCCAGGTGTGGAAAAATTAATTAAAGCCCTTGGAGCGTGGGGTTATTTGGGGTAAATCATGCTCAATCAAAAGTAATAATCCGGCACACGGATATAAACTTCGAGGGTCTCCCGGGGGTGATGGGGGTCACGGTTTCCCAGACATCTCTTTGGCAGGTAAGACATCATGCAATTCATCATCATGATCTCTGGACAAGAAAACTGGGTAACACTTTATTTTAGGGTCTCTTAACTAGTTGCTTATTAGCATGCATATTACTAGAATGTTAGCCATTTATTAGTAGCAATTAAGCACATATTAATGCCTTATTCTACAAGACCTTATTCTACATCCCTAATCCTACCCAATACCTAAATTTAACAACTACCTTACTAACTATTAATAAGCAGCAAATTAGGAATTTATTGAGGGAAAAGTTGTAATTAATAGTGAATAAGTGTTCCCTATTCTAAAGTGTTACCGAAAACTGACTTCCCAGAAACAACCAGGAAAATAATGCATGACTGCTTCGAGGTGAGAATCCTAAAAGTTGTTTTGTTTTGGCAGTTTTTAATCCAGTCATTAATTCGGTCATGGTTTAATTTCAGTACTGCTTGTGCTAATTAAATTGTGTAATTTTACCCTTAAAGCCATGCACAGGTCTCCGTTAACACTGGAAAATAAAATAAACACCTGCTGCAGAAAAACAAAACAGTGATGTAAGTTTTAAATATTTGTTTTTGACTTGGACTGGGAACTTTGTTAATTAGCTGCGTGTGTGTTTTTAATTTCTCTGATTCTTTCCTCACTTAGCTTGTTTCAAGTGGTTTGTGAGACGACGTACAACCTCAGACTTAATATAAGATGATGGCTGTTGTCCAAAACCTCTTCTCTCACCATGCCATCCCCGATCAGGACGGTGGGCTCCAATTGGCTCCAGTGAAACAGACCCCCACTGACTCTGGATCAGTTGTGTTGACGGAGCTTCATAATGGATACGGACCACACAGGACCCAACTCTGAGTCTGCATGTCGCAGCTATTTCCTCTTGTAAATATTTTGTGCTGTTTGCGTGTGCCAAGCTGTCAGAGAGTGTGTATGTGTGTGCGCTATACGGCCTGGGGATATTCTTTAATTAAACGGTGCGGTTTAGGTGCTGCCTTTCATGTTGTTTAAACCTGTTTCCAGATATAGTCCAGGTATGCATTCGAGCAAGTCGTTTATTTCTTTATGAGAATCATTTCTTTGCTGTAATATGATGCATAACATTAGTGTTTTGTGCAGCTGTGTGCAAATTACACTTATTTTTATCACTTGTTGTACAACATTGTTATTATCTGCAACCACATTATGGGAGTTCATTTGACAGCAGATTATCCTGGTAAGGTTTTAAAACATTAAACTAAACTGAACTAGCATTCTTCTTTGAAAGACAAATGATTTATATTGAGTGATTCATATTGCCTAGCTACAAAAGCACCCAAAATAGTCTACCAAAGTGTTTAGCACATGGAAAACCACAACAATGGCAGTGGGAATGGTAGATTGTTTGAGACATTGTAAAGCTATAATCAGTGGCTATGTTGCTTGATTTATATTTCAAACTATACTAGTTGTTGTGGGACACATTTTGCAGAAATTTTGAATAATTTTACCTAATTTAAAGGATATATTTTTGAGCGAAAGTCTAAAGTCGCCTTTTTGCTGTCTGCATCAGATGATGGACCATAAGTCATTCTTTTAAAGTGGAGAATTGCTTGAGATTTCTGACCATCGATGAATGTGGAATTTTTGCATCCGATTTGAGTTTCAGTTAAAATAATTCCATTTGATTTCTATTTTTTTTTATTGAAATATATATAGTGTTGGGGAAAGTTACTTTTAAAAGTAATTCATTAGAATATTGTGTTACTCCCTAAAAAAGTAACTAATTGTGTTACTTAGTTACTTTTTATGGAAAGTAACATGTTACATTACTTTTGCATTACTTTGTAAATCTGGGCGGGGCTTGCTTGTTTGTTTTTTATATAAAAAAAGTTCTAGCTGTCAGTCAGTAAATGGGAAAACGGGGTTACTTATTTGAAAAAGAACATATTTTCTTGTAAAATAAAAAGTAATGTGTTACTTTATTTGTTTAAAAAAATTAATCAGATTATGTAACTTGTGTTACATGCATATATATGTATATATACGTGTGTGTGTATACTATTTGCAATGTGTCTAAGGAGGATAAATGTCCTATATTTACCAAGCATGCTAATATTAAAAGCTGCACCTTAACCAAAGATTAACAAGACTTCCTAGTTTTTAATCGTTCTAAAACAATGAATCATTTGTGGTCACCTTGTCACACAACCATTTCCTTCACAAAGACCACTTTCGGTCCAACCGCGTATGTGCGTGAAGTTACAAAATCATCAAGTGTACCTGCTGAAAAGATTTATGTTCTGTGAAGTCACTGTGTGTAACTACCTTACTGAAAGTGAAAATGAATCATTACCCGTGAGTGGATGGATGTACACAGAGCTCATAAAGCTGTTTAAATATGAGACATATTCACACAGCCGCAGGGCTGATTTGACTTAGAAACCACCAGTTTAGTTAAGACAAGCTATTTTACACCTCGTTGTTGGCTTTAAGTGTGTTGTAAGACGTGATAAGTCTCAGATGTCTGTTGTTGCTGGTCTGGTTTGCCCCTAATCTTGTTCTGTTTATGTTAATCACCATTTTTCATTAGTGTTCTTCTTTGAAATTAAAGACAAAGAAGATTTTATACACCATTCCATGCCATTGCAGGACAAATCAATATTGCGGAAAAATTTCAAAAACATTTAAGAGAGATTAGTAATGAATCCAGTGGCACCGTGGAGGTCTGACACTCATCTTTCTGTGGTTTTAAAGACTCAGTGCTGTTCTACAGCCGCGTGTGTCCAAATATAATCATACTCAGGAAAGAAAAGCGTCATGCCAACTATTTGAGAAAAGTGGCTGAGATCAGAGTGGAACAGCCAGGATATTCCCATCCATAACCGAAGGGGAAAAAGCAGTTTGATTGATGAACAAATCAGGAGTCAGACATGCATGGTGCATTACCACCACCTCTGCAGAATCATTCTCTGCCTCGTTTAAAGAGGAACCCCATCCAAACTCTTCAATATAAAGTCCTGAGCCAGTGACCCGATAAAGTGAGAGACTCCAAACAGGATGCTGCAATGCTCACTTTCTTCATTTGATGACATAAATGTCCATTTTCTTTACAAAACGCAGAGTAGTCTGGGTTTTTTAAAAAAAAAAATTTTTTAAAGCAATAATCAGACTATTCATTTCCATAATTTCAAAACAAGCAAAGAGCTAGTTTGCGGAAAAGAGTCTTAAAATTACTCTTCCAAAAGAACTAGTTTAATTATTGCATAACGACTTAATACATGTTGGCTTTTATTACAAAAATCTACTTGACAATATTGCTCAAGGGTTGCTCTGATCAAAATTTTGTCAGATGTTTCTTCTGTAATTCCTTAGAGGAAATAGACAAATGAGTCGGTTTTTAACATACAGTACAAGTACAGAGCTATAAAATGATTGTGGATGGCATAGCTGTATAAATCCATATTAAAATCTCTGGCTTTTTGATGGCAGACTCTGGTATCTCGACAAATTTATGACATTTTTTGTGGGGTTCACAGTGAGCCGTGTAAAGTGTCCCTCAGTATGTCACCCCGTTGTAAATGATGAGTGACGGAGCAGGAGCGGGGAAATCTGCCCACAAGCTCCACACCGCAGACCAAAATGACAGAGGTCATAACATGCCTCAGTGTCAGGAAATAAGACTTATGGCTTGGCCATGGGTTATAAATATAGCATGAAGGGAATCACTTAGACTCATGGCTCTCTTAAAGTCAGAACTATATTTGGAAAGGTCTGTGTGCTCTTTTAGAACGACTCTCCTGAAATAGACAGAGGAAGTTCGCAGTGTTGCATTGTGAACCTTTACGCAGCTGGAAAGATGTGATGGTGGGTGTACGAAGACCACTGGACCTCTAAAATCGTAATAGGATATAACACAGGAAAATTCACTGGCGGTTGTTTTAGACGGTGTGAAGAAGTAGCCACGGATTGACAATCTTTGTGTTGGTCAATAAATCACCCAGCAACCATTATACAAGTTCTGATATAACTCCCAAGTAGGCAAACTACCAACTAGTCTATTTTGAAAATGTGTAGTTTTGCAAATTCCTAAACACATGTTGGAGCTGAACGATAAAAATGACAAACACTCCCTTTCGTTCCACTTCCTAGATCCCTATGACGTTAATCAGAAAATTGCAAACACAAATTTGCGCCTTTATCCAGTAAACATGAGCCATAATTACGTACAACAAGGTTGGATATTAAAGTGTAGCTGGTATTAAATAACAACATTGCTGTATAACATGCCATGTTCTGTTTATCCTACATCTTCACTTAAAAGTATAGTGGCATTTTGAAA
This sequence comes from Spinibarbus caldwelli, assembly GCA_039654775.1. Lineage (NCBI taxonomy): Eukaryota > Metazoa > Chordata > Actinopteri > Cypriniformes > Cyprinidae > Spinibarbus > Spinibarbus caldwelli. Next base: position 1,548,675 of record CM077228.1, on the reverse strand, counting down.
TATGCATTTGTGCTCCTTTTTATGGAGACTGAAGACTGAAGATATTTTTATGGGAAATTCTATGGAGCGAATGTTTCAGTGCACTGGAATTATTTTGACTATGTGACAGCCCTAGAAATGGTACTTCTGAACTAGAGAGTAGATTGAGCCAAGCAGAACTAGCATAATGCACTATTTTGCTTACCTGTGCACCAGGTGTGTTCCTCTCTGTAGTATCCTCTGCAGCTGTGAATGCATGGATGTGTGTGTGTGTGTGTGTGTGTGTGTGTGTGGCATAACTGCTCTATAATCTATGAAGGCGCCTCGCTCTGGTTCTCCAGTGACCTGGATTTGGCTCGACTTCTGACTGCCTCCCCTAACTATTGGCCTAATTAATCACTAGCAAGATATATTACACAGCGAGCAGGAGGAGAGGGAGCGCAGACATTGAGACACTTGTTCATTTGTCCTGCTCTTAGCTTCGCCAGAAATAAAACCCTGCGTTTCTGAGACGAGGGTCCTGAGAAAAGCCTCCCCGATGACTGCTGCCATCACCCACCTGGGGCCCTTTGGTTGGCACCCACCAGTAATTGGCAATTACCGCGCTTAGAATTAAAGCAAACAAGAATAATTGGCAGGCATTGCACTAGGTAGAACAAGACAGGGAATCTGTGTGTGAGAGAGAGAGAGAGAGAGAGAGAGACCTCCCTTAAAAATGAGAATCAGAGGAACCGGGCCAAAGGCAGTAAGACATGTGGCCATCTCAGCGGTTCTGTGGCCTCGCTGTCTGCAGTCATTTCCACTTAAAATCAAATATAAAGTGTACAACCATAGCAACTGCGACACAACAAGACAGTGCAACAAAAGAAATCTCTTGAAGGTTAAGCAGTTATTTGAAAATTAGGATGGATTAATTAATCACAGACATGAGTCAAAACACAGAGCATTTGTAGAGAAAAATCTGCATTTAATGCTACTGGTGTAACCACTACAGAACATAATAAAAAAAAAACATACCATTATATTATTTATGCGTTACATAATATGTATTTTTAGCATAATTTGCTGGGTACTGTATCCCACAATGCAATAAGAGACAGTTTACCCAAAAGTTAAATCATTGTTTACTCATTAAGATGAAATAAGCGGTATTTTTGTTGATTTGGACCCCATGGGCTTTCACTGTATTTCCAAAAACAGCTGAAACACACTTCAAAATGTCTTATTTTGTGTTTCACAGAAGAAACCCATACGGGTTTGGAATAACATAAGGGTGAACAACAGTGTTGGGGTAAGTTTTAAAATTAATGCATGACAATATTGGGTTACTATAAAAAAGTAACTAATTATATTACTTAGTTACTTTTATGGGAAAGTAATGCATTACATTACTTTTGTGTTACTTTTATCACCTGGGCTGGGCTTGTTTATTTGTTTTTTTAATAACATCTATAGCCATAACTACCAAATGCCTCTGCACATGACTCCCAGTAATCTGATTACTTAACTTGCTTTACTTGTAATGTGTTACCCCAAACACTGAGGGCCAGTAAATGATGGCAGCATGTTTGAGTTTTTGAGTTTGAGAAATATCTGTGATTTTTATTTATTTTGCTTCTTTGTGGATCCAAATGCAAAATAACCATTTTATTTCTGAAATAACTGGCCACCAGTCATGTCTTGATTAGGAATATTACATTTTAAACATTTACGTTGCACATAGTGTACAGTTCCACATAACTGTAAAAAAAACAAAAAACAAAATGTACAATTTGATACATTGTACACTGCACTGTAAGTAATGCTGTATTATTACTGTAACTTCAAGCAAGGAACATGTGGTCTATTGTTCTGTCTCTATTTGATAAAATCATAAATCACACACTTAATCAGCCAATAAAGTTGAGCTCGAGGACACTTCAGCTGACTCTGACACCAGGCCAGAACGTTACGGGAAAACCATCACTAGATTGTCATGAATTACGCATCGGACACTGTTGAGAATTGTAGCAAAAGACAACGGCAGTAAAATCATGCAAACACAATCTAATATGCACAAAGTTCAGAAAGCGACAGGCTTTCTGTGTGGTCTAGACTGTGTTTTCGGTAAAAGCAGATTTACACAGAGCAACAGAAAACAGGAATTTGAGTCACCGATTGGTGTCAGAATGTAACTGGCGGAGACGCTGCCGTTAAAGAGATGGGTTAGACGAGTAAAATGAAGCTTATTTTTAGAGGAGCTTCAGGGTGGTACCGCTCAGCAGGATTCCTGTAGGATGACTGACTAATAACCCACATCAGACTCAGTGCGACAGACACAACTCAACCCACCAGCCGTGTTTACAGAGATGAAGGGAGAATGGTCTTCTACAGCAGTGACAACACTCGGCGCTGGAATTCCCCGGCATACCACAGCCTGACCACAGTCTTACGGCCTGCACATCGACACACAAACCCTGAACATGCGTGTGCTGAGCCCTCGTCTAGCCTTCTGTACCACAGACGGGCTCATTAATGCTAATCGAATCCAAACTTTCTCACTCTCTCCTGTCTGTTTGTGTAAACAAGCGTCCCACCTACAGGGCATTTGATGGCAAGCTGTGTGGTTTCAATAACGTGTGTAGGAGAAGCCGTTAAATTCGGTCCACCCAAAGCGGGTGACTGAGCTATTCCCTTTTGGTGGCACTAAAGAAATAACAAAGCACTAACAGAGCGATGTTTGCAGTATCTGTCTCCGAGCCCGAGCTGGATGATCAGTCTGACCAGTTCAGCTTAAGTTTACACTTTAACAGATGAGGAAGGCTTCAGATTTAGGATGAATGTGTTATTTATGCCCCTTTCCCTTTTTTTTTGTTAAATCTGTGGGTGTGGGTATTTTTCTTTGCTCCGTGAGGCATCTTCTTTTGCAAGGTTTGAGAAACTTAAGCCTACCGCAGAGCTCATGGAGAAAAACATTGATGTGTTCGCATTAAAATGAGCTTAAGTGGGTCTTTGGTTCATTTTGGATCACATCAAGTTATGTAATCGCATTACTTTTTCAAGTAACTAGTAAAGTAACACATTACTTTTAAATTTATTTTTTTAAATACGTAACGCAAGTTACTTTGTTTTCCCATTTATTGACCTACAGCTCTCCTGTCCCCATGAGGCTTATCTATTTCACTTTTGCCGTGGAAGGGCCTTTTCCATTGGCAGAAATATAACTTTGGGGTTTTTGTTGCTAAAAATAAATAAGCAAGCTCAGCCCAGGTGACAAAAAGTAATGCAAAAGTAACGTAATGCATTACATTCCATAAAAAGTAACTAAGTAATGCAATTAGTTACTTTTTTTATGAAGTAACGTAACAAATAATACTGTACACTCTTAAAAATAAAGGTGCTTAAAAGGTTCTTCACAGTGATGCCATAGAAGAACCATTTTTGGTTCCACAAAGAACCATTCAGTCAAAGGTTCTTTAAAAAATCATCTCTTTCTTACCGTTTTATAATCTGAAGAACCTTCTTTTGCCACAAAGAACCTTTTGTGAAACAGAAAGTTTCTTCAGATGTTAAAGGTTTTTATGGAATCATTTAGACAAAAAGGTTCTTCTATGGCATCATGAAGTACCTTTATTTTTAAGAGTGTAATGTATTACTTTTAAAAGTAACTTTCCCCAACACTGACTGGTAGATACTCCACTTTCTTCCCTAATAATTTTCTTTGCCTTCTAAGAAAGGCTTATTTATATTGTGAAGATCTGAGTTTCTTGAATGTGTCGATAAATTCCACCTCATTCTTCTTGTAGTGACCTTCATAGTCATACATGACACCATCCTTCGTCATGTCCTGACTGTAAACATTCCCAGGAAGAATACCAGACAAAAATGCAATAAGATCATCTGCACGCAGTCATTACCTACTGATCATACAACCCTTCCCATTATGTTCTGCTTCATTGGCTTTGTATTAAATTACGCTTTCAGAGTCAGGGACGATAAACAGATGAACGAAGATTTGAGGATTCAGTGGATACTTTTACAGAGCTAACAGAGTGTGGAGCTTCTTTCCATGCTGGAGAAATTAATGCACATCCTCACAGACAGGAATTCCAGGTAGCACTATAGTGCACTATTATCCTGTATAATTTGTAAGTCTTAATGTCCATATATATAGAATGATTGTTAGCCTTTCTACAATATGCCTGCTGGGCCTTGAACTTTCCAAACATTCCTCAGCTCACCTTCAGATAATTTCGGCTCATACTGGCTTCAGACGGCACTTCTAAAGCATTAATGCTCTTTACAAGCACCGGTAATGGCTTCTCCTGCTCCTGCCTACTGTTCAGGAGGAAATACACGGCAGCAAGAGACAAATTGACAAAGCTTTCACCAGGGGAAATTCTAGAATTTTCATTTTAGGGGGGCTCAGCCCCCAATGAGGGTATAATATATATATATATATATATATATATATATATATATATATATAAAATAAAAAATGTTTGACTAATAGGAGTGGTATACTAAACTTACACACCAAAAAGTGCATTATTCCACTGTATTGCATAGATAGGTATAACATGAATAACTGAATAAGCCAAATACAAGTCTTCATGATCTCTCTCTCTCTCTCACACACACACACACACACACACACACACACACACACACACCTGTTTACTGTACATACACAAAATTTTACTGTTTGCATTTCTAGTACAACCCTCTTTCCTTAGCTCAAGTATGCAAATCTATTTGCCACATGCACTAGAATATGTATTACATTGAATGTTAAATTTTCAAATTAAAATGGCAACATGATCGTTTTATAAAGTATACGTTCATATGTGCTTCATTTTCACTGGAGGAAACAGCTGTGGTGTGATGATGAGGGGTGAACACAGAAAAAACAGGCTACAGTACATGGGGAACCGATTGCTCCCCTATGATATTTTGTAAACTGTATTTATGACAAAGAACAGAACTGGACAGATGCAGATATTATAACAATCTATCGATAAACACACACCTTATTCTCTATTTCTCGTGGTCTGTTGATTGAAAAAGAACGCGTTGAAAGATGGGGAGGAGCCGATCGAAGTCTGCCGCCGTTTTCATGTAAAGTTTCAAGGGGACTGAGGTGATCACGAATTCGTGTACAGTTTATGGAGCTTATCGCAAAATTTTAGGGGGGCTGAGTAGTCATTTTAGGAAGGCTATAGCCCATCGAAAATGGCCTAGCGACGCCCATGGCTTTCACCAGTGTTGGGCACATTACTTTAAAAAAGTAATTAATTATAGTTACTAGTTACTTCTCACAAATAGTAACTGAGTTAGTAACATCATTATAAAAGTAACTAATTACCAGGGAAAGTAACTATTGCGTTACTTAAAAAAAAAAAAAAAAGTTCAAATGTCAAATAACTTGGATGCCCCCAATATTAAATATGTTAAATTAATGAAATGGACTCTAAATAGAATAAATTATTATAAAACATTGTACATTAATCTACACTATTTATCCACTGACACTTAGAATCAGTCAGTCAAGCATTATAATATGATACTATGATAATTTAGCATTATATGATGATAGAACTTTAGTAATTAGAATAACCAAGTATGAATGCATATTTTTCCATGTTGACTGAACTTAGGACTGGTGGTGGTATTGTTTGTCATTTAGTGTTTCTATAAAAAAAGGGGGGAAAATTGATAACATAACAAAACTACTACGAATTCTACTACTAATAACAATATAAAACGCGCTAAGGATTAATGAGCTGCTGGGTTCATGAATATTAATCACGTAGTCTGTGTCCGCTCGAATTGATTTGCTGAAATCAAAACAGGGACGATTAATAGGTGAGCGCCAGCCAATGAGATTGTCGTTTGTGCATTAGTTCCGCCCACTACTGGAGAACCCGACAGTTCTTAAAAGCTGAAGAATTCCAAAGGAACTCGTTATTTTGACAGGAAAATACAACAAAGAATATCTTTTACATGTAGCGTGTTAATTCTGCCTGTTATGTAAGACTCTCTTGCTCTGTATCTTTCTTTGGGTGTGTGAGACAAAGCGACGGCGAGCTGTGCGCCTTCACACTAGAGTTTACGGTACGTCAAATACATCCATTCAGATGAACTGAAAAATAAAATTATAATAATATTATAATAAATTATAGTAACGCCGTATTTTATTGTCAGTAACGGTAACGGCGTTGTAACGGGGGAAACAGTAATTTGTTTGATTACTCGTTACTGAAAAAAATAATTCCGTTAGTAACGCCGTTTATTTATAACGCCGTTATTCCCATCACTGGCTTTCACACAAATCCAGGTGTTCTCCTGTAACCGAGCTGCTTCTTAAAGTTTTCTTTGTATAACATTTAAAATACTCTATAATATTGCTTTATAATGTTAATTATGTGGTTGCATTAATTATATTTGCATGTATGCACAGAACTCTGCAAAAAGTTGGAATTAGCATTTTTTTTAATAGCAATTTCGATGTTTGTTTGTTTGTTTATTCAATATTTGGACTATTTGAATTAGCTTTCAGCTATTTAAAAAAAAATGTGTAGCACTTTTTAAAATCCATTCTGAAAAATTCCACAGATTTCCCTCAAAAATGAATATGGAAATTGGCCTGCAAATTCTGTTTAGACATGCACATTATTTACATCACAAATGTGTTCCAGCGATTCTTACATCAAACTCAAAACTGGACTCAGCGAAGATCCCGGTGAAATAAAATCATTATTTCCACGTATAAATCTCCCTGCATTTCCCTTTTGTCCATGGAACTGATTTGTCTTTGAAAACAATGAGCTCACATTGGCTGGCTTCTGTGCTGATGAAGAGGCACGGGAAACTGGGCCAGTGAGCTTCTGCACACAGAGGTGCTTCTCAAAGAAAGATTTGTGTACACAACTTAATTACAAATCCCATGATTTCATCTTTAGGGTCGCCTATCAGGTTGCTTAACCCTTCTTTTCCCTTCTGAAGCAACCAGCTGGCATGCAGCACTCATTTTCTGCGACTCAGGATTATCTGAATAGATTTGTGTGCATTTTTTTGCTTGAATCATTCTATGGAATCAGCAATAGATTATTGTGCATTCGTACAGAAGCTCAGACTTGACTCACCTTATATGCTTACAGTACTTCATGGGAAAAGAGAAAGATTAAAACAACTAGACACAGAAAGAACTCAGTGATTGGCTTTTACAAAATGCTCACTGCAGGAGGAGAAATGCAGTGAAATACTGTATGTTAGTATTTAAGGAGGATAACCAAACTTCATCTGTCTGTGAATTATGACCACAATTCCACAGGCATCTCCTTTCCACAAACAGCTACTGCTGCAATTCCTTGTTGGTTGGTTTTTCTTCTCTTAAATTTTCTGGTTAAACCCAAAACAATTTGTACTACAAAATAGACGTGGGTGTGTACAGGCTTTCATTTTATGAGACTGGAGTCATTAGTCTGCATTGTTTTGTCTTTGGAGGTTTATGTATTTCATTTCAGTCTCTCTGTAGCTAGCGTTTGGTCTTTTGCTTGCTTGCTTTCTCTTAATGTACTTCACTAAACTACATGCTGCTAACAAATAAGTATCTACATAAGGGGCCAACATCTATGGAAGCCCATTTCCACCACTGAATTTAAAAAAATAAAAATAAAAAAATAAGTAATTGTGATTTTTTTCTCGCATTTCTGACTTTTTTTCTCAGAATTGCATGATATAAACTCACAATTGTGAGTTATAAAGTCATTGTGTGATAAAATTGTGATAAAGACTTGCAATTCTGTGAAATAAAGTTGCAATTCCTAGAAATTAAGTCCGAATTGTGAGATATAAACTAATTTTATATTGCAATTGTGACTTTTCTCAGAATTGCAAGTTTATATCTTAGAGATATCTTGGAGTTTTGACTTTATAACATGTATGAGTTATAAAGTCAGAATTGTAAAAAACTCGCAACTGTAAGAAAATGGTATTTTTTCCCTCAGAATTGGACTTTAATTAAAAAAATATATTTCGAAATAAAACTGTGAAAAAAAAGTCAGAATTGGAAGATATAAACTCGCAATTGTGAGAAAAACGGTCAGAATTGTGAGTTTATGTCCCACAATTTTGAAGTGTAAGTAATTGTGAGAAAAAAGTCAGAACTGTGAGATAAAAAAGTTGCAATTACCTTTATTTTATTTTATTTTCAGTGGCGAAAACAGGCTTCCATAAACATCTTCTATGTAAATATATGATTATGAAATTTACTTACAGTAAACAGAGAAGTTTTACATGGCACAGAAATGTATATTTATTTGGGAGACAACATCAAATATATTAATGAACAGATAATTTACTGTCAACAAAACTAATATAACTTTAAATAAATAAATACAGTATATACTGTGTATATATATATATATAGAAAAAAGAAAGTCATACAAGTTTGGACCGACATGAGGGTGAGTAAATGATGACACAATGCTCGTTTTTGAGTGAACTATCCTTTAAAGTTAGTAACATTGCTGCTTTTAGTGACTCTCCGACACTGAATTGGTAGTATGATCGAACTTAGAAACTAGACCACTGTATAAAATATCTCTTTGACGTCAGTGTTGTAAACTATAAAAAGAAAAAAATCTTGAATGAAAAACATATTATGCTGGCCAGCTTAACCAGTGACCACTAAAGAGTTCCTTTGCTTGCTGGTGAAATGCGAGTCCAAAGCCCGTTTAGTAAAGAGACAGAAAGTGAGAGAAAGTGGCCTCTAGTGAAGTGCGTCACCTTGTAGGCCGGGCGACACCCTTCCGCAGGGACGGTTGCATCATCGCAGTTTACTGCATCATCAAAGCGGTGCGTCTCCGCTCAGTAGCATAAGCATGGGAGTATAGCCGCAGTATGAATAAAGAAAACAAGCACCATCCACAGTCATATCATCAGAACAAAGCCCCGGTGGCCACAAACACAGCTTTACCTTCCATATTTACAGTAGGTTTACGCATGTTTTAGTCTAAGGAGAAAAATACACTGTGTGTATTTGGGTCGCTGGATTTTATACTTAGCCACCACTGCACAGCATGCAACTTTTTTGATATGCACTTAAACGTCAGTAGCAAAACAAACGATGTGTTTTCATAACACAGGAACAGACATCAGTCTCCAGCAGCTAAAATGCATTTGGGACTCTCAACCGGAACTGAATAACAGTCAGTACGGATCAGTTGATGGAAAGAAAGTCTTGTTTGCGAGTGCAGTTTTTGGGTGGTGCCGGTTGCACGGTGGCTCCAGCAGAGCTGGCGCTGATCTCCTTTCATAACTCCCATTACTCTCAGTATCACTGCAGCCAATTTCCATGCATCCCTCTGGAATCACAACTGCTAAAGTGCCTCCGCTTCTCTCTGTAAATGTAGACCCCGTTATTTTGGGCCCCACATCAAAGGGTTTTGCCATATCAAAGTGTTACGGCATGCTCTTTAGACCCGTTCCAACAGTTTTTCAGTAAACGAGGGTTATTCTGCAAGCCGTACAGATTGCTGTCTACAGCGGATGTCACAGTGTTGGGAAAAGTTACTTTTAAAAGTAATGCATTACAATATTGTGTTAAGCCCTGTTCATACCAAGAACGATTACTATAAAGATAACGATAAAGATATAGTTCTAAAAATCATTCGCAGTATTAAAGAATAGCATAGTTCACACCACAACTATAACGATAAAGGCACAGAGAAACGATATCGTTGGAATCACTTTCAGAACATTTTTTGTCAAGCTGATGTACGATAAAAACATTGACAGCCAATCAGAATCCATCCTGCTATAATGAGCTTAAGAATTTTAAGCGGCAGACGCCTGTGCACTTAAAATAAACAGACGATATCGTTCGCAGGTGTGGATGCTAATATCGTTATCTTTATAGTTATATTTATAGTTATCGTTCTTGGTGTGAACGGGGCTTTACTCTATAAAAAAGAAACTAATTGCATTACTTGGAAAGTAATGCATCATGTTACTTTTGCATTACTTTTTGTCACCTTGGCTGGGCTTGTTCATTTGTTTTTTAATAACAAAAAACTCACAAGTTATATTTTTGGCAACTGTAAGGGCCCTTTCACACCAAAAATAAAAATAATAAGCCTCATGCTGAAGGAAGTGCATTTGCATGTCATTCCCAATTTCTCTCAACACAGGGACAGGAGAGCTGTCAGTCAATAAATGGGAAAACAAAGTAACTTATTTGAAAAAGTAACCTTTGCTGTAAATTTAAAAGAAATGCATTACACAACTCATGCTGTAAAGTGTCAATAAACATCTCGTCATGGTTAACGTGGACGTCACCGGGGCTGATCAAACACAACTCAATAAAGCTGTTCTAGAACCAGCTCGTTCCTTTATTTGTTGTCTCAATTTGTTTTGGGGCTGCTTCACCATGTCTTCTGGTTGGCCTCAGCAGGGCTGTTAACACACAGCACATTTTACACGCTGCCATTAAAAGCCGCACTCTTTAAATCCCAGGCTTATTTTTAGCTCGTCTCTGTTCTGGGAAGAAAAAAAAAACAGCGAAAGTGGTTTGAATGCAGACTGGAGTTCATCTCCTCCAACCGTCCTGCGCCAGCTTAAATAACGCCTGTAAAAGCTCCGACTGAATCATACAAATTTGAGACATTTGGTGTCTGAAAATGGCAGTTTGATAGAGTGCTTTTCGGTTAACGTTTCTAATGTCTGTAAGAACATGCGAGCAGCAAATACTCAATGAATCATGTTGACGTCAGAACAACGCTGTGCTAATATCCTGCTAACCCTACACAACGCATTATAAGCTTGAACTCAGTGTGAGCATTGTCAAGTGTTTTCTGTGTCATAATGAAAAGCAGAATTAAAGTTAAATGAAAAACAGAGGCAATTTCAATTGGAGCCCATTGATGTCTTTTTGTTTGGTTGGTGTGAAAGCAGTTCTTCAGATTTCTTGTTAAAAGGTGGTCTGGGGTATAATCTGTGTAAACTCTATAGCCCTGTATCGTAAGTCTTAGAACAAAAGCTTCATTTGATGTAAATACAAATGTATTTATAATGCTTTGAAAGATGTAACCACTAAATACACTGTGCATGTGAAAATTATTCAATTTCTTGGAGGTTATTGTTTTGCAACTCTGAACCACAGAGACTTTTTGACAGTGATCAACAGAAAAAAATATATTCTTTCATGCCAAAGTGAAGAAAAAAAATCTACAACTTGGTCATAGTTATTAGTAACAAAATAATCATTTGTGTTGAACACTGGTAAAGAAAAAAAAAGCCTAATTTTAAAGTGATTGTGATTCACTGCTGTGGAGCAACAGAACATGGAAAAGGAGGTGAACACTTTTATCGGCACTGTATTTTAGAGCTGATTTATAGCCGTTCAACCCTGGGGCTGAGCTGGAGTCAGTTACGGTACTGTTTACTAAGGAAATTAAATAAAAGTCTGCAGTTGTTTCCAGTAGTTAATTCATTTGGCTGAACTCAGATCAAACTGTGAATAAAATAAACTAAAAATATAACCCACCCTTACGAAAAAGAAGTTTATTCAAGTATACTTAATATAATAAAATTGAAGTATACTACTTTTTGGTAAGGGCAGCTATGCTGTGAGCTCGGCACTTCAAGGCCTGCTCATATTTCTTCTTGGTGAATAACACAATCAGACTTTTTTCCTTTGTAAGTTTGTCTTGCAATTCTGACTTTTTTCTCACAATTCTGAATTCTGAAATAGAAAGTCCAATTCTGAGGGAAAAAAGGACTATTTTCTTACAACTACAAGTTTATATCTGACTTTATAACTCACAATTGCGAGTTTATATCAAATAATTCTGACTTTATTGACTTTATTTTTCTTACAATTGAGAAAAAAGTCAGAATTGCGAGATGCAAACTTTCAATTGCAAGAAAAAAGTCAGAATAGTGAGAGAAAAAGTCAGTTATTTTTATTCAGTGGCAGAAACGGGCTTCCATAGAATTTGTGCAATAGTATTTGTGCATTGTGACAATAGATGTGTTTTGTTTCAGTCAGTTTTTGTAGTATGGTAATGAAATATCTTCTCTTTTATTTGCCACTGTTCACTGACTTAACGAACTTTAAAATGTTCTGTAAGGCATATTTAATGGAGAACAGTTGAAGTTTTGAAATATTTACACATTATAATGTGTCTATTTTGCATATCTCAACATTTTTCAGGAAATAATGTATTGAACTACTTCCTAATACCATCAGTTAAGAATCTTTACAATCAGCCTAGTTACAGTGGCCATAACAATTCCGAAAGAACAATATGATAATAGTTAATATTGCATTTTGCCATTTGCAATAGGTTATTAAGGGTCACTATAACTTAAGAAGAGGCATCACTGTGCATCTGCACCTTATATATACAGTAGTCCACCTAAGTCTCTGCACAGATTTCTCATTTCTGAGAAACACTATCTTAAATCAGAAAAGCCAGGGGACAAAGGAGCATGGGAGCCCCTTTGAAACCAGGAGAAGTTTTGGCCGCCCGCTGCTCTAGAAATTGAAAGGAAAGGATTACGAGATTAGTACTAACAGGATGCAGTAAATTCTCATTATGCTATTTGGAGAGAAAAGGGCAGAAAATGTCAGACAGCTCTTGAGTAGTCAAGAGAGAATACCAAATATTTACACACACGCACACGCCAACACACACACAAACACTGTTGGACAGGCAAGCGTAGAATATGTCAGGCTATTCTGGAGGGGCCGTTTTTTTGGAAAGTGTATGTGAAGACTGCAGTATTGTGGCTTTGGTCTTCAAGTGCAAGAGAGAGAAACTCATCTGGATTTGGCCTGGGGAATAAGTTAAGTTTTAGTGCCCTTTAAAAATATGCATGCTGTACCTGAAGGATACAGAAAAATGACTTATAAAATACTTTTTTTTTTTTTTTTCAGAACAGTTTATGGACATGCATGAATGCAGTTTACTGCTCGTATTTATGGTATTATTATTGTCTTTCAGTTATTTTTCATGTGATTTTTGTTAGGCGCTTACCTTTTCCTTTTTTTTTTGCATTTTAGAAATCGACTGCAGTAAATGAACTGCCTGCCCACTCCTTGAATTCTTTTACTCTCCACAAAGACGTTTTAAAACAATTTACAGCCACAGAGAGTCACAACAAGGAAGCTTGTAACTGCAGCTGAAGATCTCTTTCACCGCACAGAGGATGGTATTGTCATTAAAACGGTACTTGAGCCTGAAACATCTCACAGGTGGATCTTCAAGCACTTTAAACTCTCTCTCTTAATTCTTTTGTCAGGCATCTCATTGGGCCCACAGTAACACGGATCTCGGTGGCTTCATTAAGGCAAATCAGCTGTTCTTGAAGCCACTGCAGCTGCATGCATTTTCCGTAAAATACGCCTTGCGCATGGCTTCAGCATCTAGTGACTTGATAGATATACCATAATCCTTGTAAAATGATATGAGATGGAAAGTTTTCCGAATTTTGCGCTCCAAATGAAATCAAGAAAATGTCAAAAAATAGCCGTTTCGTAAATCACCTCCTCCCCTGAAAAACGAATGTGATGGCTGACTCGCTGGAGAGAATTTACAGTAGGAAACATCAGGGAAACTAATATCTGGCTGTCAAACAGATTTAACATTCAAAAACAAAACATCAATTGTCCACTGAAAGTAGAGACGGCTTTCCTTCTGGATTCCCATGGACGTGGACTAACCGAACAGCCGCTGACTGCTGGACTTTGGACACGGTTGACCTTTAGAACGCTGAGACTTTCACCAGATCTTCAGCTGAAAATAAGGTACACTCAGAAAATAATGTGCAAAAATTGTACCTTTAGGGGTCCAACAGCTTGACACTGGGGCAGGGGTATTGTCTTTAGTCCTAAAGGATTCATAATAGTACCATAAGAATACATATTACTAGTGTTGGGGGTAACGCATTACAAGTAACGTGATTTACGTAATCAGATTACTTTTTTCAAGTAACTAGTAAAGTAATGCATTACTTTTAAATTTACAACAAAATATCTGAGTTACTTTTTCAAATAAGTAACACAAGTATGCAAAAGTAACAATGGGTTACATTATTAGTACACAATTAGTAACTTTTTTATGGAGTAATGCAATATTGCAATGCATTACTTAAAAGTATAAATTATGGCCCGGTTTCACAGACAGGGCTTAGCTTAAGCCAGGACTAGGCCTTAGCTAAATTAAGAATTAAGCAGCTTTTATAAAAATGCCTTAGGAGAAAACGTTACAGGTGTGCATCTTGAGACAGATCAGTGGCACTGATGTATTTTAAGATCTGTCAGAGCAAGATATTTTTAGATGAGACAGCTCAAACATGCATTTTAGTCTGAGACTAGCCTTGTCTGTGAAACCGGGGGTAAAAGTATTAAAAGTAATTTTTCTCAACACTGCTTAAGTGTACATATTACTACTCTAAGGTACTGTTATGAATCCTTTAGTGGTAAAGAAGGTACCACAAAGGTGTCCCTTTGAGGCAGTGACAAGCTGTTGTACCCCTAAAGGTACAATTTTTTGCACATTTATTTTTCTGACAGTGTAGAGTTGGTCTACAGAAAGGTTCCCCAGTTTGTCTTAAAAGCAGTTTTACCATGTAAGGCATTTGCACAGTCTTTTTCAGGCTGAACACAAATACCAGAGAGAAAAAACGCTGAAGCACATCACACAAACACTGATCAGCTACACAGCTTTCAAGAAACGGCAAGAAAGCAGATCTAAACGGCAGTCGTGGTAACAAAGTTTTACAGTGACCACACAGACTGCGAAAGCACACTGAATCAAATATATACAGACAGAGAGCCGTAGAGGGGGGCGTGCATATATTTTGCTCACATTGCTGAATGGATTTATTTCCTTGGCCTGACTTCTATGATTCAGCAGACAGAAATGTGGCATTTCAACAGCTACACACATACACCTTTTCATATTAACCTGCTGGTAAAGACATTGCGCCGTTAGAAGTGCTCTTAATGTTTTCTATGAACTGCTTCCAGTGGGTAAAATAATCATGCCATCACATGTTCACATTAAAGTGCACTTAAAAGAAGTACAGCAAAACCAGATTTGCCTTAGTGAGCTCAGAGAGGTCTATGATGGAGAGTTATCCTTTAGCATTGCCATTTATCTCAAAGGCAATTGCTCGGCAGGACGAAGCAGGCAAGCCGGAGTCTGAAATCTTTGCTCATGGATGCTCAGGTGTGAGAATTGTTTGGTAGAGATGAAAAAGACGACCAGACTCAACTCCCTCCTGTTTGTGTGTGGCAAAAGTCATCGTTTGAAGATGGTAATCGAATACCAGGCAGAATGTGTTCGTTTATGCCAGTCCAGTCAATCTCATCAGTCTTATTCCAGAGTAAAGAAGAATAAAGCCCTGCACTGTGGTGGTAACCGTTTCTTAACTGTTGGGGAAATGCTTCATCAATGCCGCAGCAATTAAAGTTCTTCCATATGGAAAGGCCGTTTAGCTAATTAAATAAGCTGAGTGAGTGAGTGCTTGAGTACATCAAGGTTTATATGACCTCTTGGCTTCTGAGCCGGAGAAGTTTTTCTGCAACACGGCCAAAGAAAGCCAACGACAACCAGTTGGCTTTTGACTTGAATGACAAACCCAAGCAAGAACAACACTCGCCGGGTCAGCGACTGCTAGGAAAACAACTGACTCCATGCAACCAATTTTTCAGCTCCTCAAGGGATGCTGGGATACAGGAGACGGCTCTGAAAGCCAGAGTCACAGCAGGAACCTGCGGCTCTCATTAGGAGACTTTCCCGGACTCTCAAATGCACGGCCGTGTCCATGTCTCCTCATTACTATCTTCTCACTCCTTCAAGTTCCTCGTCCATTTGCTGACATTTTTTACAGGTCTTTCTCACTGCACCCAGTCAGCAAGGCATGTTGTTTAAGAATAATATTTCTTACTTGTGTATAATTTAGAGTAAATACTTGGCTTCAGCTAATAGCTTCTTTGCAGAGCAAAAACCCCTAATTCAACTTACGGAATGCAAATGTGATCGGTCACAAGGAGCATCATAAATATGGGAGTGAAGTATGGGAGTTTTTGGCATCCAAAAAATGTGTTTATTTGGAGCAAATGTGCAAAAAATGGCTGATAAAATTCAGTCTAAAAACTAGAACAATTAGGTACAAAAACAGTACCAACTCCCTTCTAAACAAATGAGGCCATTTAAAATACACATCTTTCCCGCTCTTACAAATTGGAATGTACCATTTTTTATAAATTAAACTCTTGCCTTACAATATGATTAATACATGAGAATTAAGAAGAAGAGTTAAATAGGTAAATGCAATAGAAGGATGGATAAAACAAAACCTATTTGCACAAACATTTCCAAGAATGAGCGCTTCCCCAGAAGTTTGCTTTTCTTAATGACGTGCCCATCGCAATTAAATGCACATCTTTCCTGTGCTTACAAATTGGAATGTACCATTTTTTAATAAAATAAACTGTTTCCTTACTATGTGATTAATGCATGAGAATTAAGAACAAGAAATACAATAAAGATACTGGATAAAACAAAACCTATTTGCACAAACATTTCCAAAAATAAGCTAAAATGGGCACTTCTCCACAAATTTGTGCTTCTTAGTGCCATTCCCACTTAGCTAAACATGAAACATAAACCAGCAAGCCCCAAGTAAATATAATAAAATTAACAGAAACAGTAAGAACACAATAAAAACAGTGATGGAAGACAAATTAAAGGTCACTGATTTCAAGAATGTTTCAAAGTTGCACTTTGTAGTGGTCTTTTTTCTCCCTCAGTCTCATACTACACATAAAATTGATATTTTTAGATTCAGTACCAACAAATTTACTCATGTAGTTAGTGGTTTGTGCAGTTGACTACTGGATTGCACCGGTCTGCCGCAAGTTTTCTCCTCACCATGGGCCAGCAGTGTCTTGGACAGTTATTTTGTGCTGTAACCACTGTGTTTGTAATGTGTGAGGTCCGGTTGTTGTCCTTGCTCTATATCGTAGCATCACCATATGTGGCCCTGGACCACAAAACCAGTTATAAGCGTCAATTTTTTTGAAATTGAGATGTATACATGATCTGAAAGCTGGATAAATCAGCTTTCCATTGATGTATGGTTTGTTAGGATAGGACAATATTTGGCTGAGATACAACTATTTATAAATCTGGAATCTGAGGGTGCAAAAAAATCTAAATATTGAGAAAATCACCTTTAAAGTTGTCCAAATGAAGTTCTTAGCAATGCATATTACTAATCAAAAATTAAGCTTTGATATATTTACAGAATATCTTCATAGAACATGATCTTTACTTAATATCCTAATGATTTTTGGCATAAAAGAAAATGGATCATTTTGACCCATACAGTGTATTATTGGATATTGCTACAAATATACCTGTGCTACTTATGACTGCTTTTGTGCTCCAGGGTCACATATAATCTCATGTGAGTCTTTTTACTAATATCGGTCAAAAATACAAATCATTTCTAACACATCAATGAAGAAAAACGATTAAGTGCACCTTTAACATTTCAGCGCAGGTAATATAGGTCGAGCACAGATGAGAGTGCATGCATGTTGAATGAAGATTTGCGGTGGGATCTGTCTCCTGTCGTTTATCGATCTGCAGTGGTTTCTCCTGTGAGTATACGGTTACTGCAGCCATTATGGGTCGAGGACTTGTTGAATAATGAATCATATTTTCCATGGTGGGGACCCGTCTGCTGTTCTGACCACAGGGATTGTGGATGAAGCTTGAACCTCCTTCATCAGGTATCCTGCGGCACTGTTCTCATCAGGAGGGTGTTAATCTTTAACGGCGCTGTCTGTGAGGAGACGTCTGTCGGGCCCTTCAGAGCCACAGGCACCTAACAGGATTCCTCTGACTCTCTTTTATTGTGCGCTCCAGTAACTCCAACCTTTCCTGAGGAGCTAAACTGTTTTCAGTAAGACAAGGTAAAGTTTACAGCATCTATATGTGACACTGAGACACTAGATTAAAACTCACTCAGAAACAACAAAAACATTTATGCAAACCCAAGCAGAAAATCAGTGACATGTCCACAAACACACATAATGGACAAAATTCATGAATTTCGCCAGAGTAAGATTAAAATGAACTAATGCAACCAACAACGGTTGCCTCTGAAGACTAAATATTTAATACAAGATATTAAGAAAAATCGGCAATAATTAAGAAAAGAGTCCATTTCAACTGAATAATGACTGTTTACTCTTATCTTTTTAAAGTTTCTTTACAGCTGAATTAATTGAATAGTGTTTGCATCACTGAATCGCTGTTTTCTTGTTCATCAATGTAAAGCTGCTTTATACAATACAAAAAATAATTTGTATTGTATAAACCATTATAGATATAAAGGTGACTTGACTTGAATGTCAGACGGTCTTACTCGACAAAAGCGTCATTCTTGAGAATTTTTTTCAAAGATATCTTCTTTGGTTTCCAGAAAAAGCTATACAGGTTTGGAATAGCATGACGGTGTGTGTAAATTATAGAATTGTAGTGAAAAAAAATTAATTGTGTAAAGCAGGAAAAATAGAAATATTCATTCTTCTCATGGGATATCACTTTTGAAACTTTTGAAAATTAAGGTTCTATATTGAAACCTATGGTATTTTAAAAAAAAAAAAAATCTAAATACACAAAAGATATTTGGTATTGACAAAAGGTATTTGTGTATACTGTGTATCAGGGACATTTTGATTTTCCGTTTCATGACCCCTTTAATATAATGAAATTTGAAAGTTTTTGTTAATGGAGGCAAAATGTGCATTCTGACTCCATTATTCCATTATAAACCTTGGTTGCTATAGTCCTAATGGGATAATTTACTAATATGCTAACAGTAAGTTAGATATAATAGTGAATGACTAAAGAAAAATGCACTTTATTTTCAGAATAGATTTTTTTGAAAATAAAAGATTATTGTAGACTCTATTGCAGTCTTTCTAGTTCAAAATTTATTTATTTTCAAAGCCTTCTACGTAATATGGGTAGTATTAGCCTCTTAAAACTAAAGGCAAACATTTATGCTGATAGACAAATGCATTAAACAAGATACAATGAGATGCACATATACAGTACCTCAGCACACGATTCTCAACCATGGTGAGGATCAGCAAATTTTAAATCAGTAAAAATATGAACTCTGATCCACATGACAGCTAACTGACAGTGACAACAGCAGTAGTAGCATAAATTAAGCCAGTAAAATTTAAAACAATGATAATATTTTAATAATAATTAACATAAAATGCAATTTTGTTCAGTGTAAAATTGTTTGTTCAGATAACTCAATTTGAAAAGTTGGGAGAACATTTGCATATGTTGTGAACAAATACTTGAGTATCTAAGTAAGGTAAAAAAAAAAACTTTTGCTAGCGACATGTTTAGAGTATTTTTGTTCAGTTCACACAAAAAGTTAAACTGACTTCTCCTACTAAAAATTATTTGTTCAGGCTACTTTTTTACATTGGTTAGTAGAACTTTTTGAAAGTTGGATTTTTTTACAGTGTATAAATCCTACACCAAATTTTATTCCATCTAGGTTTGCTTTGGACAATAGCCGCAATGTAGTAAACCGACCTTGTTCACTTAAACAGAGAAAATCCATATTCGTCAGAAGTGTGAATAATTGACAGCTATGTGCATAAATGTTGTCTTTACTTTCCCTGCCGCAAACACAGTTATTACTGAATAAAAACAGCTTTCACGTTTACCACTGTATATACAACATCAATATAAGGTCGGACCCTAACAAGCTACATTAACAAATACAAAGAGGGCTATTAATCGCCCACGGCTCTGCTCTCGGGAGCTCTGTGGGACGCAGACACCGCCCCTGGTTAACCAAACTTTCCAGCGGCCACACTGACTAAACCGCAGGCCTAGAGGACTGCAGCCCCTGTAGTGAACCCATGATGCTGCGTAAAACTGTCACACTGACTTTAAGTCTCCCACAAGACTCTCCTTCATCCTCAGGGCCAATGGAGACTATAGCTGTGTGAAGTCTCCATTGAATTTTGTTTGATCAAATAAAACTGATATGTTAAACACCCTGTTGATCTGATATCTTAGAAGTGTTTGGGCTATACTTTAAATTGTAAGTAGTAAAAAAACAACATTGGACCCTACTGACGTTCATTGTATGTGTGTGTGTGTGTATATATATATATATACAGTGGGTACGGAAAGTATTCAGACCCCCTTAAATTTTTCACTCTTTGTTATATTGCAGCCATTTGCTAAAATCATTTAAGTTCATTTTTTTTCCTCATTAATGTACACACAGCACCCCATATTGACAGAAAAACACAGAACTGAAATATCACATGGTCCTAAGTATTCAGACCCTTTGCTCAGTATTTAGTAGAAGCACCCTTTTGATCTAATACAGCCATGAGTCTTTTTGTGAAAGATGCAACAAGTTTTTCACACCTGGATTTGGGGATCCTCTGCCATTCCTCCTTGCAGATCCTCTCCAGTTCTGTCAGGTTGGATGGTAAACGTTGGTGGACAGCCATTTCTAGGTCTCTCCAGAGATGCTCAATTGGGTTTAAGTCAGGGCTCTGGCTGGGTCATTCAAGAACAGTCACGGAGTTGTTGTGAAGCCACTCCTTCGTTATTTTAGCTGTGTGCTTAGGGTCATTGTCTTGTTGGAAGGTAAACCTTCGGCCCAGTCTGAGGTCCTGAGCACTCTGGAGAAGGTTTTCGTCCAGGATATCCCTGTACTTGGCCGCATTCATCTTTCCCTCGATTGCAACCAGTTGTCCTGTCCCTGCAGCTCAAAAACACCCCCACAGCATGATGCTGCCACCACCATGCTTCACTGTTGGGACTGTATTGGACAGGTGATGAGCAGTGCCTGGTTTTCTCCACACATACCGCTTAGAATTAAGGCCAAAAAGTTCTATCTTGGTCTCATCAGACCAGAGAATCTTATTTCTCACCATCTTGGAGTCCTTCATGCGGGCTTTCATGTGTCTTGCACTGAAGAGAGGCTTCCGTCGGGCCACTCTGCTATAAAGCTCTGACTGGTAGAGGGCTGCAGTGATGGTTGACTTTCTACAACTTTCTCCCATCTCCCGACTGCATCTCTAGAGCTCAGCCACAGTGATCTTTGGGTTCTTCTTTACCTCTCTCACCAAGGCTCTTCTCCGCCGATAGCTCAGTTTGGCCGGACGGCCAGCTCTAGGAAGGGTTCTGGTCGTCCCAAACGTCTTCCATTTAAGGATTATGGAGGCCACTGTGCTCTTAGGAACCTTAAGTGCAGCAGAAATTTTTTTGTAACCTTGGCCAGATCTGTGCCTTGCCACAATTCTGTCTCTGAGCTCTTCAGGCAGTTCCTTTGACCTCATGATTCTCATTTGCTCTGACATGCGCTGTGAGCTGTAAGGTCTTATATAGACAGGTGTGTGGCTTTCCTAATCAAATCCAATCAGTATAATCAAACACAGCTGGACTCAAATGAAGGTGTAGAACCATCTCAAGGATGATCAGAAGAAATGGACAGCACCTGAGTTAAATATATGAGTGTCACAGCAAAGGGTCTGAATACTTAGGACCATGTGATATTTCAGTTTTTCTTTTTTAATAAATCTGCAAAAATGTCAGCAATTCTGTGTTTTTCTGTCAATATGGGGTGCTGTGTGTACATTAATGAGGAAAAAAAATGAACTTAAATTATTTTAGCAAATGGCTGCAATATAACAAAGAGTGAAAAATTTAAGGGGGTCTGAATACTTTCCGTACCTACTGTATATATATATATTCTTTGGCAATGAATGTTTGTGGCTTACCCTCCTTGTGAAGGGTGTCAATGATTGTCTTCTGGACAGCTGTCAGATCAGCAGTCTTCCCCATGATTGTGTAGCCTAGTGAACCAAACTGAGAGACCATTTTGAAGGCTCAGGAAACCTTTGCAGGTGTTTTGAGTTGATTAGCTGACTGGCATGTCATCATATTGTAATTTGTTGAGATAGTGAATTGGTGGGTTTTTGTTAAATGTGAGCCAAAATCATCACAATTAAAAGAACCAAAGACTTAAACTACTTCAGTCTGTGTGCACTGAATTTATTTAATACACAAGTTTCACAATTTGAGTTGAATTACTGAAATAAACGAACTTTTCCATGACATTCTAATTTATTGAGATGCACCTGTATATATATATATATATATATATACTGTATTTAAAAGATTAAGATTGTATTCAAAATATCTTCTTTTGTGTTCTGGAGAAAAATGAAGCAAAAGTAAAGAACAGAATTTTGGTTAAAAAATTATTATTATTATTATTATTATTATTACTATTATTATTATTTTGTAAAGTTTGAGTAGAATAAGAAAATCTGGAGATAATTCAGATTTTTTAAAAAAAAATTAAGGTATCTGAAAAATTCAAATATACTTTTAAATATATTTAAAAGTGAAAGTATACAAAAATGGCCAAAAGAGATTGCTAAAATGTATTTTAAAATACATTTACCTTAATATATTTTCTACTAATATATTTTTGGCCATTTTAAAAAAATATGTATATTTTCAAAATATAAATACACTCCAAAAAATGCTTTTCTTACTTTTTTCTTATTTTTTGTCTTGTTTCCAGCCAAAATATCTAAAAATTCTTAAATCGAGAAGGATTTTCTAGTGAAGTAAAAAATATTGTCTTGTTTTCAGAAAAGTGAGTTTTTGTTATCTGTTTGAAATAAGATTATTTTGCTTACCCCACTGGCAGATTATTTTGATTGTTCTAAGCAAAAACTCACTTAATTTTGACTTGTTTTTTTCTGAAAACAAGACAATAATTTTTACTTGTCTAGAAAATCCTTCTTGATTTAAGAATTTGTCTGAAAACAAGACAAGAACTCTATAAGAAAAGCAGTGTATATATTTAAAAGCAATTAAAAATGTATTTCGCCCTCCATATATTTTCAGTCCAAGAAAATATATAAATAATCCAAGAAAAAAAATGTATTAAAAAATTAAACATTAATGAATCATTGTAATATAATATAATATAATATAATATAAATCTAGTTTTTATCTCTAGTGGCTATTCTATCCACATTTGGATTTAGACTAAATGTAGGCTATATTGTAAGATTGGAAATATATTTCAAAATATATTTTGTTATATGAAGGTTGAAAGCAAATATATTTCCAATTTCAACAATACATTTATTTTAACTTCAATGTTTGCAACATAAATTTTAAATATATTTTGGCAGTACAAATGTTTTTTTTTTTTTAATTAATTATTATTATTATTTAATTATTAATAATAATTAATAATTTAATTGGGCATGAAGAACCTTTAACATCCATGGAACCTATCGATTGAACAGAAGGCTCTTTATAGAGGAAAAAGTTTTTTTAAACAAAGAAAAATGCTTCTTTTAAAAAAGGTTATTTTTGGAACCCAAAATAGTTCTATGACATTGCTGCAAAAACTCCATTTTGGAACCTTTATTTTTTAAAGTGTTGCTGCAATTCTTGCTCTTCACATTTGTTTGCAGCCTCTCTCTCTCTCTCTCTCTCTCTCTCTCTCTCTCTCTCTCTCTCTCTCTACCTCTCTCTCTCTCCCTCTCCCTCTCCCTCTCCCTCTCTCTCTCTCTCTCTCTCTCTCTCTCTCTCCCTCTCTCTCTCTCCCTCTCCCTCTCCCTCTCCCTCTCCCTCTCCCTCTCTCTCTCTCTCTCTCTCTCTCTCTCTCTCTCTCTCTCTCTCTCTCTCTCTACTGGAGTGATTTCACTGCTCTGGTTCTGTTTCCCCTCTCTTCATAAGGGCCCACACAGTCACAGCGAATGACACTTTTACACTCTCATTGGCCAAAAAGAACACGACACAGTACTACACTAAGCTTTCCTTATTGTGGGAGGTGGCGGCGTGCAAAAAAGAGACGAGTGTAGACTTTTCTAATTGAAAAGTGCATGCATTTTTCTAAGGTGGACAAGCGTTTTGAGGACTTTGCAGACTTTTATTTGACATGTCACGTCATGCGGTTTAATGCCAAGTCCCTCTGTTTGAACTCGCTGCCATTTCCACACTGTGCTTATTCATTTGTGAAATAATCGCTACGACCTTCAAGGGTTTTCTTTGGCCCACCTGGAAATATTTCGTTTTTTTCACCCGATCTTGGTTCTAATTAACAAGCCTTTGCAAGTTTTTGTTTTGTACGACATACTTATTTTAATAGAGTTCTGTCGTAATGGCTCCGTGTGAGATTTGGTGATCTGTCCTGTGTATGTGTGTGTTGTGATGAGGAGTTTATGTGTTTTAGCCATCACAGAATGCTCCGGTTCACCCCCTTAAATAAAGATGAATATGTTATCCGTGATTTCTATTTTTGGCGTTGAAAAAATAACTACACAAAAGGCTATTTACAGTACACACAGTATTTGGTTTAAGTTTGTTTAGACTCTGTGTGCTTCCAGCCAAAGTGCAGAGTACACTAATGCATGACTGCGGCAGACAGATGCATGTGTTCAGCTCACCGGCTCTGTTTACTTACCCCACAGCTGTTTTAAATGGACAGTATTCAGCACAGAGGGGCTGCAGAAGGGTGAATCTCACCTGAATCAAAACCTGAAAACCCAGAAGAATGTCCAGGTCATACTTTACCCCAAAGTCAAAAGAAAAAATAATAATGCATTTTAATAATAAATTAATAACATTTGCATAAAGAGAATGAAGCCTTTTTAGGACCATTGTTGGCATCGATGTGTCTAGACATATATAAACATATATATAATTGTATAATTGTATTAAATTATTTTTCCTGAAAGTCAAAAGAAATAAATGACTAAAATTTGCAAAAAGAGAATGAAGCCTGTTTTTAGGGCCATTGTTGGCATCAAAGCATCATATATATATATATATATATATATATATATATATAAAAATTTTATTAAATTATTTTCTTTATTGTAATGCAGCAATACAGCCAAGAAATACGTATATATGTATTTGAATTATATATGTGTGTGTGTGTGTGTGTGTGTTTTATTAAAAAATTGTATTGTAATGCAGTATTACAGTTATGATACACACACGCACACACAAATTTTAAATGAAATGTTAATATCAGTACAATACATTACCATACATACCTTGTTCAAATAATTTAGTTTTGCTCACATTACAGTCATTTTTCACATTGCAGAAATGAGAATCTTGAGGGGAACTGTGCCTAATTGTCATCAGTATATTCCAATTCAATCAAATCTTAATGGTGCTTAAAAAGGCTCCACTGGCACAATATAACGTCTAGTCTTTTCTTTTGGATTTTAATGTAAGTTGAAATGTAATCTTAATGTGTTCTTGACAGGTTTGATGAGATTCATCCATGACCTCTGACCCGAGCTGGGTTGTGAGAGCTGGCGTGAGCGGCAGGAGTCGAGCAGAGATGCCATAAAGCATACAAAGCATAAAGCATTAGACACTGCAGATAGATTATCCGTTATGCGCTCGACCCATGATTCCCATAAACCTGAGCCCAGTGACTGCAGACGGCCGTCTCAGAGCTGGAGGAATGGGTTAGGACTGCCAGTAGACTTGAATGTAAAAACGACCCAATTGGAGGTCATATAATGTGAGCTTTGTCCATTAAACCCTGGCCTCATAAATACTTCCATGTCCACACATTGTGAAAAACACTCAATGGAGTCTAGACAAAAGGCAATCAGTGCAGTCGGAGCCGCTGAGCTGCCCTGATCCACGCTAATGGAATCACCATAGAGAACATAACTACAGCACTGCCACCCTTCATAGAGAACAGCTGCGCCCTGCACACGTAAACCACGTCTGTGCGATGCGCTTATGATCTGTCTGATGGAAATTAAAAACACAATACCTTCATTTGTCTCTCTGACACAGCAATGAGAAAAAAACATTTCAATAAATTTGAATGATTCACACACCCTCACATGGTTTCAAACCGGTATGGCTTAAAGGGATAGTTCACCCAAAAATGAAAAATTCTGTCATCATTTACTCACCCTCAAGTAGTTCCAAACCTGTATGAATGTCTTTGTTCTGCTGAACACAAAGGAACATATTCTGAAGAATGTGGGAAACAGAGCAGTTCTGGGGCACTATTGACTTCCATAGTATTTTTTTTCCTACAATGTTAGTCAATGGTGCCCCCAAAACAGCCTGGTTACAAACTTTCTTCAAAATATCTTCCTTTGTGTTCAGCAGAACAAAGAAATTCATACAGATTTGGAACTACTTGATGGTGAGTAAATGATGACAGAATTTTCATTTTTGGGTGAACTATCCCTTTAAGGCCCATTCACAACTTATTGATAGTTCATAAATATATTTTTAAAAATCTTTCTAAATTTAAAAATTCACATCACAACTGTAACGTTAATGGCACAGAGGAATGATATCATTGGATTCACTTTCAGAGCGATTTTCTTTTTTACAGGTAATTACTGATAAAATATTCACAAGCAACTTGACTTTAAAGAGCTCGTGCATTTAAAGTAACAGATGGCAAAACAGATTGCTTCTAATAAACAGAAGGTTATTGTACACTGATATGGATGCTAATATAGTTGTCATTAAAGTTACCGTTTTTTTTAATTTTTTAATTTTTTTATTTATTTTTTTGTGTGTGAACGGGCCTTTACTCTAATTTGTGGAATATTGTACAAAATATTTAGCAGAATATTTACACATCTCATTTTCATACATGACAATCGTCCCAATCCACCGTAGCTTTCAAATAGCATTTTTCAATGCATATATTAAGACTTCATTCATATATTTATAAATGCAAATAGTATTATTTAGTATTTTTGTCTTGTTTTCCAGTACAAATATCTAAACATTCTTAATTCAAGATACAAGCGAATATGACATAAGATATTAAGTCTTATTTTCTGAAAAACTTTATGCATAGAACAAGAACAAATATCTGCCATTGGGG
The DNA here is from genome assembly GCA_039654775.1 of Spinibarbus caldwelli. Classification (NCBI taxonomy): domain Eukaryota; kingdom Metazoa; phylum Chordata; class Actinopteri; order Cypriniformes; family Cyprinidae; genus Spinibarbus; species Spinibarbus caldwelli. The sequence continues at coordinate 1,521,720 of CM077228.1, read as the reverse complement.
TCGGAAAAATAAACTTGGTTCAAAGAGAAAGCAAGATTATTTTTCTGACCCCACTGGCAGATATTTGTTCTTGTTTTAAGCATAAACTCACTTCATTTTATTAGATTTTTCAGAAAACAAGGCTTAATGTCTTAAGTCATTTTGCCTTTCAAGTAAATAAATGTATTTTGATTTAAGAATGTTTTGATATTTTTACTGGAAAAATGCAGAGTAAGAAAATAATTTTTGGCAGTGTGTAAATAAACATGACGTGTCAAGATTGAATATACAAATTGAATATGCTTTGTTAAGATAAATGCTTAAAAACAACTCCAATTTCAAGTCTGTTCTTTACACAAAACTATCATATGGCTTCAGAAATCATTTAGATGACTTTTATGTGGTTAGCAATCTCACACGTCTCCTTTATAGCTCTCAATTTTTGCAAAGTCACATATTTCAGTATTTCTCATCAGATTTAAAACTGACCTGATTGTTTGTATTTATTTCTTCCAAGGAATTTTAGGAGACACATCTGAGACAAACTTGATATTTGACACAATGAAAGAGCAACTGCTAAGCCATAAAATGCACAACCGGCCACAGTAAAGGTAAGTGTGTGCATGACGTAATGGGAAAGTTTCCAGCCTTAGTGTGTGTGTGCTTCTGTGCTCATGCTCAGGTGTGTATTCTGATGTCAGAGCAGGTGTGGCATGTGCTGAGATACGGCTCATTTCCACCGCATTCATCAGTCATGCACATTCACAGAGAGAGAGACGCCACAGAGGATCTTTCAGTCGCAGTGTGATGCAGTAAGGTAAACACGGTGAAGAGTGTAAACATCTTTCAGCTGTAATTGCTGGTCTACCACTCAGACCTCACACAAGCACACACATACAAACACGGGCACAAAGGCTCTGTGTGTGGTTTGCGTGTTGTACGCAGCGTAATCCATGAACAGATACACACACACCTGCTGCCAGGTGCTGAGTGGGCAATACATGGGCAATCTGTACCTGTTTGTGTGTGTGTGTGTGTGCGTGTGTGTGTGTGTGTGTGTGTGTGTGTGTGTGTGTGTGTGTGGTCAGAATCTGAACAGGTTGTGATTAAGCCATCAGTGCTGATGAGCACAGGGTCAAACTAAGACTGAATTCCTTCAGTGTGAAAACCCACCAAACTCGAGCGTTTCCCAAAATAGTTAGCCAACTATGGTCACAAGTTCCTTCATTACCAGTAATGCATTACAAGTTACGTGAGTTATGTGATGTGATCAGATTACTTTTCCCAAGTCACTAGTACACTGTAAAAAAATCCAACTTTCGAAAAGTTCTACTAACCATAACCAATGTAAAGAAGTAGCCTGAATAAAGAATTTTATTTTTTATACTTTATGTCTTTCAATTCAAAAACACGTTTAATGCAATTATACAAGCGAATTTTTCCTTTGAAAACATATTTTTTACCAATAATTATTACTTATTTTTCCATCTACTTTCTCTTCCGTTCACTTTTTCCCTCCCTTTTTGTGGTAATACGCACCACCAATACATTAATAAAAAAATAAATAATAATAATAATAAAAAATAACAATAACTATTACATACATAAACACTTTTACATATGAAAAATAGGGACAAAAAAAATTATTTTTAGTAGGGGAAGTCAGTTTAATTTTTTGTGTGAACTGAACAAAAATACTCTACATGTCCTTAGCAAAAGTTGTTTTATTTACCTTACTTTGATACTGAAGTTTTGTTCACAACATATCCAAATGTTCTCCCAGCTTTTCAAATTGAGTCATCTGAACAAACAATTTTACACTGAACAATACTGCACAAGTTCCCAACATGCATTGCAGCTTGAAAAGATTTTATGTTAATTATTATTAAAATATTATCATTGTTTTAAATTTTACAGGCTTAATTTATTATGCTGCTGCTGTTGTCACTGTCAGTTAGCTGTCATGTGGATCAGAGTTCATATTTTTACTGATTTAATATTTGTTGATCCTCACCATGGTTGAGAATCGTGTGCTGAGGTACTGTATATGTGCATCTCATTACAACTTGTTTAATACATTTATCTATCAGCATAAATGTTTGCCTTTAGTTTTAAGAGGCAAATTCTACCCATCTTATCACCTTTTTTTTTTTTTTTACAGTGTAAAGTAACATTACTTCTAAATTTAGAGTTCCTTTTTCAAATAAGTAACACAAGCTTTTCCGTTTATTTGTTTTCCCATTTATTCACCGATACGTCTCCTGTCCTGTGATGAGAGACATTTGGAGTGAGGTGCAGAGGCACTTCCTACAGTTTGAGGCTTATTAATTTCACTTTTGGTGAAAGGGCCTTTACATTTGCCAAAAATATAACTTTTGGGTTTTTTTGTTATTAAAAATAAATAAGCAAGCCCATCTCAGATGACAAAATGACATGAAGAAACAGAACAAACTGAGACAGACTAAATCCAGAAGAACTGAGGCAATGTCTCCAAGACGCTTCAAGAAAGCTACCTGCAAAGCTCCTGAGAAACTCTGCTCAAGTGCACCGAGTGCAAAAGCTGCTTTAATTGGTTAAAAACATCTCTTCCATCTTTATTTGACCCTCTAACTCTAGCACTCTCTATTCTAATTCTGTTCTTAAAAAAAATTGCCCCTTTTAGACTTGCACTCTATTCATTTACTAACTGCTTGTTTTCATTAAAAAACACTAGCTTCTCTATTCTTTTTGAATTCTATCTATTTGTTTTCTTTTTATTTATTATACAATTAACAAAAGCAAAAAAGGCCTCTAATACTAGCTTACTCTATTCTTTTTCTATTCTATCTGTTTTCTTTTTATTTATTATATAATTTAAAAAAGAAAAAACCCTTGCTACGTGTACTGCGTTAAGCTAACTGAGACGTGTTATAGCACTAGCGTATCATTGCTCTTTTGTTGATTTTGATTGCTTCCATTGTCCTCATTTGTAAGTCGCTTTGGATGAAAGTGTCTGCTAAATGACTAAATGTAAATGTAAATGTAAATGTAAACGCAAAGGATGCTCACACCAAGTGTTGATTTAATTTAGTTAATAGAAGTTAACTGATGACATTATTTTTGACAGCATACACATTTTACAGCATTTTTACACAAGTGCCTAAACTTTTAACAGTACTGTAGCTTTGCAGGTTTCTTGAAGCATCTTGGAGATGTTGTTCTCCACAGTTCTTCTGGATTTAGTCTGTCTCAGTTTGTTCTGTTTCTTCATGTCACTCCAGACAGACTGGATGATGATCAGATCAGATCTCATAAATCTCACTGGATTATTACAATTAATGGCAAAATCAATGTTTGGAAATGTAAACTGATATTTCCTACTGACATATACGGCAAAAGATAGAAATAACTGACTTAAAACTACTTTTAGCTGGTGAAAATACTAGTGTAGTAATAATTTTGGCCACCACTGTATCTCACATTTCTGAGAAAAGAAGTCAAAATTGTGGGGAAAAATCACAATTGCAAGTTTATATATCCTAATTCTGGCTTTATTTCTTGCAGTTACAAGTTTATATCCAACAATTCTGACTTTATAACTTGCAATTGGGAGTTTATATCTCATAAGTCTGAGAGTAAAAATCAGAATTGTGAAAAAAAAAAAAAAAAAATCAGAATTGTTAGATAAAAAGTCACAATTACCTTTTTAAATTTTTTATTCAGTGGCGGAAACGGGTTTCCATGTGTTCTAGATTGAAGCAACTGTGGCGGTTTTACTGGACATTGAAAAGTCTGCAGCAGATGCAGCTTGGTTTTAGCGCATGATGGAGGGGAAATACTTTAACTGTATCCAATCAAACACTCTGGCCAATCCAATTATGTAGTTACGGAGGCAGCTCAGGTGCGGCTCTCGGCCCTGGTCTAAGCCGGAGAAAATAAACCAGCTCCTGCTTTGTGGTTTCCATGTGCGCATGAGGAAGAGGAGCCCCACGCTTTTGCTCCAAGCAGAAAAATGGTTGAGAAGATCACAAGAAAACCCTCTGTCAATAAACAGCAGAGTCCAGGCCACAGAAAAAACCCCCAGAGGCGATGAACGGATACGTCCACCAAAGCCGTGGTCCTTGGCTGCCGCCGTCTCCGTCTCACCTGGACCTTTTTGAAGCTTTTTGAAAAGCAGCCCCCATATATGCTATATGAAATAAAACCACTTTCTTCGAGAGTTCTTCAAGGTTGTCCACGTGTAGTTCGGTAGATCTGCGTCAGAAATGGGTTTATGCCCGAGATCAGATCTGGGCGATTTTCCAGAAACAAATGAAGACCTTGGCTAAAAGATTGAGTTGCTGCTTACAAAGCCTTTCTAGTTATCACAAAATTATGTCCAGTCCTCCTGCGAAAACAGCCAGACCTTGTCCAAATTGTCAACTCATCTGAAAGAATTTTGAAAGCCACAATTATTACCAGCAGGTATTTTTTGCCTTGCCTATTGTGAAATCAGAATTTACCATTATTTACTTTATTAATACTTACTGTTGGTTTTCAGAATTCAGAATTGTTTTTTGGGAGAAGTTGTTGTGCCCTGTGTGAGCAAAGTCAGTAAGTTTTAGTTCAATTTGATAACATTAACTGGCATTTTTGGAAAAAATAAAATCCTTTCCAGGCCAGAATGACCAGAACACAACATGAGGGTTAACCTGGCAAATTTCAGTAAAATTTTTCAATCAAATACATTCATTTATACATTTATTGTTCTCAACATCACACAAAAGACACTTCAGAGAGTCTCGAGAGCTCAAGAACTTCAGAAGTTTGATTCATTGCAATGCAATGCTCATGATATCTGCTTTAATCACAGAACAATCCCCGTATTCTATGAAGAGCTGTGACTCCTTTATTTAGGAAATGTAGGTTACTCTAAAGCACAAACAGATTTTTTGGGAAGTGGAGAGCCTTTAATGTGTCTAGATGAGCTCGCTGGCAGGCGGCTCTGGGTAAACAGCTCTGTCTGGCCTGGGTGAGACTGAGCAGCGTTGCCTTCACTCAGCACTCGTTAGCTAATTAAAGCAGTGCCGGTCTGCCAGCAGGACAAACAGTATCAGGCTGTACCACGCAGGAAAGACTTCACACGGTGCTTGAGAACATTAGCAGATTTCTAGAGAACATCACAGGCTGGATATGGAGTGTGTGCTGTAGTGTGCATGATATACGTCAGCAATATCAAGAGTATGTGGTTTGCAACAGAATGGTGCTTGGTTCATTGTAAGTGGATAAGACTAGGTGCATCCCTATTTGTGTACTTTTACACTATTCTGTGCCATTTTGTAGACTCATATCATGTTTAATGACAAAATGACCATATCAAATGAATGCACTAGATAGTGGAGTACATAGTGCACAGTATAAATGCACTGTGTAGTGCATCATTCAGGACACAACTTGTTGGTTACATGTTGTGATTTACATGATTTCCTTTTTCCAGTTGAAATAGGCCTAAACATTCTTAAATCAAGATGCATTCATTTGAGAGGCAAAATGACAAGATGAAAAAATGTACCAAAAAATTAAATGAGTTCTTGCTTGGAACAAGAAAAAACATCTGCCAATGCGGTTAAAATATAATCTTGTTTTACCTTTGAATTGTCAAGTTTATTTTTCTGACTGCACTACCAGATATTTTTCTTGTTTTAAACTTAAACTCACTTAAATTTGATACACTTTTCAGTCATTTTGGTTCTCCAATAAATGCATCTTGATTAAAGAATGTTTAGATATTTGTACTGGAAAACAAGACAAATATATAGAGTATAAGAAATTATTATTATTTATTTTATTATTATTTATTTATTTTCAGTGTAAGGTGCTTTTAAAGTTATAGGGTACATCAGAAGTATGTAGGTGTCTTTAGGAGTGTATAGGGGACAATAAAAGTATGTGGTGAAATGGAAAATGTGTAGAATTCATCTGGAAATGTATAGGGTTTGAACAGGAGATATTCAAGGTAGGTTGGTTGCCGTTGTGATGCTTTTCAGTTGTTGTTTATGTATCCCAGTCTGTTTGTGTGAATTGTTTTCTAGAACTTCAAGAAAAAGTCTCACAAGTATAGGCTTTCAGTTTGAACATGGCTGAACCCAGCAGCAGAAAAACTTGAGGTTAAAGGTTGTGACGGTGTGTAATCGCTCTTCTCTCACCGAAGGAAAAGTGTTGTGTCCTTTCCCTGTTATCTGTCACTGGCAAAGATTCTTTCATTTCCTCTCAAAGTCTCCGTTTACACACCAGCAGGAAAAAATAAATCTTTCAGAGAGCGCATACACCAAAAGCACATTTTAAAATACTAACATTTATTTCTAAAAGTTATAATTTATCCTCAAAAATACGCAGCCGGTCCAAAAACATCAGAGAAATCAAATTATTTCGGTGCTCCAAAAGTAATGTTCTCTGTCCAGTGTAGATTTACTCTGCCAGGCGTAAAAGAAAAAGCTGATTACAAGAAAGCCTGGAATGAGATCTTTTCTGCTTTTGTTGCCAATAGCATTTCCTCAGTTAATGGATCTGTATGCACATCCAATGTGGGGACAAAGTACATGTTTATTTATGTTTTTGCATGGCGAAATTATATCTAGTCTCAAAACATCCCCAAGAAAATGATTTGTTTTAGTAAATGCCCCTTTGCTGCTGTGCTATTAAGAGCAAGCTCTGGGGCGTTTTATCTAAAACAGTCACACAATGTAATGCTCTTTATGATTGCTGGGAAGTGCTTGGCCTGACTCTGCAGATGATTGTCAGCACATCATCATCCCGGGGTTGATTTTGGACGCCGCTCACAAAGAACAGCCTTCTATCGCAGTTTGCGGCGCTTTCGCTGATTTACGTGAATATCTGGAGTGGAGCGAAACCAAAACAATGGTTGATGCTTCAATAATGTTGACTCAGAAAGTAACCCAAGCATGAGATAAATATACCAGCTGGATGAGTTCATTATGGTTAATTTCTGTGTAGAGAAACGTGAAATTTACCAGGTGTGAGAAAAGCAGCATCGTCTCAGAGAGAGAAACTGAATTATAGGATAAAGATAATGTCTGAGAACTGCACGCAGAGCAATCAGACGACTTTCGCCGGTTTACAGTAGATGTCTGTGGGAAAACAGTCATTTTCAGGCAAAGACGTGGGAATGAAACACAGTCCTGGCAGGCTGGCAGAATCCGAGGCAACATCGTTCAGAAGCCCGAAGTGTTGAAAGCTGGAAACGACAGTGGTTTGGATGCTTGTTTGGGTTTATTTGAATAAGATAAAGCCATTTTAACTGTAGACAGATTGTCTGCTGTGAATATCACTGCACGACCTTTAGGTGTTTCTCATATTAGTTATTAAATCTTGGCTTCTAACTTGTCCTGCACTATTTGTGCAATGAACATGAACGATGCCTCTTGTTTTACGGCCTTTTGTACTACTGTTTAGGGACCAGTATCTTCATCATCACGGGTACAACACTCTAACATCATGGAAGTGAGTTTTGCACGGGAAAGTAACACTTAAATGTTCATTTTCAACATAAAAAGCTAGTTTTTATTACTTCTAAGATCAAGAGCTTGGAAAGTCAAAGGTGAAATACGAGGACAGGTGAAGAAAAGTCAATCCGTGGCTAAAAAAGCAATAGTGATCACAATTGATGTAGTGAAACGCTGATACTCTAAAAAGTATGAAGGCGCTGGGCCATTTAGTGCTTTGAAAACAAATAAAGAACTGTAAAACCAATCCTTTATGAGACTGGAAGCCAAAGCTAGTGTAATGTGCTTGCTCTGACTGGCTTTTGTTAATAACCTGGCTGCAGTTTCGCACAAGCTGCACTCTGTCTGTTTCTTTGGGCAGTTACATAAAAAGTGCATTACAGAAGTCAAAGTGAGAAAAGACAAAGGCATATGCTGCATTGGGTCTGTTGCAGAAGTTTCCCTTCTAGAGGAAGGTTTTTGAGAAATGACGACAAGAAATTAAATTTTTTCCCTTTTCACTTTTCCATTTTATTTAGTCTATATCTGTTGCATAGAGTAAGGCAGTAGCAATGCCAAGGTCATAGGTTTGATTCCCAAAGAATGCATGGACTGATAAAATACAATGCAAGAGGATAAAAGCATCTGCCAAATGCATGAAAATGTGTTACATTAAAGACATTGCTATGGAAATCCAGAGAGATGTGGGAACATTACTTTAATCTTAAACTGTTTTAAATTGTACTTTGATCAATCATCATGTGGTTTTATGACCCTTGCATTAATTGTGAGACTGCATGGAATATCTGGTAAAAAGTATAGATTGCAATACAATTACCAAACTGTCAGACCGTTAAACAGTTCAGTCTAGAAAAAGACCAATTGAATGTAATTCTAGGCCTTCTAAAAGACCCCAAAATATTCTCATTTGTAATTGAATAAGTGTTTAATTTATAAATATGACAGTGAAACAAGTGCTCTGTTCATTTTAACTTGGCATGTTAAAGGAATAAGACATGACCTGTGAGTGGTGAACGTCAATGGTTTGTGTTTATCCATGTGCATGAATACAGATTCAGTCACATCCAAATATTCCTGGAAATCCTGCGGACGAAGAGTTTCGCTCCGCTGCACGATGAGAAGTGCCGAGTTGGATGCTCTTGGAGGGACTGGAAGAGATATCCAGGAGAGAAGTCAGTGGCGTGGATCATTTCTCTATCTGCTAATGATCTTGACAACTGACTTGCTCATTTGTATTCTGCCTTGTCTTTGGATTTGAAACTGCTGGTGGAAAAGTGAAGGTTGAACTATGAATTGGCTAGATGTACAGTAGCTGGACAGCTTGCGTTTTTCCAGGGTTTAGTGTGAACAGAAGCAGTGTTCTCAGGGTAGCACAAGGGCCTTGCTATGATTTTGAAAGAAAAACATCCTAATAAAAGAATCTTTGCATCAAACGTTTCATTAAAATAATGAGTAGGAACTGTTTTCATCTATGCACAAGTACTTTGAATGCAAACAATTCCAGCTATGCAACTTTGATTTCATGCTTTGCATTTGTTTCAGTATATCTGGCAACACAAGTTGCAAGCTCAGCTTTATGAGAAGCATTAGTTCACGTTCGCTTACGACTTCTCTTTCAGGCCACCTTCTGCCATAACAGAGAAACAGTTTGAAGATCTTGCTGAGCAGGTGAGTTCAATTTGATGTTTATAAGAGCTGCTTGAATTACATATCTTGTTTAATTTGAACGGTTAAATTAAACTTATGAAACGTTAACACAACATGCTCGCAAAGCCTTTCGAGTTTCTGGCATTGTGCATGATTATAAATGGATTTTAAAAAGGTTAAATTCCTGTTTAAAGCTTAAGATTGGACTTGGGTTCGCTGACATTGTTTTTTTTTTCACTGTAAACCGATATCTTGAAACATAGTCAAAACATCAAAAAAGTCAAAACTTTAAAGTGATAGTTCACCCAAAAATGAAAATTTGCTGTTAATTTACTCACCCTCAGGCCATCTAAGATATGTCACATTTTTCTTGAGAAAACAGTAAAGAATTTTTTAGCTGAAACCTTGGTCCTTGGTCCTTGGTGATTCATATAATGCAAGTCAATGGGTACCGGCACTTTGAAAGTACAAAAAGCACATCCAGAGCCTCAGGCAAACGGTCCGGAGTGACGTCTGGTTCACAAATGAATCATTCTTTTGAACCGATTCTTTTTAGTGAACTATAGTGAACGAGGTAAACCATTTCACCTAATTTGTGATGGGTTTGTGATGTCACGAACCCGGGATGTAACTCGTTGTAGTCCCTACGAGCCGTTTTTGTAGGCATTAAACTGCCATAATTTTTCAAAGTTTGCATTGAACTTTCAGCGTCGTAAGTTTGCAGATATGTTCAAACAGCAACATTCCACACTAACTATTAAAAAAGTGAAATCACAATCAACCACCCCTTTAACAGCAAATGATAATTTTTGGGGAAACTATTCCTTTAAGCATCATTTTAGTTGCAGAAAACATTCTGACGCTGGCTAAATTATGCTTCACCACAGACACTGAGGTATGATTTACTGTAGTCTAATGGCTTCATTTTTTTGCCTTATAAACTGTATGGAAGCCTTCATTATGGGTACAAGTAACACTTTCAGCATGTTAATTTGTGCAGAACTGGTAATTAAAGAATGTTAAAAAATAATAAACTTGTGAAATTAGATTTTAAATGTATTTGTTTGCTTTGCAGACAAATCAGTGCAGTAAAAAACCCAAAGTGGCGAGGGAGAGGTTGACTGAAGTCGTATTTTACGGCGCTTTTTTTCTGCGTGTTTTATGATGTGGTTTTCTCAGGGCCATGTTTCCTCCTCACAGCCACTCAAACGGAGGCAAAAATAATGAGTACAACTGCACATCGAGTGGGTAACAAGGAGAAAAAACCCCAGCACAATTAGGTGAATTAAGTTGGGCTGCGTTCTGTTCAAGCTGAGTCTGATTTCCTCCATTAAATCGAGCAGGGGAAGCACTTTATAGAGCAGCACCGTCCCAGTGAATATCCCTGGCGTCAAAACAGCTGCCCTGTCGCCTAGCGCACAACTGTATTTAAACAACTTGATTAAGTTGAAATAAGCGCCCCACCCGAGAGGCAGTGAGTTATTCCTGCAAAGTACAGACAGCTTTACACCCCGCTGGCAAAGAAAACCCCTAAACGCCTCACTGCTTTATTTTGGACTTTTCGTGAGTTTTAGTGTTCACATCGGTAATTGTCATAAAAACAAGAAATAGACTGCTGCTGTGTTTCTGAATTCTGTTTGATAATCTGTTTTTTATTTGTTTGTTTTTCAGTGTGAATGGAAGAAGTTCTAAATCAAGTCACTATTATAATTTTGATTCATATATATTTTTTTTTTAATTTGAGTTTTTATTTTTATATTTTCTGTTTTCATTTTAATCAAAGTTTTAGTAATTTAGTATATTTAATATTTTTTGAAATATATATATATATATAATATAATATATACACATACATATATATATATATATATATATATATATATATATATATATATATATATATATATATATATCCTGGAATGTTTTCCTCAAAAAACTTAATTTCTTTGCAACTGAAGAAAGAAAGACATGAACATGTTTTGGATGACATGGAGGAGAGTAAATTATCAGGATTGAGGCATGTGAGGCCTGCAGTTCTTTAGATGTTTTTCTGGGTTCTTTTATGACCTCCTGGATGAGTCGTCGTTGCGCTCTTGGAGTAATTTTGGTAGGATTTAATTTCCGTCAACAAAGGTTGCCAGATATGTGACTACTTTTTCAGCGGCGCTTGTTCCAGCGATTGACAAATTAAAGACGATGAAGAAATATAAAACTAGTCATTTAAAGTTGTTGATTTGTATAGAAACAATATGTTTTAAGTTTATTACAAAATATGCTCTTATATTATAATATTTAAGTGTTTTGGGAGTGTAGCAAGACTGATTCGATTATATCATTCGCGGTGCTTCATGGGAGTGGGTGGAGCTCAGCGTTCATTGCAACTCTCTGATTGGTGGATTTCTGTAAGGCATCATGGGTAATGTAGTTTTTCACTTCTTTGAGTCACTTCTTCAGTGCAAGTCTGATTGCTTAGAAATGTAATAGGACACATGTCCATAGTACACATTGTACGGGACGAAATATGTCCCAAATCCAGTCCCCCCCCCCCGACTAAGCAAACTCCACTAATAATTAATATGAAGTGGCTGCTCTGTGTGTGTGTGGGAGAGACAGGCAGTCTGTTGACACTGGGCGTCTCCGCGGAAAAACAGATCGTCTTGCTGACGCTTCGTCAGACCATCAGCGCCCCCCTCCCTCCCTCCCTCCATCCGCTCCAATTGAACGCAGCTGTGTGTGTCTGATATCTGTTCAGAGAGCATGACTGTGTGCTGAAGAGACCCTCAAAGACTGCAGTACACACTACATCACACACTATGCTGCATTGTGCTGTCATTGTGATGTGGAGTGGGTGGATTTTATTTGACACCAGACGCTTTAAATTCCCAGGTCAACACAACAAATAGCAAACGACACACAACAAATGAAAGCGGCTTCTCTGAATCAGACTGTGATACTTCTACCATTAAAAACTGAGTTTATTTGTGCATTTATTATATTATAGTAAGGGATCATATTATTATATTTTATTATAGTACAGTAATTATATTTTAGAAGGTACAATTCTTAATCATTTTGAAAATAAATTTCCAATGGAAAAACATCTCAATTATGGAAATAAAACGAGCAATCTATTAACTTCTAAAGTCACTATTTGTAAAGTCTATTAAAAGCCATAATATTGTCTAAAGTCAATAAGGGGCTTATATAATATTATATCAGCAAATATTATTATGCAATTAATTGTAATTTATTTTTGATTAATTATCATATCATGTAATTCATTCAATAAAAATAATGTAATGGAAATCTAGGTGAAATCTGGGATATTTGAGATTAAAAAATAGTTAAATAATTTTATACACTACACTACAGACTCGCACCTGACCCTGAATGAATCCATATTTCAGCTGTACCAGAGAGAGGGAGAAAGCTGACATATTGATATGTTTTTCCTCTGCGGTGTCATGAAATGAAATCTATCGGTTTCAAACCATCACCACAGTCATGACACCCAAACAAACCCACACACACTCTACATGCACACAGAAAACAAATACCCACACACACACACATAAATAAACACACCTACACACACAGTCATTTTTACTGAAAACATGAGACATAAACTGCGAGAATGAACGTGAACGTGAAATCATTTCATATATCATTTTAAAATATCAATTATGGAAATAAAGAATGGAAGTCATTTTTAACATCTTATTAACTTCCACTCTTTCTTATGTCTTTTCAATGTCACAGTATTGTCTAGTCAATTGGGGGATTTTCCTCAGCAAATATTGATATGCAATTCAATTGTGACTCACCATATCATGTAATTAATTAAAAAAAATGTTATGTTAGTGGAAATTTAGTTGAAATTTGGCTTATTTGAGATAAATAAATAAATAACTATATATATATATATATATATATATATATTCAATTTTAATTTTCAATCACTTTTATTGTTGGAATTTCTTCCAAAAATTGTCTTCCAATAATTGTCAAAACACCTTTTCAGTTAAATACAGTTACAGTTCAATTAAACACCAATAACACTAATAACAGCACATAAATACATAACTGGCTGTAATACATCAAAATAAAAATTTCTCTTTTTTCTGGTATCCATGAGGCCTACTTTGCCCCCAACTCTGATTTGATAATTTATTCTAATTATATATATATATATATATATATATATATATATATATATATAGTGCCACTTGAAAGTTTGTGAACCCCTTGCAGAATCTGTGAAAATGTGAGTAATTTTAACAAAATAAGAGATATCATACAAAATGCATGTTATTTTTTATTTAGTACTGTCCTGAGTAAGATATTTTACATAAAAGATGTTTACATTTAGTCCACAAGACAAAAAAAAAAATAGCTGAAATTATTAAAATAACCCCATGCAAAAGTTTGTGAACCGTTGGTTCTTAATACTGTGTTTGGTTACCTGGATGATCCACGACTGTTTTTTGTTTTGTGATGGTTGTTCATGAGTCCCTTGTTTGTTCTGAACAGTTAAACTGAGCACTGTTCTTCAGAAAAATCCTCCATGTCCTGCGCAATCTTCAGGTTTCCAGCATCTTTTGCATATTTGAACCCTTTCCAGCAGTGACTGTATGATTTTGAGATTCATCTTTTCACACTGAGGACAATTGAGGGACTCAAACACAACTATTAAAAAAGGTTCAAACATTCACTGATGCTCCAGAACGAAACACAATGCATTAAGAGCCGGGGGGTGAAATGTAAAATATCTTACTTAGGACAGTACTAAATAAAAAATAACATGCATTTTGTATGATCTCTCTTATTTTGTTAAAATTACTCAGATTTTCACAGATTCTGCAAGGGGTTCACAAACTTTCAAGTGGCACTTGAGTGTGTGTGTGTGTGTGTGTGTGTGTGTGTGTGTGTATGTGTGTATCTATGTATGTATATGTATACGTATATGTATAACATAAAAACGACAATGTTCTTTTTTTTATACAAATTATTATTTATATTATTTCTATATTTAGTTTTTGGATGGTATGAGCTAGACATGTCTGGATGAGATTCACCCTGATATTCTTGGCTGATATAGATGGTAGACGTCTGAAAGAGACGGCAGATGATGCGTTTCCAGTGTTAGAATCAGTGTGACCCACAAGAGCCCACATTTATCCACACAACATTCAGCACAGCTCCCAAACATGTATAAGCGTCCCTTTTTTAGCCCGTGGCTCCCCCGCACCGGTCTGAGTCTGGTCCAAACGCGTGCCCATGACATCAGCGCGGGATCCCGCCCTCGTCAGTGCGCTTACAGTAGGGCAGACTGACAGAGCTACAGCCTGTGTTTGTTGGCAGAGCGCTGGGCGTTTGTGGTGATGGCTGAGGTTTAGTGTAATCACGGCCTGGAGCGTTAGACAGACAGACAGACAGAGCGAGAGAGACAGATGAGAGTGGGTTACGCTTCGACACCCTAATGGCTGCGTGACCCTCATGAGTCCAGGCTGAAATCCACATAGTGCAATTTTGACATGAAAGCCTTTCGCATCACATTTGAAAGTTTGCATGGCAACATATTACACAGTCTTGCATCTATTTTTTTCTTTCTTTTTTTTAAATTTTTTTTAAAAAGGCGTAATGTAGGTAATTTAATGATGCTAAAATCTCAATAATATCAAAAATATCAATAAAAATTTTATTATATATATATATATATATATATATATATATATACAGTGCTGTGAAAAGGTTTTTGCTCCCTTCCTGTTTTTTAAATTTTTTGCATATTTGTCTCACTTAAAAGATTCATCAAATTTTAATATTACACAAAGATAATGCAAGTAAATACAAAATGCAGTTTTTAAATGAGGATTTAATTTATTAAGGGAAAAAAGGCTGTCCAAACCTACCTGGCCCTACGTGAAAAATTAATTGCCCCCTCCTGTTAAATCATGAAAGAACTGTTATTATTAACCACATTATTTTAGAAAGTAAAACACTGTATGTATATATATATATATATATATATATATATATATGGGTGTGTATTTTCAGTAAGGGATAATGCACGGCTAGCTGTGCAATAAACAATTTTAATGCATGACGTGGGGGCCAAGAACCACCCGACACAAAGCGGAAGTACATTAAATCATTTAATGCACAGCTATATATATATATGTATATGTATATATTAAATTTAAATGTGTGCATGAATTAAAGCAGCATAATAGAAAGGTGATTAAACTGAGTTGGCATTACCTGTGCATTAAACAGTTTTAATGCATACCTGCCAGCCAATCAGAATCAAGTATTTAGACAGACCACGGTATAAATCATTATATATAATATATTTTTTGTAATATATTAATTTTGATTGTGTATAAACCAATATTTAATTTACATTTAATTTAATTATTTTTATTTGTTTTTTGATGCAGTATTACTTAGACATGACTGAGAAATTGATATCAAAATAATAAACGTCAAAAACATAAAAAATTTTGATTTAGTTTTGGTTTTGAGTGGACAATTTATATCATGAAATCTGAATTAGGCATAAAGTAATGCCATGCATGTGAAAATGGGCTAAGAATTGACAGTCTGGCTCAGATTCAGGGAGGAATCATGTGTTTGTGGAGTTTTTCTGCTGATTAAGGGAAAATTCAAGATTAATTCACCTTACAAATGATTCTTAAAAGTAAAATGTGCATATTTAGTGAGAACGTGTGACGCGCTCCAGCAAAACAGACACTGCTTTTGGAATCAGCAGCCCAGAATTAGTGTTGGATTTCATTCAGCACATATGATGCAGGGTGGCGTAAATACAATTTTTGCAACAGGTTGTATTTCACATTATAGCGCATGAATGATTGCATTGTCTTTCAGGTATACAGACTTCAGTCACTGTATCTCCTGATGTGAATACAGGCCGACTGCTCTCTGGCAGAGCTGCACTGAGACGCTCCGTCCAATAGAAGGTGGAAATTGGTCTCAGGTGTCGAGTATGTCTAAACTCATGTCTGCACGCTGCTGTTAGAGGCCATTTATCACCTCATTTATTCTAATAGATGTGACAGATGAACTTTTGGAGGCCCAGTTAGTGGAAGAGATCCTGTTCTTTCTGCTAAGATGCTCTCTGGATAAAATGATCGATGGAAGTTTGTGGCTTGAGAAGAAGACAGTCATTCATGTACTTCACTGAGTATCTGGTTCACACTTCTCGCTTGTGTTTCATAACCAGTTCACACAACTATAATATTAACGATACAGAGGAACAATATTTATTTCCCCAGTTGATGAATAATAAAAACTTTGATCCAATCAGAATCCATTGATTTGACTTTAATAACCTCGACAAAACTGCAGCGTGCGCTTATAATAAACATAATAGTTATAGTTAGTTCTTGGTCAACAGGCTTTAAAGGGATAGTTCACCCAAAAATTAAAATTCTGTCATTAATTACTCACCCTCATGTCGTTCCAAACCCGTAAAACCTTCGTTCATCTTCGGAAAACAAATTAAGATATTTTTGATGAAATCCCAGAGCTTTCTGACCCTCCATAGACAGCAAGGATCCTAACACGATCAAGATCCATAAACATAGCAAGGACATTGTTAAAATAATCCATGTGACATCAGTGGTTCAACCGTAATTTTACAAAGCTACGAGAATAATTTTTGTGCGTAAAGAAAACAATGATGAACAATAATGACTTTATTCAACAATTTGTATCACATACTTAAACAACGTATGCAACGTGTGTACACGGAACTATCCCTTTAAAACTAGCCATTTTTGAAAGATTACACACATTTTTCTAAACTAAATAAAAACTATGTACTATTAAAACTTACTCAAACTACACTGAAATATTAAATTCAAAATTGTGAATTTTTAAAAAAAATATTGTTGCTTGAAATAAAATGAAATACAATATGAAAAACTTTTTTTTCATCTAGTTGCCAAAGCAATTTTTCTTATTTTCATTTAGTTTAACATACTAAAATAACCTGAACTAAAACTAAAACTAGAACTAAAATACCAGCTTGAAATGTTTTGGTATTTATGTCTGTATTTGTGTAAAGTGTGTTTCTAGCGCTACAGGTCCAGTTCAAAGTCTCTGTGGATTTGTTGTGACCCATGATCACTTCTATCGAAATAAGTCAGTTCAAATGCCACGGACCTAAATTTAACATTTTTTGTCATAAAGAATATCAGAGGCGTGAGTGACTCATCTCGATAAAGGCTTTACTCTATTTCAGACAGATGTGACATTTACAGTTCACTCCTCCTCCGGAGCTGCAGATCGCGGCTGGTGCGACGGAGGAAAGATGGCATGCGTCAGTGATGGCGGTGGAAACGCTGGCCAGTGAAAGACTCTGAGCTGTGAAACAGCAACCACAGCAGCCACACGCATACACAAACACAGCGCTGTTCCCTGTCATTACAGCATTATCCAGCACAGTCTGTCTGGCCTGCAGGGAATCCCCTGTGCACATATTACAGTTGGCGTGAGAGCATCTAGGCCTATACGTCTCAAAGAAAGAGGAAAATGTTATTGCTCAGAGGTTTTTCTTTTATATGTGACCCTGGAGCACAAAAGCAGGTATATTTGTAGCAATAGCTAACAATATATTGTATGGGTCAAAATTATCCATTTTTCTTTTATGCCAAAAATCATTAGGATATTAAGTAAAGATCATGTTCCATAAAGATTTTTGTATATTTCCTACTGTAAATATATCAAAACTTCATTTTTGATTAGTGATATGCATTGCTAAGAACTTCATTTGGACAACTTTAAAGGTGATTTTCTCATTATTTAGATTTTTTTGCACCCTCAGATTCCAGATTTTCAAATAGTTGTATCTCAGCCAAATATTGTCCTATTGACTGGTTTTGTGGTCCGGGGTCATATATATCTGCACTGTAAAAAAAAATCATTGTTTCAACTTGTTACCCCGCTGACTAAAACTTTTTATGTTTAGTCAACTAAAATATCCAAGTTGTCACTTAACATTAAGTAACATAAAATTTCAAGTTGACTAAACTTTTTAAAAATTTTTAGTTAGTAAGGTAGCAAATTATTTTAAGTTGAAACTTTTTTTTTTTTTTTTTTTTACAGTGTGGGTTATATTTCACTTATGTATAAACCTGTTCTTCCTAAAACTGAGTCAAATGTATGGAAGTTTGTTTCCACCATAGGATTTAAAAAAAAAAAAATTGAGATTTTTTTCTCTCAATTCTGAGTTTATATCTCACAGTTCCCTTTTTTGGCAATGGAAAGAAAAAAATTAGAATTGTGAGACATAAACTCAAAATTGTGTGATATAAACTCTTGAATTCTGAGAAGAAAAGTCAGAACTGTGAGATGAAACGTTAAAAAGTCCCTTTTTATTCCGTGATGGGAAAAAAAAAAAATATTGTGAGATAAAAACTCAGAATTACGAGATATAAACTCGCAATTGTGAGAAAAAGTTAGTATTGTGAGATAAAAAGTCACAAAGTCTTTTTTTTTCTATTCCATGGCAGAAAAAAAAAAATACGAGATTTAAACTCAGAATTCTGAGATAAAAGTCAGAAGTGTGATATGTAAAGTAAGAATTGCGAGATATAAAGCCAGAATTGTGTTATTTAGTGAGCATCACTTGAGATATAAAGTCAAAATTACGAATACGTTTTATACATTTGTAGTCATGTAATGATGCGTTCTACGTCAACACGTTCTCATACTGGTAGTCTCGTTCTGCATTCAAACAGAGCACATTACTGGTAATTTACTCGTAATGTTACAACTTCTCATACTGATAAATTGCCAGAATGGATTTACCGGTATTTTTGAAAAGGTCCTGTTCACATGATCTCTTAACGGTAATTTACTGGTAATTTACCAGTAAAGACTGTATGTATGTAAGCAGCTATTGAATAATTTTTCAAAGCAATTGGTACAAATGATTCAGCGTTTTGAAAAGCTAAGCTTCTCCCATCACTACAACAATACACAATGCATTCGGCTGTTCGCATGCTCTAAGCTTTCGCGTCAAACCCGAAACTTTTGGATTAATAGTATATATAGCTATAAAATCAATGTAGAAAGCAGCACAGATAATTTGATGAACTCATATTGCGATATCTGGAGTTTGTTTTTAGACTTTTAATCTGAGTACAGTACAAAACCGTGTTGAGATCTCTTCTTAAACTCACTGGGGTCATTTTCTCAGGAGAAAGATCTCTTTCAACATCACTTTCTCTCCATTTAATCCTCATTTCTGTTTATAGGTAACAAGTGAGATATTTAAGAGGCCTCATTTGTGAATTTTCTTTCCTATGGGAAGCTTCATGCAAAACATTTTAAAAGTGGGCCACACAGAGAGTGTCTCATCACTGTGTTCTGGAACTAAACAGCATCATTGTTCTGTTTTCCTCTCACAAAGCTCTGGAAAGCTCACAGCTACTCTGTGAAGAACGAGGCCTGTGATATTTTCAGCGAATGCATTAATAATCCCGCAGTTCTGCCAGATCAGTTAAAGTCATTTTCTCGATTTGTTCATTTTCTGAAGATAATGTGGGTGCCACTTAATATTTTTGCTGTCCAATACAGTTGTCAAAATTCCACCAAAAAACATAACAATTAAGTGACTTTATGCTTAAAACAAGGAAACAAAAATATCTGCCAATGGGGTCAGAAAAATAAACTTAATTCAAAGGGAAAACTAGTTTGGCAATATAAATATTATATAAATATATAAAAAAATTTCTGCCAAAAGCTCACTTGATGCCCCCCCCCCCAAAACAACCTAATACCTGATATTACTTTCCTTTTCAATTTGAAAAACTTTTTAAACCAACATACATTTATCATTTCACAAATCTTTTCCACAAATAATGATGGGTGATTTTACATACTCTATGCAAGTATATACAGTACATATACTTACACAAGCTCAATTTTGTGCATTGTTGTATTCAAGAAGAGCTATATTGGTGTAAATGTTTTTTTTTTTTTTTTTTTTTTTTTGCTTTTTACAACGTCCCCTTTTATTTTCCAGGTCATCTACTGTCATGGCAAAGCACCAGTTTAAAGAGAATCTTTGTAAGTGAGTTAAAGTCAGTATGTGTATAACAAATTGCATAAATAATAACACACCCGCTTAAATGTATTGAGTTTGAGGTTTGTAATGAGGTTTGTTACTACCAAGTCAGCATGAATGAAAATGTACCTTTTTTTGCATGTTATTGTGAAACAATTCATAATGCATGTTTAATTTTTTTGAACTCATAATTTTTTTAATGAAAACAGACTCCGCCCCTGCAATCTAGTGTTCATTTGCCTCCGTTTTTGAGTGCCATGCCCACATTCAAGTCCGTTTTGACCTGGAAAAGACCTAAAAAAAAAATCATAGTTTCATAGAAAATTCATAGTTTTTAGTAAGGAAATTAAAATTTGCAAGTGCTGTAAAGACCCATAGAAAACACATCTTTTTTTTTTTTTTTTTAATAATTTTTTTTAATAGATATAACCATTTAAAACATTTGTGTCATTCTGAATGGATGATTATATGTCAAAAATATATTTTTTTAAATTATCTGAAGTTAAATTTGTGAAAAAACTTGAAAAAATATATTTAGCCTTTTCCCCAGATATCACACACTTTTGGGACTGAATTTTGTTGATGAACATAAATGTGGTTGCCAATTGATGAACCATTGCAGCATGAATCACTTTTTTCATTTGAAAGTGAAAATTTATGCACATAAAATGATTTTTTTTTTCCAACTTTTCAGAGTAATATAAATATGTAGGCTTCATACATTTGGACTGTTTTTGAGCAATCATGAGTTATAAATTCAAAGTAATTTAATCAAATTGCATACAATGATCTGTTCAAATAAAATTTTTCATCCATGTGTATATACATGTATAATATGTATAATATAATATGTATATAATAAGTACAATATATATAAAATAACGATTCTTCACGATAATAGCACACAGATTTTGAATGCATATGAGGGCTAATATAAGCAATAGTAATAGTGATGCTTGACTTGGCAAACGCTACTAATAAAACCAGCTCTTCAGACCCTCTCCAAACGATATTTACAGTGCTTGTGATATGTCATGTTTTTCTTGTGCTGTCCTGTCCCTAAATGAAGGTGATTAAGATGCAGCACAGTTTTGTAACTCCAGCCCCGTTATTCCACTCGCTCGACTCGGGACGGCCAAGCTGTGTTTGGCCCATGGAAGAAGATGCCAGTCAGTGGGTTTTCCAGCGCCCCACCAAAAAAAAACCCACTGCATCGCTGGAGAATTCATGCTGACATGCACCAAACAATGCACAATAAATACACTATTACATTATCCATGAGACAAGCCAGAGACAAGCAGTATGGAGAAAGAGAAAGTGTTGCTGAATGCCTGGCTCTACATGAGAAGCTCAGTCCTGGCTTTCTGCTGTCGACTCACTGCCACACAGAGCAAATCAGACACATCACGCCACTATTAATAGCAAGAGTGAACACCACTTATTAATTACAGGCTTTGGGTCTTCCATCGGCGTGTAAGACAGCTCCATGCATGGAGGTCAGAGCTGGAGTTTAGAAACGCTGCAGACTGTATCTGGGTTGAGTGAAAAGCACTGCAGATTCAGGAGGGATTTGAGATTCTTGGAAGTGGTTGCAAACCATGAAATTTCAAAATACGATTTGTTCCTGTACGTTTGGCTGCAAGAGGGTTTTTTCTACAGAAAAATTAAAGGAGTAGTTCACAGAAAAATGAACCTTCTGTCATTAGTTATTCATCTTCATGCCATTCGAATTGACTTTTTTAATGTGGAACATAAAAAACGCTCAGCATAAAGTTCACACAGTGCATTTACACGCAAAGTAAGTAAGCTGTAAATAAACAAGTGCCATAAAATAAGTCCATTTGACTCCTGTTATATTAGCATCTCTTTATACACCAAAATGTAGGTCTTTATTCACTAAAAATCTTCATATTTGTTGTAACTCATGCATCAAAATCAGTGATTACAATTGATGCTGTTAACATCATGGTTTTCTGTCTATATGATGATGGTCACTGAGGCCCCAATGTTGTTTTTGGACCCCCTGACTTTAATTGTTTGGTAAAATTAATATTTTGGGTTTCCCAGAATAAAGTTATAAAGGACTGGATTGCCATAAAGGTGAGTAAATGATTAAAGAATTCGATTTTTGGATTAAATATCACTTTAACATGTGACAGCCAGTGTCATTAAGATACTATTATAATTTTTCTTTTGAATCTTATAATATATTTTTATTCTTATATTTTTCCATTTTCATTTTAATTAAATCATTTTAATTTAGTTTGTTTTAATTTAGTTTTTTTTGTGTGTGTGTGTGTGTGTGTATTTTTGTAATTTCCATATACAGTGTGTGTGTGTGTGTGTGTGTGTGTGTGTGTGTGTGTGTGTGTGTGTGTGTGGAAATTACAAAAATACACAAAAAAATAATAAAAAAAATAAACTTTTTTTTTTTAACTGGTAATGTTTATATTATTTCTATTATTTCAAAAACTTTTTTTTTTTTTTTGAAACTAAACAGCTTAACCCATCAAATATACTTTTAACACCACTATTTTTCCACTAGACTGTTATTTGTTTTTTATTACAGCGATTAAAATACATCTAAAGTGACAACTTCCTCTTTTTAGTGAGCGAGAAGTAATCAGGAACATCTTGGGCTTATTCAGTTAGCACAGACTGGTCTTAATTATGGCCCTTCAAAGAGGCTTCTTATTGTAGTTCGCTAAAATGCGTTCCATATCTGTCTATTTCAGCTCTGTCTCCACAGCAAACTGTGAATGCACACATGTGGAAGTATTTTAACTGTACAGTTCAGATCTATGCTGCTGTAATAAAGCAGAGAGTCTGTTAAATGTGCAACATATTGCATCTTCTTTCAGCTATTTGCGATGCTTTGATGAGCAATATCAAATCTTGCTAATGAATTTTTCCAGTCAAGTGTAACTTTGCATGTGTTATACAGTTATGAAAGAGTTTTCCTTGGTTTCCAATGGAATCGGACAAGTCAGTTAGCGTACAAATTTCTTCGAATTACATTGCCTTTCAAAAGTTTGGGATCAGTAAGATTTTTAATGTTTTTAAAGAGGTTTCTTCTGCTCATCAAGACTGTATTTATTTGATCAAAAATACAGAAAAAGCTGTAATATTGTGAAATATTATTGCAATTTAAAATAACAGTTTTCTCTTTTAATATACTTTAAAATATAATTTGGAAATATAAAAATATAATGGGAATTAATGTGGTGTTAAAGGAACAGTTCACTCAAAAATTAAAATTCATGTCGTTATTTTGAAAATGTCTGTTTTTGCCATACAATGAAAGTCAGTGGGGTCCAATATTGTTTGCACCTTAAATCTGTGAATATTTGTTGGCATCCTGAGATTTTTCTTAGCAGTTTGTCTTTCTGTCAGTCTGGAAAAGTGTCTGCTTGACTTTCTCATGCCAGCCTACAGGAAAACGAACTCATTCACTTTCCCTGCTAGTATTTGATTATTAAAGTATCCGTCGTTTCTGTTGGACCTGCGAGCAGAGGAGCATGTGATGGAAGGCCCTGGACTGACCCCATAACATCCATCATCTTTTTCGTGCCTTCAAAGAGACGGATGTGTTTAAAGTGGGATGCCTGGTATGAGTATAACATACCTGCCTTCCACAGAAACCACAGCCATTTACCTCCGAAGAGGAAAAAGGGCTGAGGAATTCGACTGACCTCCGGGTCAGAATTGCTCTTAGGTGTTTCGTCTGGAAAGAAAGTGGAATGGTGCTGTAGTACATACATACAAAATCCCACCGTCACTGCCAGGTGGATGTATTTCCCGTCACATCCTGAGGAAGAAGCAGGTAACAGTGGAGAAGAACGTTTCAGATCAAAGTGTGAAGTGTTTGAGAAGTGTTTCGCTGGCACTCGAGACGGACCACACAGCACTGGACCTCAAGAAATCTCCTGATTCATGTGAGCTGTCTCAAGGGCCATGCCTGCTCCTTCAAGAGTCCAAATGTACTTGTTACAATAACTTTGAGTCTTAAACATGTCATTATAACAGAGTCCTGTGCCAGAAATAGTTCACCCAAAAAACAATTACAATTCACGGTCATGTCAAACTCCAAAAAGGACAAAAAACAAAAAAAACAAAAGCAAAAGCACAGTAACAATCCGACTTGTGCACAATGTTTCTAAATCCATACAGTAGTATTAATGATTTATTGATTATTGATTGCAAGTTTTCATAATTTGTTTGCACTTTTGAAAACCCATATGTACCTCTTGATATCATGTTTTACCAGGTTTGAAGTCAATGTCAAATGCTATTGGTCTCGTCACTGATTATGACTAAATGTAAATAAAAACTACTTAGAGAAAGATCGTTCACTCAAAATGAAAATTCTGTCATCATTTACTCACCATCATGTTGTTAAAAACTTGAATGAGTTTCTATTTTGTGTTGAACACAAAAGAAGATATTTGGAAGAATATTGGTAACCAAACAGTTGCTGGTAGCCATTGACTTCCATAGTATTTTTTTCCATGCTGCAGAAGTCAATGGCTACTGTTTGTATCTTGGCATTCTTCGAAATATCTTCTTTAGATGAAAGAAACTCATAGAGGTTTGGAACAACATGAGGATGAGAATTTTCAGTTTTGTGTGAACTGTACTTTAAATTGCAAAATAATTTCAACATTTACCTTTTATTTATTGTGAAGAGCCTGTCTGGTCACCTTTGCATGGTCTTGCCAATTTCGGCACCACTTGTGGCAACAAATTGTATTGCAAAAATAACTTTTTAAAGTTGCATTGTGTACATCTGAATGTAATGTATTATCAAAGAAAAAAAATGTAGAGTGGGACTTGGTTGTATTCATCAGATTTTGATTGATTTGTTCAGATGTGGGTGTGGCATTCACAAGTGGGTGTGGTTTAAGAGGACCTAATGATTAGAGAAGTTTCATTTCATGCCAACAATAAAATACAATAAAAGTGTTTTGGCATGAAAAACTTTACATTTCTTTGAACACAGTTCTGTAATAATCCTGCCTTTGTCTTGCTCTCATATAGACCGTCCCTCTGAGAAAAAAATGCTGTCTTAGACGTGTGAGGCAGGTGCTGATAGTTCTGCTGAGCGTTAGTTACAGCAGTGCTGAGATGATCGAGGTGGGTTTCAGAAAAGCTCGAGGTGAAGAGCGAGATGAGAGTGAGAACGAATGAGCCGTCGAACGCCTCGCCAGGTATCGGTAGAGGACGGATCGGGAATTGCTGACTTTCAGTCCAAATTAAGATTAAGTCCAAATTAAGATTGAGCTGCTCAGCACATACAACCAAATTATGTAAAACTGCTTGTCCTCTGGATGTCTGATCCATTTAGCAGTGAAAACCATAATAGAGCATGTTCTGTGTAAGTTCTCACTATCACAAATTATAAAACCCTTAGAGTATGTTCATAGAACATTAAGAATTTGTTCCAAAAAACAAAACAAAACAAGAACCATGTCCAAACCTTAGGGGAACATTCTATGTTTGTACGTTCTCATTAGGTTGTCATAAAAAACCTCCCATGCACATTCTAGGAAGATTAGGTTATGATTATAAAAATAAAACCTAAAAATAACATTTAGGGAATGTTCTGTATGTGTTCTTTTTAGGTTGCCTCCTTGCAATGTTCGTTTATGCATACAAACAATAGAGCCTTCACAGAACATTCTTAGAACATTATAAATTGTGAGCCTGGACCACAAAACCAGTCTTAAGTCGCTGGGGTATATTTGTAACAATAGCCAAGAATACATTGTATGGGTCAAAATTATAAATTTTTCTTTTGTGAATTTCTTTTACCCTTATGACTGGTTTTGTGGTCCAGCGTCACTATTGATTACCAAAAAACCCAAAACCAAACTCAAACCATGTGCAAACATTAGAGGAACGTTTGCTGGGATTCATCTGTGTGATGCTTATATGATAAGTTGCATTGGTAACGCTTTGCAATAAGTTCCCGTTAATTAATACATTATTAATCGTTGTTAACGTTAGTTAAAGGGATAGTTCACCCAAAAATGAAAATTCTGTCATCATTTACACATATTTTGAAGAATGTAGGTAACCAAACTGTTAATGGTAGCCATTGATTTCAAGTCATTGGAAGTCAATGGCTACCGTCAACCTTTTTGATTACCCACATTCTTCGAAATAAATTCTGTGTTAGGCAGAGGAAAGAAATTCAAACAGGTTTGGAACAACTTGAAGGTGAGTAAATTCATTTTTGGGTGAGCTTTCCCTTTAATAAAAATACAAATATTCAATGTCAGTTCATGTTATTTCAGGTCCATTAAATAATATTAACAGATACGAGTTTTGATTTTATGTTGAGATTGACATGATACGAAGATAAATAAATGCTTTAGAAGTCTCTTCATTATTAGTTCAAGTTAACTAATGCAATTAACTAATCTTATCAAATTGCATTTTATTATAAGCATGTGGCATTCATTTTTGACCCTATCAGGCCCAACTTGCGCGCCTATCAACAAAGCAAACCCTTCCCAAGTACATGCTTCATGGGCAGGACACACTGCAATGTGAACCAGACTTTATGCAGATCAAATTTCGGTTATGCAAAACTATAAAGACCCCTAACCACAAGTAAACAAACACTTGGTATCAATGCCACAAATCACTCATGAACTCCTGCGGCGAAACGCATACAAACTACACCACGGATAATCTTCATTTCAGTCCAGACAGACTATGTCCAGACCCTAATACTGTAATCGTCTGGTGTTTTTAGTGTTTGCGGTGCCCTTCCCAGTCAGTGAGGGAACGCTAGCAGGTCATATACACACGGCACGGGCCAGCGGCTGCGAGAAGGATCCAGCACAGTAAAGCCCAAACCACCAGCAGTGTCCGCAACTAAACATAGCACAACCTCAGCTCAGACAAGCTCGCTCTCTCTCTCTCAGATTAGCTGTGACGCTAAGCGCACAGCAGTGGGCAGAAAACCTGAGTTTGGAGCGTGTTCACACACTCGCTCCACATGAGGGCCTGACTTAATTATCACGGCACGCTGTTTAACGCCACATCACAGAGACAATCAGGGTTGCTGCGTCTCCTCGGCTGTTTTCACATTTGGCTTTTAAATGATAATATTAATGTTCCTGAGAAAAGTTTAAGCTCGTGAAATAACAGTGTCGGGTATCGCCGTGTGCACCAGTGACGCGACGGGGCAAGTTTTCTGGGAAAGTGTGTGCCCCTGTGTGTGATTTTTTTTTCCCAACCGGTGTGAATCACACACACACAAAAAAAATACTGTGAAAAACGAATAACATGTGATTTTCTTGTTTTAAAAAAAGACACATGAGTTACTTTGGCATACGGTTGGATATAAAACCCCACAACCCACACTTTATGTCTGTGTGTGTGTGTGTGTGTGTGTGTGTGTGTGTGTGTGTGTGTGTTGAGGCATCGTCTAATTTCATATGCAGCATGTCTCATGTGTGTGAGGCGGTGATGTTGACTACTCAGTGATGTCAGAAGCAGCCCTGAAGCTCGTATATATATATTTTGAACGTTCATGTGCTTCACAAGTAGCAGAGGAGCTCAGCGAGTCCAGACAACTTGAGACTTGAGGCTCAGCATCTCTCTCTCACCTGCCATCGGGACAAACTCAAGACCGATTCCAGGACAATAAACCCAAAGATTTTGAAGAAATATCCTTATGGATTGTTAAGGCAACTCTGTGGACTGCCATCTGAATCACCGCAGTGAGTATTTTTCTTGTCTTTCACTTTTAATGCAGTGTGTTTGTGAAATATTGACGTTTTGTTTTCTTTTAGTTGGTAGTTACAGCTTTGTCTGTTTCTTATTGCCGAGATGTTTCTCATTTATAGCTCAAGAAACTTGAAGCTCTCACAGTTTATCTGCTTTATATTGTAGTATCTTAATTAATTACTGAATCAAATTCACCAACAAGTCATTTAGGATCACATAAGGAAGCACTATCTTTAGTAATATAACTTAACCTTTTTACTTTTCTGACTCCAGTTTGATCTCGTTTAAGTTTCAATTTGGCCTCAGTTGATTTGTTTTGTTTTGTTAGGAGAAATATAACGCACAAATCAGTCAATAGTTCATTTACCAACAAGTTATTTTAGGATCACATCAAGCAATAGCTCATTAATATAACTGCACATTTGACTTCTTTTTACACTGCGTCTTGAAGAAGTATCAACTAAGCCTCAGCTGATTTATTTGTGAACAGACACAAATTTTGTTAGAGATGAGAACAGACACAAATGAGTCAATCATTGATTCACCAACAAGTCATTTTAGGATCACATAAAGGTAGCAATAACTCCTTAATATAATGGCACATTTCACTTTTTGCACTGCAGTTTGGTCTCATTTAAGTATCAGCTTTCTCTCAGCTGATTTATTTTGTTAGGAGAAATAAAAACAGACACAAATGAGTCAATAATTATACATTCAGTAGTCATACAGTAAGAATATAGAGCTTTAGAACAGACATTATTCACTCTGTGTAGTGTTTAATTTCTGACTTTTTATTTAGTTTATTCCAAAATATTACTGAATCAACCTATAGTAGATTCACCAGCAAGTGATTTTAGGATCACATGAGGTAGCAGTAACTTAATATAAGTGGACTTTTCACTTTTTACGCAGTTTAATCTCCTTTAAGTATCAGCTTTGTCTCAGTTGATTTATTTTAGGAGAAATAAAAGCAGACACAAATGAGTCAATAGTTATGATATAGTAAGAGTATAGAGCTGTAAAATGTGGATCACTGGCTCTGTGTGAAGTTTAAGGAGAAATGTTTGAGATTTCTGACTTTAGAAGACAGTATTTACAGCAGATTTAGCTTTATTAACACTTCAGACTCGCTGTATTATCATCAGGACTCATCTGTTATTGTGATCTTCATTAAAGTAGAGCAGAGTCTCTCCGGCTCTGAGCTCATAATGATTAAATGAAAAAAAAAAAATGCATTCATGTGACAATCTTTTTTTTTTTTTATTTAGTTTATTCAAAGCTTAGCATATCCACCAACAAGTCATTTTAGGATATCAGATAGAAATAACTTATGTCTCGTTGTTTCGTTTTGTTTTGTTATGAGAAATAAAAACAGACACAAATGAGTCAATAGTTACTGTAAGAGTATAGAGCTGTAAATGTGGATCACTGGCTCTGTGTGGGGTTTAATGAGAAATGTTTGAGTTTATATTGAGTCTTTCCATGGCAGACTTTTGTATCTTGGCAAATCTGAGCACAGTTTGAGACATTGAGAGATTTCCTCTGCAACTCTTAAGTGAAATTACTCACTTTCTCAGGAGAAACATCTGAGAAGCAGGTGACTCAAGCAAATGCCTCATTGCTGTTGAGGAGAAACGATTGAGATATAAAGAGATCTCTTTAGTGAATTTTTCCACAGACTTTCACAGATTTCTGATGAAGCATGTCCGGCACGTGTGAATCCTAATGAAGTTCTGTGAAAGCTTCTCTCCGTACTGTGGACCAGTCTACGGCTCGGAAAATATGTTGTTGTTGTGTGTTTGAGATGATTTGCGATAGAGATGACAGTAAATCAGCGCTGCATTGATCCTCACTGTCTGAGAGCAGATCAGATCAGATTGGATCTTGATGAAGAGCTTCAGCTGAAAGTAAAGTCATTTGTTGTAACTCTCTGGATCTTCATGTGTTGGAAGATGTGTGCAGTGTCAATGCAACACATTATTTTGCAATAACAGAATTCAGTTCTCATATGAAGAACCATATCAAGCTTCATAGAAAAGAAAAATCACAAATGGGACATCCTCAATATTTCAGCTGTTTCTCCTGAGATTAAATGCAAAACAAATTTGCAGGACTTTTCACATTTGTCCATTTACTAAAGTCTCATGATTCTCAGATGTGTCTCCTCAAGCATTTCACAAGAGATCTCAACAGTGTCTTACATTTTTCTCAGGTGTACCATGATTTGACATCAAAAGTCAAATCCATACTCTTCCTCTATATCAATGTATCTATCTATATCAAATCTATATCAATATATCTATACAGTATCTATATAACCCAGAACAACATTAAGTCTCCTGAGCTTTAAAATAGCAACCTCTGAGCAATATTAATATAATGAAACGTCAAGACCTCAAAAATTATATATATATATATATATATATAGTTTATTTGCAAAAAAAAGGATAACTTAAAAATCATGTTTTTATTATGTTATCATGTTTTTATTGTGTTTTATTGTGTTAGCTAGCTGTTTTTTAAGTTATTTTTTAACCTAGTCAAAATAACCCAACTGCAGCTTGATTGAGATTAACTGGAATGCACAAAGAAAAAAACATCATTTCTGAGAATTGTTAAAAACGGAGTTATCTGTTTTTGCAAATGAACTCTTCATATATATATATATATATATTAAATTACAATTCCAAATTACATGACAAAAAATTACACATTACACAAATTACACATTTAATTTTTGATTATTTTACATTATTGTTTTGACCTAACTCGGTTTATCACGTTGATTTAAATAGGATAATCCTGTACCATATTGATATAAAAATTCAAATAAAAAGAAAATATATTCCATTTGTTGTTATTAACAACACATTAAATGCATAAAACCTTTCTTTATGTCAAGGTTTCCAAACTAAGGATTTAGCTTTATTTACACTTCAGACTTACTGAAATATCATAAAGACTCGTCTGTCATGTGCATTCATATTCACATTCAGATCAACTATCTTCATTAAAGTATCAGAGCAGCGTCTTTCTGGCTCTGAGCTTTAATTCTCTATAATCTCAAGAAATAAACTCTGCTTATAATTACTACATGAAAAAAAAAGATGCATTAATGTGACAAAAAGGGTTTTCAGTTTGACGTTCTGTTCGGCGCGAATATGAATCGTAAAGTAAATGGTGTGATATAATACTTTATGACTCCTGGAGAGAACTGAGCAAAGTCCATGGAAAAGCAGCCAAGACGCTTCACGCTGCCGAATGAGACTTTATTCTGGGACGAGGAACAACTGGGGGATATTTTCTGGTTTAACCCATCCTGCGCCAGCTCTCTGAGCCTTTAATTCTTTGTTCAATTGATCGGTCCGAAACTTAAAGGGACAGTTCACCCAAAAATGAAAACTTGCCCCCAAATTGTTCCAAATCTGTATTCATTCCTTTTATCTACTGAACACAAAAGAAGATATTTTGAAGAAGGTTGGTGAGCAAATGGTACCCATTGACTTCCATAGTATGGAAAAAAGTATTATGTAAGTCAATGGCTGCTGTCAACAGGAATAGTTCAGCCAAAAATTAAATTCTGTCATTTACTCACCATCAAATTGTTCCAAACCTGTATTAATTTCTTTCAGCTGTTAAACACAAAAGAAGATATTTTGAAGAATGTTGGTAACCAGACAGTTAACGGTAACCATTGACTTCCATAGTATGAAAAAAAGTACCATGGAAGTCAATGGCTACAGTCAACCTACATTCTTCAAAATATCTTTTTTTGTGTTCAGCAGAAGAAAGTGAGGCATACAGGTTTGGAACAATATGAAGGTAAGTAAATATAGACAGAATTTTCATTTTTGAGTGAACTTTCCCTTTAAGACAAGCATCTATGAGTCATGTGTTGAATTATAATAATGTCATGCACATTAGACCAATTAATTGTTCATAAGATGCATTAAGATTTTGAATTTTGAAACATCTGGAAACATTTTCATAGACAGATTCTGTGATGTCTTTAAATGTAAATGTCAATAATCGCCGTATTTCTCGTTTCGCTCCCATACTAGTGTTTATCAGACAATATAGAATCCGATACAGTTGTTCCAATAAAACGTCCATGGATTCGTAGAGAGATTAGACGACGTGAGAGAGAGTGAGAGAGAGAGGGAGGGAGAGACAGAGGAAAAAAGCAGTAAGATTAAAAGTGAACATTTGTTTTGTGTATGCCACTTGCTGCCAAAAGCCAGTAATTTTGGATGAATCTAAAACAGCTTTCCTGGCTCTGTCCCCACTTCACGCCTCCTGCCAGGAAAGACTTTTTTCACCTGTTTATATGCAGGTAAAGTATACTCTACAGAGTGAGGTCTTTTTTTCCAACTTAACACGAAACCCTTATATAAATGTGTGTGTATGTGTGTGTGTGTGTGTGTGTGTGTCTGTGTGTGTGTCTGTGTGTGTGTGTGGACCACAGGGGCTGAAACAGGTAGACAAGACCTGTGTGGCTGCATGTAAAGAGCAACTTCTAACATGCCTGTAAAATACGAGACTCTGCATGCTTTTCCATACTAACCTGTGCAAATCAGGTATACTGCATCACAGGCATCCAGTGACAGACACGCACCTCAACAGACAGTAATTCAGTTGTTTTGTAAATAGGACGACTTTTATATTGTTCACTTCAAAGAGAAAACCAGACTGCCTTGAGCTAAATGACGTGAGAAGTTCGGTCAAAATCTGTTGTGTTTGCCAGCATTAATAAACACAAACACATTTGTATGCACATTTGTTTTTTTGTTTTGTTTTTTTTTTGTTTTTTTTGCAAAACATATGAAGCAAATCAAAAGCACAGTTAGAAATACCTACATAACGTTTAGTCTGTTTGCATCCTGTAATCTGATGTATTTCTGAGCAAACGTCTTTGAGAAATAAAAAAGTAGGGCAGGACTTCATGTCATCTGTTGAGAATTGATTGGCTTGTGAAAAGTGGGCGTGGTCGTAGAGGCGGAGACTGATGACATCGACAAACAAGGAAAGTCCTTTCAGAGGCGGAGCATGTTTGATGATGATTATGAAGAAACTTTTTATTATATATTGTGGACTGATGAATCATTGAGAATGAAGCTACAAAAATGTATTAAGAAAGTAAATAGAGCCGGTTTGGATTTCAAGTGAGCTGAGAATCAGCCAGTGAGTGATGCTCACCATAACAGACAGTAAATTTTGTTATTTTGTAAACAGGTGGAGCTTTAAATTATTCCACAGACCTTCAAACAGAAAAATCTCCTCACTGCCTTCAGCTGAATGATGTAAGGTGTTCTGTCAAAAATCTGATATGTGTGCAGAAAACACATGATGCACTAGGCTTCTTTTAAAAACCATTCTAAGCAAACAAACATAATTTGTATTGTCATATAAATGCATGAAGTCATTTAAAGTCAACATAAAATTTAGTCGTACAGAGACAATTTTCATCATCCTATCAATTCCTCTTAGATAAAATCACGTCTACATTTTTTGGTGGTGGTTTTGTATCCTATTTCATTGAGAAATATGCTTATTTTACACAAAAATATTTGACTGCAGAATGCATGACTGACCAATGGCAATCCAGCATTCCAGAGAGCCGCATAATAATAAAGAGCTGCAGAGATTATGTATATTTGTAGGTGAAAACTTGGAAACGAGTTGCATTTTAGCACTTCTGTTTCCCTTAACGGGATTTTGGTTAAATTCCTGAAATAAGCTGAAGATATTTTCACTTTTCATTCTATGACATAAAATTCATCAGTAATATCACATTGCGTTCAGAGAAAAATGCAAATGTTCTCTAAACATTTAAAATGACCAGTTTTTAAAAGTTTTAAAAAGTTCTTTCTTGGTTATATATTCCATTCTGTTCAAACATTATTGGAATGTTTGAATGTTCTCTGAACATTCCGAAACAAGTAGTTACATTTAAAAAATGTTACACAAACTAAAACGTTTCAGAAACAAATGTTCCATGAACAGTGTATAAATAATGTTTTATGCTAACATTATTAAAGACAGAAAAACTTTAACTTTACTGAAAGAACGTTTTATAACTTTAAGAGAACGTTCTGAGAATATTCCCTGTTAGCTTGGAAAGTCATTTGCTTCCTAGTCACTTTCACATTTTCATTAACTGCGTCCCAAATGGCACACTATACACTCATACACTATTACTTATGCACTATGTACTCAACCATGTAGTGTATGAATTATATAAGGTTATTTTGTTACTAATAATCAGAGTCTGTTAGCCCCTCCCCCTTTGCGACGTAATTAAAGCTGCAACAGTTGGGTGCATGAAGTGTCCAACATTCCACACTTCGTTTTTTCGGTTATTTAAGTGCATCATCCGGGCACTTTTTCTTTTTGAAATTTTCAGTGTGAACACACTATTCGCACTATTTATATTACAAAACCTCATAGAATAGTGCATAAGTACGTGATTTGGAACGCACCTAACTATTCCAAACTATTCCAACTTGGACTTTCAGATAAAGTGATTCAAATAAAGACTGAAAGAGTTGCCGAAGCTTAATGTTGATGGCGATGAAGTCATGTGACCGTTGTGTAGTCCTACATTTAACTCTTTGATTAGGGTTGTAGCTAAACTCTTCAGGATAGAGGGTCCCCAGGAACAGGGTTGAAGCCCTCTGTTCTAGACACTTGTGTTGAGTGAATCAATGGTTAATTAGCAAGAGGATGTGAGAATTGTGTTTGATTGAATTAATGAGATAATGAGGAATCAGAGCGGCTACAGGATAGAGAGAGACAGAGACGGGAAGAGGCTCGTTCTGGATGAGTAACACGCCGAACACATCAGCTGGGAGGAATTCTTTAGATTCTCTGCGTGAGTCTGTGGGCGGGATGAACACTAATGTAAAAGACAGCTGTGAAAATCAGTTAATCTGCAGAGAAGCCGTAATGAGTCACCCTTCTGGGAAAGAGCCCGTCCGATGAGTGCAGATGTGACAGGCGGATGGACCTTTGATTTAACACCTAAAAACTGCCAGAGTCCACAGACGAAAATAGCACGCCAATTAATTCAGAGTGATATTAATAAATACAGACCTCTTTTAACCATTATCCCAAAAGTAATCATTTGCATTCACCCTCGTGTTATTCTAAACCCATATGGTCAAAAATGAATGAAAAAAATTATCACAATTTGTGATAGACGTGAAAGAACCAATGGAGTCTTGATATGCTTGATAAGTT
Source organism: Spinibarbus caldwelli (assembly GCA_039654775.1). NCBI lineage: Eukaryota > Metazoa > Chordata > Actinopteri > Cypriniformes > Cyprinidae > Spinibarbus > Spinibarbus caldwelli. The sequence continues at coordinate 1,486,539 of CM077228.1, read as the reverse complement.
TGAGGCTCACACGTGAATCAGTGTTATTTTATTTGTTCATATTTTTGATTAGATTTCATTCTTATATTTTTGTGTTTTGGCTTTAATTTTAGTTAAAGTTTTAGTAATTTTGTTGTGTGTCTTTGTCATTTTTAGTTGTTTATATGTTTTTGTTTACATGTGTCTATAAAGCATTTATTCATTCTTATTTATATATTTAGACAAGTTGCCTTTGCTGAAATAAAATAAGTTAAAAATTAATTTTTAATTTTTAATTTATATATATATATATATATATATATATATATATATAGGCTTTTTTATTTTACAACTTTTTTATTATTTAATTAATTTATTTATTTAATTTATTTTTTTATTTCATGTAATGATTTTTTATGGTTTTCAGTTTAATTTAATTAATTTTTTTATTTCATGTAATGTTTTTTATGGTTTTAGTTTAATTTTAATTAACAAATGACATTTGGCAGTGTAAAATATACTGTTGGAGGAAGCCCATATTCATACTGTATCTATGAATGTTATTAAATTTATGGAAAATATCCCAATCCTGCAGCAGAACTGCTCATGAATTATTGCTGCTTCTTAATGAGCTTCTCATATTAGATGTTACTAATTAAACTAGGAAGAGAGAATAACAGTAAATGGTTGATGGTAGCCATTGACTTCCATAAGAAGATCTTCTTATGTGTTCAACAGAAGATATAAACTCATACAGGTTTGAAACACCTTGAGGATGAATTTTTATTTTTAGCTGAACTTTCGCTTTAAGTGTGGTGGTCTTCCTCAGCTAACCTGGAAAATTCAGTGAAGAAGTCACTGAAGGAGTCGAGACGTTCATGTGTTTCTGATCTGGGCTGCCAGGGGCCGAAATATCCACCGTCACACATATCAATTTGATAAAAAATGGAAAGTTTCATGCAAAAAAGAATGTGCTGTTCCAGAAATCTGCTGAGTGACAGGTGCTCACGGCCGGCCAAAGCAAAAGATCAGGGAGTGTGGAAAATGTCTTTTGCTTACGAGAGCTTACGTGTTTCTGAAATCTGGCACCGAAAGGCCAACAATAGCCTTCAGTCAGTGTTCAACACACACACACACACACACCTGCACCAGATGTCAAACTGCATCACCTGAGGAGGTTTACAGCACACATGACTTCCTACTAACACAAAATGTCAGCTAACTGACTCTCAAAAGAAAAGGACAAAGGAGATCACAAACCTAGAGGATAAAGTTATTGCTCAGAGTAATTGCTTATCAGTAGACTCATTTAATATTGCTAAGAGGGGAAAAAAATTCGGACTAAACTGAAGAAAGTAGGATTTCTCTGAAATAATTTTCACTCAGAAATTGCTAATACATTTCACCAATAATTTCACAAGTAACACTGAATTAAACATGAAATTTTGCAGTTTGTACGACTGAAAAAGTATTTTCTTGTAAAACATACTCTAACAATATTTGTTTTATTTACAACATAAAAAATTATTTTTGTAGTTATAAACATGGCTGTGACTGGTGGTTATAGACTGGCTTTGTTATCATTATTAGAGTTATTAAGTCATTGCATTCATTTAATTTGAATATAATGCAATAGGAAAAATATGTTATATTTACACTATTGCTTATATATATATAGCTCAATGACTGATGTTTTAGTGATTTTTAGTGGATATAAGTTTGAAACAAGTACTTTTTTTTTACATTTTCAAAACAAGTCTTCTACTCACCAAGGGTGCATTTATTTGACCAAACTACAGTAAATTGTGAAAAATTATTCCAATTCAAAATAACTGTTTTCTATGTGAAAAATATTGTAAAATGTAATTTATTCATCTGATCAAAGTAGAATTTTCAGCATCCTTACTTCATTGCAACATGAATCTTCAGAAATCATTCTAATATAATATCAACCGAAAAGTCATTTGAGATTATGCTGTTGTTTATGAAGTAAAACATATTTTAAGAATAACATCCGTAAATCTTTTTTGATTTTATGTTGACTTAAAAATAATTGCCCCTTGCTTTGATATGTTATCTCATTGATAAAGTATATGACTGAAGTATGTGCATGTGATTTGGATAATTTACTCACTTTTTAGAACTTTTTAATCAGAGAAAATGGCCTGGATTTCTCCAGAAAGCTTTCTAGTACTTTGCTGCCACTGTTTTGCCACATCTGTCTCTCTTTCTCTCATGTAGAAGAGTTGACTCCTTATATACGGACAGAGTCTTTGTTAGGACTCCCAGCCGTCGCCTCCCCTCTCCTCCTACTTGCTGTTTTACCTCTCCTCCCTCTCTCTTTCTCTCTCTCTCTCTCTCTCTCTCTCTCTCAACCTGCATAGACAATTCTGAAACTTTCCCATCACAGTGTTGGTGGGTTCATCTGACTCCTCTATAACAGAGCAGAGTCAGTCAGTGTGGGACAGACCACCTGGAAAACACACACTCGTTCACCTCACGCTGGATTCCCGTTTGCTGTGGTCTGCTCACTTCAGACAAGATCATCTCAGAGAAACTGAGGGACGTAATGCTGAAGGACGCGTTCACCTGGACCGACCACAGCGCTCATTGATTTGTTTGTTTGTGTTTGATCGCAGCCTGGAAACTTTGAGGAGACTCGTGCTCTGTCTGACAGGACAGAAGAGACGGAGACACAGGCATCATTGTGAGTACGTTTCTCTCCTGTTGCTCATCTTGAGCTTTTGTTGTGGCTCAGAGGACTTGCTGGAATTCGGCTTTTCTCTCCAACATGTTGAACTGGTTTAATTTAAAACTGTCGTCTCTTCTTCAGCATGGGGTGGGAGAAAATACTCCTCATGTAGACTCTTACAAATAAAGCTTCTTTATTGGCATTGATGGGTCCATGAAGAGCATTCGTGGAGCATTTGGAGCATTTGCATTACACAAAATGTTCTTTATAGAAAAAAAAAGGATATTAAAATTCATTTTAAAAATGGTTTTTATACCCTCTTGTGCTCTTTGGTCATTTTATGTTTTGGGGTTTTTTTTGTTTGGAATCTTGGTTTTTGGCACTTGTCATGTGAACAAACACACAAAAGTCATATAGATGATTCAAAAAAGGTTAAATGGTCCTGAAAAAAGTCACTTCGCAGTCAAAAATGATCGCATTGGAAATTAAATGAATTTCATCTAGTGGAATCGTTTGGTACTGCGCCCAAACTAAATCTCACTAAAAGCTCATTTTTTGAGATATCAGTTTTAAATTTGGAACACAGCTTGTTTAGATTTATGGCTTTGATTTTGTCACACTTTTGGAAAATATATAGTTCATGTTAATTTTGAAAATAGTATTTTTGTGCAATTTTCATAATGAACTACTATAACTTTTTTCCACATTTTTTTCCCTTACTTTTTCCACCTTAGCAATAATCTGCCAAGTGTCTTCATTAAAAGAGACCAAACGTAAGTCTGTGCTCCAAAGCATTCAAGATTTACGACTATTTAAGTTGGAACTTTAATTTTCAGGTCTCTGTTCAAAAAGTAATAAAGAAACTATCATTTTTGACCGCCATGTGAGGAGCACCAGAGGGTTAAGAACTGTTCACGGAAAGGTTCTTTAGGGAACCAGAAATGGTTCTTCTGTAACAGAAACCTTCATTTCTAAGAGTGTATTTAAAGACTGCACCGTATGATTGAACAAATTCACCTACATCATCACAAGAATGAGTTAAATGACACTTTAGAGAAGTGAACAGAACATGCACACTTTAGATGAGCTGATCTTCATGTGTGTAATGTGTGTGTGTGTTTGCTTAGGTCCAGTGAGGATGAGGATGTTGTGCTCTAAACGGGTTCTGCAGCAGTGGTTCTTTGCTCTCTTCTTATTGTATTCTCCTGTTCCGCACCACGGCAGGCCCGTCGATGCCCTCAGCAGCCGAATGTAAGTGTCTGTGCTGATTTTTGGGGCTTAATTAAAATTGTTTTGCTAAAACATAAATGTTACTGTTGCTCTGAGAGTTAGTGATTTAAACAAACCTCTAACTCTGAGTGTTAAACTTAAGTATGCAGTTCATCTGCACTGTTCGTGCAATAGACGTGTCTTTTTGAAGAGAAGTCAAGTCACTTTAACTTATATGGAATTTTATATAATACAGACTGTTTCAAAGCAGCTTCACAGTAATAAGCAGGAAAATAACAGTGGTAAAGTTGCAAAATCAATCAGTTATGAAACAAATTCAATTTCTAAGACAATAGTCTCATTATTCAACACTTATTCAACTTTAGTTCAATGTTGATTCAGTTTAGTTCAATAATGTTGTAAAATTAATCAGTTATGAAACAAATTCAATTCTGCTATAAAGCTGCTCTGCAGAAGACAATAGTGTCATTATTCAACACAATGAAGTACAAGGTATACTCAATTCTGTTCAAAAACACTGTCAATGTTGCAGAATTCGTCAATTATGAAACAAATTCAATTTCAAAAGACAATAGTGTCATTATTCAACTCAATTCAGATTCAGTGTGGTTTCAGTTCAGTTCAGTGACAGTGTTGTTACCAAGTTCTTCAATTATGGAACAAATTTAATTTCAGAAAACAATAGTGTCATTATTCAATTAATTCTCAGTTTAGTTAAGTGTTGATTCAATACGGTTCAATAACAGTGTCAGTCTTGCAAAATGAAATAAATTATGAAATAAATTCAATTTCAGAAAACAATAGTGTCATTATTCAGCACAGTTTATTTCAGTGCCAATTTAATTAAGTTCAATAACAGTGTCAATGTAATAAAATTTATCACTTATAAAACATTCAATTCTGCTAGCAGCTCTACAAAAGTCATAATTCAGCTCAATTCAGTCCAGCGTTGATTCAGTTCAGTTTAAAAACTGTCAATGTTGAACAACTAACCAATAATGAGACTAATTCAATTCTAGAGCACAGTAGTATCGTTATTCAATTCAGTTTTGTTCAATGTTAATTCAGTTCAGTTCAATAACAGTGCCATCATTGTAAAATTCACCAGTTATGAAACAAATTCAATTTCAGAAGACAATAATATCATTATTCAATTCAATTTAGTTCAAAGTTGATTCAGTTGACTTCAATATTCAATAATAGTGCCAAGTGATCAAACTGGCGGATGATGACGCGGGTAAAAATGTAACTGAATTATTATCCAAGCTTATCTAGAGACCAGATTCTCACAGGATGGACTCTTTTCATGCCAAACAAGAAATAACCGCCTGTTGCATTGCATGTGTGCATGTTCTAAAGTGAATGTATAAATTTAGTGATTGTTGTTGTGTGTGTGGCGTTTGGCTGTAACGCGCTGGAAAATGCTCCGGTTTGTCGATCGTGCAGGGAGGTGTTTTGATAGTCTGCGCCCACCTGCGTGTTTGCTCAGGGGTTGAGGGCGAGCGGGACGCGGGGCTCTAGGGAAGCCGCCCAGACGCTCGGCGGCCCACCTGCTGCACGCACAGAGATGCTTTTGTGACAGACACTGTCCTCTGATAGTGAGGCATGAGAGAGAGGCGTAGAGAGAGAGAGAGATTGCTGATGCAAAGTTCGGCGGCAGCCCAAGTCAAACGGGCCTCTCCCGCTGAAGTTTATGCCGAGCCGAGCAAACGCGCTTTCATGTCCTGTGAACCCCTCAGCAGGGCCCAGAATGCAAAACATGCTTCCACGGAGCTTTGGAAAGCCGTGCTCCCCCCGCTGTCTGCGATCCGCCTGTGCCTGCCAGGACCTCCCTAACTTCATATCGGCTTTTAATGATGTGAGCGTGTGGGTTGGTGAGACATCGTTCGCCCGTCGTCTGCTGGTTGTTGTGCAGCTTGTGCCAGAGACACACACACTTTGCTTTTGATCCTCTAATGCAATGACTGTGACGTTTTGTGCATGTTTGGGTGGGTTTACTTTAGAAACATTAGCTATATACACATAAAAAACATTCAAAAATAAAAGTTTTAATAACGTAATGCAAATGCAATGTCCCTGCATCAAATAAAATGAATAAATTAAAATGCAAATCCAAAAAGCTTTTATTTGGAGTTAAATTAGTTGCTTTATATAAATGCAATAAAAACTTTTAGTCCTCTAGGGTGATTTGAGACACTAATGCAATGACTGTGATGTTTTTATACACATTATAGCATAATTTTATGGGTTTCCTTCAGAAACATTTGCTATATGCACATAAAAAGAAAAATAAAGTAAATAATGTTTTAATGCAATGCAATTGCAATGTCACTTATTTAAATGTTCATAAAAGCATTAGGTAAATGAATGAATGAAAATTAAAATATAAATACAAAAAGCTTTTATTTGTAGAGCTAAATTAGGTGCTTTATATAAACGCAACATGCACTTTGGTTTTGATTCTCAAGGGTGATTTGAGAAACTAATGCAATGACTGTGATGTTTTGTGCACATTATAGTGTGTTTTTGTGGATTTACATTAGAAATGGTTGCTTTGTGCACATAAAAATACTCAATAAGAAAGCAAATTATGCTTTAATGGTGAATTGCAATGGCAATGTCCATGATTTGCAAGCCACTCTGGATAAAGTGCTAAGGCTTTCTTTTAAAGGTAAATTATTTGCTTTATATAGTGCAATATGAGTCTATTGTTTGTCTTCATTTAGTTATCTAGGTAAATGTATATTTATATTAGTATATAGTAAGTTGTTTTTAATAATAGGGAGATTTTAAAGGTCTGGAAGACAGTGGCCACACACCAGTTAATAGACGATGAATTAGCTATTAAAACTATTATTCACTTCATTTGACCGTTGCTGTATAAAATGAGATGAAGTGTGTGATTGCTACTGTAATTCATCAAAATACACCTTCTTGCCACCAGGTTTAAAACACATGATGATTATTGATCCGTATGCAAGTAAATATCAATGAGTTAGTGAGCGTAAGGGTTAGGCCTTAAGTTTGATGTGATTTGATGATGTTTTGGCCTGTCGCTCTGATTAAACCTCTCCTAGGATGAGCTGTGCTTTGTTCGAAGGACAAAGTATCACTTAAATCCAGCCAGTAGCCAAACAACACAAGTTCCTCTTTCAGCAGCACTCACTTTAACGCTTTTATCGCAGTGATCTCACGGTACATCTGAAAGGGCATTCACCCTTTATAACTAGCTAATGCTGACAAGTCCATCTGCCGTCCAGGACAATGCCTCCTACTGGAGTTTGACTTGAACCTGAGCCAGCTGCGCCTGCGAAGATGAAACGCACGGAGCCGGAGATCTTTCAGACCGCATGCGTCGTGGGTGAGGGTGAAAGCAGGTCTCGCTCTCTCTCTCTTGGCCTGTTGTTTTAATTAAAACAGCACAAAGCAGCAATTATCTTCAGGTATGCTAAAAAGGAACAGCTGGAAGGATGCCATGCTGAGAGTTTTCTCTTCCACTCGCTTTAGTGCTCCTCGTGTAGTGTTTAAAGTCAACTAAAACGAGTACAAGCAAAAACAAAAGAGCTTTTGAACATTCACGAAACCTGTTTGAATCAGTCTCTACAGGATGAAAAAACATAATTCTTACATAAACCTCAAAACATGTTCACCTTTATTGATCGAAACAGATAGATGGATGGATGGATGGATCATAGATGGATGGATGGACAAGCGGATGATAGATAGATAGATAGATAGATAGATAGATAGATAGATAGATAGATAGATAGATAGATAGATAGATAGATAGATAGATAGATAGATAGATAGACAGATAGATAGATAGATAGATAGATATAGTGTGAGTGTCTGTCCCGAGAGCCGAGTTTTTCCTCATTGTCTGCAGACGCTCAGAATCTGGCGTTTGGGCTTTCATGGGAAAGGTTTGCTCTCTCAGGACGTTCTTCACTCGTAAATCTGTCCCAGTACATTAAGAAAATAATAAGAGGTGACAGTGAAGAGGAGAACACAAGCTGCCAGGAGGCACAGTGTTATTTAGGAGCCACCAGAGAGGAATAAAGCCGCTTTCCATAGAAAGGAAAACTCATCGTTCCACGGCCTGGCAAGCAATGATCTCACGGATTGGTTTAACCAGCCTGGAAACAAGGGCTTTTTGTGCGCAGCGGGTTCAGATGGACCAGAAGATGAAGAACAGGAGTCATTTACCTGTTTGAACAGACACACAGTCACCTGAGCTTCAGTCTGGAGATGCAGGTGATGGAGGTCGATTTCTGCCAGGAGACTCATGGAAATGCGCTTTTGGTGATTTTTATTCATGCTCCTAGAAATCAAGGTTGCAACTAAAAACTATACTGATAATCAATTAATCTGTCAGTTATCAAATGGGCAATTTTATTTGTAGCACCTATAAGTTATTTTCTGTTATTGTGCAAGACAGATTCATTAGCTGTCATAGGTAAATAACTAGAAGAATAACAAAGTTTAGTAAACAGTAAAACTATTTTTATTTAAGATTATATATATTTAAAGTAAAATAATATATAAAGTAAAATAATAGTAACAAATACCAATTTGTGATACAATATAATTCAGAACAATGTAACATATATATATATATATATATATATATATAATCTATCATAAATCATATATATATAAACATATATGTTTGTATATATTACTAAATAATTTTCTGTTCATTTACATGTATATTTTGTTACATTAAAAATAATGTGGATAAATACAAATGGAATATGATGAGATAACGTTTTTCTTAAAATAGCTTTATAACTAAAATGTGGTTGTTTTTTTTTATTTGCAGATCAAATAAAATAGTAATTATTTTTTTAATTTATATTTTTTACTGTCAACTATTTTCATTATGTGTTTTTATTAGTTATTGCAGCCCTAGTCATCATTCCAGAATGAAAATCTTTAGTAAAATCCACAGATGAATGACATGCTGTTCACTGATTTGCTGTGTAGTGTGTCCTGATGTGACCAGGCGTTGATGCCCTCTGCTGCCCCCTTGTGTTCACGCCGTTTGAACCCGAGCGACTGCTGGATATTTTCAAACAGCACTGACTTATGCTTTACTTTGGCTGTGAGATGTGTGTAATTGTTTCAAGACATCTGGACAGAGCCGAGTATCCAAAAGTGCACACGGTAGCAGAGAGCCGTGCGTCTGACGGGACGGACCTCCGCGTGATTTAAGCTGAGACACAATGGCACCATTAATTAGAGTTATTGCACCGAGTGCTTAAGCTGCCTGTTTCATCAGCTCAACCTGTGATTATTGGTTGTTGCTGCTCTCGGATCGTGTCAGTTTTGATGTACTATGTTTAAAAGTGGAGGCGCGTCAGAAGGAGCTTCACATCAGCACTCCTGCTGGTTTGTTTGGGTTTGATGCAGGATCTGGAAGCGGAGGCCCGGGTCGGGTCGGGCACCAGCGAGGTGTTGGATGAGAACCAGACCTTCTCAAACCCCCTGGATTTAACTAAAAACACATTGAACAGGGGCCACAGTACAGACGCTCACTGATCACAGACTGGATTTAGGTTAAAGGCACTGTGTGTGCGTGTGTGTGTGTGTGTGTGTGCAACCACAGTTGGTTAGTGACGCTGAGGTCACGGGTTCAAACGCAGTGAACACATGTGCGCTGCATTGAGTTCACTGCAAGCCTGACTGCATCAAATCACTTTATTATTGTGATCCTGATCAGTTTACAGTAAAAAAGAGCTAAAAATCCTCAAAACGATAAATTTACTTAAAAAAATTTTTAATTAAAATTTTTTTTACAAGCTATTAAGAACTGATTCAGAAGAATATATCTTGTATATAAATTAATTTTTCTCCTTTACTGTCAAATTATTATTTTTTAATTGTTAGGCACTAGATCTTATGCCTAAAAGAATAATGAAACATAATTTGCCATTTTTAATTTGAAAAATACACTTATATGCAATATGTAAACTTAGATGCATATGTGTGTGTGTGTGTGTGTGTGCGTCCGCATGTGTGTGTATAATTTTGGATTATTTTATTTTTATTATTACATTTCTCACTTTATTTTTATATTTTATTCTATTGTTTATTTACTTTTTAAGTCAACTGAAACTTTTTTTATATTTTATAATATTTAATATTGTTATAATATTTAATATAATATTATATACTTATTTTTATTTTTATTATTATATTTTATTATAATTATTACTTTTTATATATAATTTTTTATATATATTATTATTATTATTATATTTCATTTTATTTATTATATTTTAATTTAATTTAATTTACTTTTTAAGTGAACTGGAATTTAATCTTATTATTCTATATTCTATATTATTATTTGCTTGTTTGTTAGTATTGCTGCCGTTATTTCGTTTATTGCATTTGGCAGTTGTTTATTTTGTAGGAAAAAAAATGTTAGGTCAGTATGTTACAGTTTGCAACCCATTTTACTTCTGTAATCTGACAAATTTCTGAGTGAAACAGGATTTTTATTTAATTGGGAATTGATAGGATTGTGAAAAGTGGGCATTGCAACTGCACTGCATTGCAATCAGCCAAAAAGCAAAGCTGTTTTTATTGCAAAGACTGATGTTTTTATTTGAACAGAGCAGGGTTTTCGAGTTGTCAAGTGCAATTCTGAACCCAGTTGTTTGTCTCTTTCAGGAGGCGTTCAGTGACTCATGCTCAGCTGATGCACGATAAGGGCCGGACGCTGCAGGACTTCAAGAGGCGCATGTGGCTGCAGGAGCTGCTGCATGAAGTTCACACAGCTGAGATCCGGGACGTCCCGCAGCCCAGAGGAGGCATGGCCAGCAGCGGAGGGGGCAGCAGCCTCACGGTTGCCGTGCCGATGGGAGTGGGCATGTCCATAGGAACCACCCACCCCAAACCCGCCGGAGGCACCAAGAACCTGCCGATCAGCTTCCGTGTGGAGGACGAGGAGGGAACCAACCTCCCGCAAGAAACCAACAAGTCCCAGAACTACAAGGAGAGCACGCTGAAGGCCATCGGCAAGAGGAAGAAGAAAGGCCGTGCGGGGAAGAGGAGGGAGGGGGAGAAGAGGAAGAGGAGGGCTCGATCGCTGCAGGAGTTCACCAGCGCTTTCCACCCGGAGCAACGGCCGTTTGCGGAGCAGCACTAAAACACTGTCAGTCTTTGACAACGGTAAATCCTTTCAAACTACTCATCAAAATACTAACAAAACTAAGCTAGCATTTGGAAAGTTATCACATTATATTGATCTAAATCCAGAATCTCTCTTAAACCTCTTTTTTAGGGTAGATTTTATCTGATTATTTTGTAATTGTTTCATATTGGATTTTGTATTTTAATATATTTTTATTTTATTCCGGTACGTCCTTTGAGACAATATAGAAAATAAAGTTTATTATTACATTAAAACATATACATTTACATGAAATACATCTAATAAAACAAAGTATTAAACAATAAACAACAGTATTTAACCAAGTATTTATCTTAGTATAAAAACCCATTTTTTGTGTGAAAATTGAGTGATAACTCCTATGAATTCATTGCAGGGTTTTTATAGTTAAAATATATATATTAAAAAAGAATAATTAAAAAAGATTCAGAAAAATTTAATAAAAGTTAACTTAAAATATTAAAAAAAAAAAAACTTGTTTTATTTCAACCATTTTCTCAGTATTGTTTGGTTAAAGTTGAAGTACTTAACTAAAACTAAATCGATTAAAACTAATAAAAAAGAATTGATAAAACCTATGTGAACAAGATCTATATAAAAACTACATAAAAAAACCTAATATAAAAAAGACAACACAATAAATTACTAAAACTTTAATATTAAAGTGAAAACAGGAAATATACAAAAAAATCTAATCCAAAATAATAACAAAAACTACAATAGTATGTCAAATATATTAAAAATCAAGTAAAATAAATCAAATAAAATAACACCAACAAAAAAGAACAAAGAACAAAAAAGCATTTCATTTTAACATTGTTACTTGAAATCAAATAAACATGAGCTGAAATAAAGTAAAATTTTATTTCAGCTAGTTGCCAACATTTCTTATTTAGTACCAAAGTACTACTTAACATAAATTTAAAAAAAAAATCAATTAATTAAAAAAATACAAATATATAAGTAAAATAAAAATGACAAAAACACACAACAAAAGTACTAAAACTTAAAGTAAAATTAAAGTTAAAACAGAAAATATAAAAATAAAATTAATTTAAAGTATTAACAAAAACTATAATAGTATATAATATAATAGTATATCATTGATGTTAAAATATCACTGATTACTTCAAATTTAGCTGAACAAGTGCTGAAGTGAGCTACAGCTGCTGATTTTAAATCAATCCTGTTTTCTCTTTTCTCTTTCAGATCCATGAGGACATTTGAAATGGACACCTAAATGTTCATGTAAAAGAGAGAGGAAAATATTTATTGTCTGTAAATATTCTCAATGCACCCGAACAGTGACAAAGACAACTAACGATACTGCTAAAGCATTATTACAGCTCCACGGAGCTACACATTTGGATCCTTGTGAATACTTTGCTTTGTTTTGTTTTTTGTTTTTTTTGTTTTCCTTTTAATTCTTTTTTTTTTATTTTAATTTTTTAGGACTATGCCTCTATTACGGTGTCAGAATTCCTGTAACTTATTTTGTTTGAATGGTGTATTTATTTTGTAAAGGTATCAAGGTGCTGCTGACCTTCTATATTTTTGTACTATAATGCACTTTAGATATATAAATATAGAAATATATACAAGTCATTTTGTTAATGGACGTATTTTGTGGTTGAGTTGAATGAAGAAGACTATAGTCACGCTTGTGTTTGCCCACATTCTGATTCATTGTATGTTCAACAGCTTTGGCATCTGTGTTTCTGTGAATCTGTTCCAAAACCTAGTGAGCTGCCTAACTAGACGGCATCTGAAGGGAGCACAGATTCATTCACAATTCATAATTCTGGCCAAATATGAGAGCAGCTTTGCTTGTGCCCTTCACAGATAATACAATCACAGAATGCATTACGAAAGGCTCGCTGAAAACAATAATCAACATTCAAAAACATATTCAAGGCCTAAATTTAAGATTTGAATTGCATATAAAATTTACATATTACACAGTTACACATACTCATGAACTTGTGATGCATATTTGTCAGTCATTCACAAATGAAAATCATGGCATCATTTATTATTCATTTTTGCATTTATTTGATGCTGTTACAGACATTTGACTGGTTTCATTTATGTATGACTGACAAACAAGTGTCACATTAAATAGTTTAATAGTTTATTAAAACTGTATAATCTAAATGGTTGGATTTTTTTTTTTTTTTTTACTTTTAGGCCTATATATATATATATTAGGCCTATGTATTTTTTATTGAAGATGATGGATTAAAAACATTGCTTGTTTCATCCATGGGATAAAAAAAAATGGTAATTATGATTTTAATATCACGATTTTAGTCTCGAAACTTTTTAAAAAAAAAAGTCTGAATTGTGAGATAAAAAGTCACAGTTACCTTTATTTTTTATTACGTGGTGGGAAAAAAAAAAAACAAAATTGCAGGATGTAAACTCAGAATCAGAATAAAAAATCTGAAAAAAATCTGAAAAAAAAAGAACCAACTATATCTTGCAGTTCTCTTTTTTCTCAGAATTACGAGTTTATGACTCACAATTCTGTATTAAATCTTGTAATAAAGAAAAAAGTCAAAATTGTAAGATAAAAAGTCACAATTACCTTTTTTAATTTATTTTTTTTTTATCCCGTGGCAGAAACAAGTTTCCACAGAATTAAGAGAAATGTCTATTTAAATATATTTCATGCAATAAGTACCCAATATGCTATTTAGCATGTCAAACTCAATTGTCAGTTGATTCTCCTGTGCACTTCACTGTTTTTGTGGTGCACAGAGTTTCTGTTTAAATTAGGATGCTGCTCACTAGGTTTTGGAGCTGAGCTTTTGTATATGTGTTTATTTTGGGTTTCTTTGCTGCTGACCTGGACGAGCCCCACATCATCATCCTCATCATCCTCGTATCAGCCTCGAGGGCCTCCCTTCAGATCCGCAGAAGCATCTGTACACGACCAGCACATGTTATAGAAGAACTCTTGTTGTTTTGCACTGAGAGAAAATAAAACCTTGTACTGAATGAATTAAACATCTGACCATTTCCTGCAGTGTGTGGGATGTTTGATTGATTGTGTGTGTGTGTGTGTGTGTGTGTGTGTGTGTGTGTGTGTGTGAGCGAACAATGAAAGCTCCAGCCGGGCGTTTGGCTCTCTTTCGGCCACTTGTGTCTGATGTTGCTCCCGTGCAGACAGGAAAACCGTTCCACAGGGAAGCAGACTCAAAAATGTGTGGAAAAATCCTCTGGAAATCAGGCCGTAATGAATGGACGGCGTTTGAACTGCAGTCCATCCGCTCGCCCGTTGATTTTCAGAGTCGTGTGGAAATACAAATCGCTGATTAAGGCCAAAAGCACTTTGTGCGAGCACGCGAACACTTGGCGCTTGGCTTAAACGTACTTGTGTGTTCTTGAGCTGCTGTGGCGGCAGCAAACCTCAGTCCTCAAGGAGGCGATAGAGTTTCCTGCAAATGTTCGTACCCTTAAACCAGATGTGTGTTATTTTTCAGGTAGCTCCTATAAACATGTCAACAGCTTCACTTTAACTTACTTGCTCAGCAAGATTGTCTTCAGACTGTTGCTCTGATGTGACAGTAGCTGGTCTGAAAGAAAACTGACAGCAGAAGTCACTTTAATGCATGCCATATCTCTTAATACTGAGAATTCAGTGCAAACTGAAGTTGTGTTCTAAATCGTGGTCTGTTAGTATTTACGCAGACTGTTTCAGGCCTAATTCACAAAACAAAAATTTCACCAAACGGAATTGCAAAAATATATTAAATTAAAATATTTGTAAAAACTTATATAAAAGAAATATACTTAGTTTTATACTTATTTAAAAACATGGAAGCCCACAAAAACCGTGCATTTGTCTCTGGCCTTTCTTAAGTTTATATGCATTAGAAATATATAATATTTAATTAATTTATATTATAATGTTTAATTTATTTATAATATTAAATTGATGTATTTATATGGAAGCCCACAAAAGCCATGCATTTGTAAACGTTTTCGAGTTATATGCATACGAAATATATTTTATTTTATACAACACATATATATTTATTTCCAAACATACACAATTCCATAATAGCCATGCATCTGTATCTGGTTTTTCTCAAGGTAAATTCATTAGAAATACATTTTTATTTATTTCTACACATACTGAAGCCCAAAAAAGCCATGCATTTGTCATTTCTTGAGTTCATATGCATTAGAAAAATATTTATTTTATACATACATATTTATTTGTTTCTAAACATATGGAAGCCCAAAAAGTCATGCATTTGTCTCTATAGCTATTGTCAAGTTATATGCATTAAAAAATATTTTATATTTTGTACAAACATTTGTATTTTGAAACATACGAAAGCCTCAAAAAATCATGCATTTGTCTCTGGCTTTTCCTGAGTTTATATGCATAGGGTTTGCTAGAAAAACCAGAGCACCATTGCCCGAATCCCTCTCTCTCCAAGACACCAAAACCCAGAGCATCAACATTCAGCTTTTCCATGGCAGAGGGGGGTCTTTGGCACTCAGAATGCTAGGAATTAATTCAATTTCTCTTACATTTATTTGTTTGCCTTTGATGAAAGTCACACAAGCAGCTTACAGCGGTTAATGAAGGCTGAGATCAGCTGTATGGACGGAGCTTCGCGGTGCTGGGATTTACTCGCTTTTCCCACTTTCCAGCAGCTCTCATCTCACACAACTTTTACAGCCTACAAGAACTATTTGCTCATTTTGGGATCATTTCAGGATAACATACCAGCAGATTTTCCCCCTCAAAGGCTCAGTACACACATCAGTACACACATGGATCAGAATCGAGTTAGTAAAGTGACTCCCCTCAGATCTGATGAGTTTAAAGTGATGTAAGAGCGCTGGGGACGCGGTATGGTGAGACCACACACACACTAGACTCAATGACATTTAGAATAAATCACATATCAGCTGCAAAAAAATCAATCTGACGATCACATTAAAGCTCCTACAAGCCCAGATGATTCACTGTGTTGCATCAGCAATATAAAAATGGAGAGTAAATTTAGGCCTTTGCTAAAGTCTCCTACTTCTCATGTTTCTCCTCTAGTTTCAAAAGAGATTTCAATGTCTCATGATGCTCAGACCAGATTTGGCAGAATAATAGTTTGCGATCAAAAGTCAGAGATCTCAACTCAAACATTTCTCATCAAACTGTTCAATGACCAAATGATCTAAGCTGGTTTCCATGTAAAGCTCTTGGTGTATTTTTTGACTATTAACTCAGTAGCGTCAATATTCTTACTTTCATTTGGTTTTAGTTTACCAAAAAGAGTTTTAGTTGCGGTACCTCACATTCGGCTCAAAGACGTTTGAATCAGCCAAATATTAGCTACAGAAAATCATCCAGACTATTACATTAAAGCTCCTACAAGATACTTCACTGTGTTGCATCAGTAAATAAAAATGGAGAGTAAACAGTGACCTTTGCTAAAGTCTCAGTTTAGATGTTTCTCCTGAGAAAAAGACCGCAGTAATTTCAAATGCATCTCCTTTGGTTTCGAAAGAGATGTCTCATGATGCTCAGACAAAATTTGCCAGAAAAACTAAAGTTTGCAAATAATGAGACATGTTATTTTAAAGCTCTGTACTCTTACAGTGTGCTGACTATTAACTATTTAGGGTCTATAATCTTTCTTTAATTTGATTTTAGTTTTAACAAAATTAGTTTTAGTTGCAGCTCCTCACATTCGATTCAAAGACATTGGCATAAATCATATATCAGCGCCAAGAAAACCAGCTCTGGATGCTATACAGGTGCATCTCAATAAATTAGAATGTCATGGAAAAGTTCATTTATTTCAGTAATTCAACTCAAATTGTGAAACTCGTGTATTAAATAAATCCAATGCACACAGACTGAAGTAGTTTAAGTCTTTGGTTCTTTTAATTGTGATGATTTTAGCTCACATTTAACAAAAACCCACCAATTCAACATCTCAACAAATTAGAATATGGTGACATGCCAATCAGCTAATCAACTCAAAACACCTTCAAAGGTTTCCTGAGCCTTCAAAATGGTCTCTCAGTTTGGTTCACTAGGCTACACAATCATGGGGAAGATTGCTGATCTGACAGTTGTCCAGAAAACAATCATTGACACCCTTCACAAGGAGGGTAAGCCACAAACATTCATTGCCAAAGAAGCTGGCTGTACACAGAGTGCTGTATCCAAGCATGTTAACAGAAAGTTGAGTGGAAGGAAAAACTGTGGAAGAAAAAGCTGCACAACCAACCGAGAGAACCGCAGCCTTATGAGGATTGTCAAGAAAAATCGATTCAAGAATTTGGGTGAACTTCACAAGGAATGGACTGAGGCTAGGGTCAAGGTATTCCTCTTGTTAAGCCACTCCTGAACCACAGACAACGTCAGATGCATCTTACCTGGGCTTAGGAGAAGAAGAACTGGACTGTTACCCAGTGGTCCAAAGTCCTCTTTTCAGATGAGAGCAAGTTTTGTATTTCATTTGGAAACCAAGGTCCTAGAGTCTGGAGGAAGGGTGGAGAAGCTCATAGCCCAAGTTGCTTGAAGTCCAGTGTTAAGTTTCCACAGTCTGTGATGATTTGGGGTGCAATGTCATCTGCTGGTGTTGGTCCATTGTGCTTTTTGAAAACCAAAGTCACTGCACCCGTTTACCAAGAAATTTTGGAGCACTTCATGCTTCCTTCTGCTGACCAGCTTTTTAAAGATGCTGATTTCATTTTCCAGCAGGATTTGGCACCTGCCCACACTGCACCAAAAGCGCCAAAAGTTGGTTAAATGACCATGGTGTTGGTGTGCTTGACTGGCCAGCAAACTCACCAGACCTGAACCCCATAGAGAATCTATGGGGTATTGTCAAGAGGAAAATGAGAAACAAGAGACCAAAAAATGTAGATGAGCTGAAGGCCACTGTTAAAGAAACCTGGGCTTCCATACCACCTCAGCAGTGCCACAAAACGATCACCTCCATGCCACGCCGAATTGAGGCAGTAATTAAAGCAAAAGGAGCCCCTACCAAGTATTGAGTACATATACAGTAAATGAACATACTTTCCAGAAGGCCAACAATTCACTAAAAATGTTTTTTTTTTATTGGTCTTATGAAGTATTCTAATTTGTTGAGAGTGAATTGGTGGGTTTTTGTTAAATGTGAGCCAAAATCATCACAATTAAAAGAACCAAAGACTTAGACTACTTTAGTCTGTGGGCACTGAATTTATTTAATACACGAGTTTCACAATTTGAGTTGAATTACTGAAATAAATGAACTTTTCCAGGACATTCTAATTTATTGAGATTCACCTGTATGTCTGTTGAATCTACTCTAAATCAATCGTTATTTTTAATTTTAGGAAAACATCTGATTCATGATGGAAGTCTCATTTCCTCTAGGAAGGATCTGTTTTAGATGTCTGGTGTTTTGTTTCCATTGAACATTTAAAGTTTTCTCAAAGATTTCAGCTAAAACACTCGTAGGTGTGACATCACCTGCCAAAGTCGAGTAGTTTCGAGTTTGGCTTGCGTTTCGGCGCCTTTCGGTACACAACAAGCCAAAACAAAAATGCAGTTCGGCACAGCCATCCTGGAAAATCACAAAGCGTCCTCAAAATCCATCGGTCATGTCTGTCTTTTGAGCGTTTTCCAGTACATAAATCCTGCGAATGACTAAACGTACTCAGGCCTAGAACTCAATGAAGGAGCTGAGCTGATTTCAAAGGCTGTCGGCTGTATATCAGACTAATAATCAGCTGTTGTGACAGGCGGGTCAGAGACAACACACAGGCCTCAGACGTTATTTCAGAGCTGGCAGGACTTCTGTGGAGGAAAGCAAGATAAATAATCAGCAGGGAATGAAAGCCCACCTGTAAAACACTATCAGTGTGTGGGAACGAGAATGGAGTCGTAATGGTGGAAAGTCTGAGCGATTCTTTGATGTTCTGCTAGATCGTCAAACACACTTAAACTATGAACTCTAGAGTATAAAGAACGGACGTGCTTTTCTCGAGTCTTCCATGGTTGTTATTTAATTGACCTAATAACCAACGACTGATTTTCAAATTCAGCAGAGCAATTTTAATGGCCCACTGGCTGCGGTTTTTGGCGGGAAGAAGAAACCATGACTCGAGTCAGTACCATAGACTATGAAAAAAACAGTACTGAAGCGTTCGCTGCAACACCGTAATTATGTACCTTACTGCACGTTTCGCGCAGTTTCAAAGTGAAATGTCCAGAGAGTGGCGCTAAAACACACGTTTAATACGTGATCGTGGCACGTTTTTATTACGTTGGTACAGGCATGTATTGCTGTGTTTTTATTATGCTGCTTGAGGTACGTATTGCGGCCGTTTAGAGTTCAAATATCCGGTGAGTGTTGCTAAAGATTAATGCTCTATCATGTCGGAAATATCCCCTACACCAAACCCAACCCTAAACCTACCCGATAGTGTTAACAAATGCAAAAGTATTATAAAAACACACTCGTTGATGCATCCGTGCTATTTTAACTTCCTCATGCGGATTTAAGCTGTTTTGTCGAGCTGTAGTTTCACGGGGATTCGTACCGGAGCTTTTCATCACTTAAGTGCAACAGCTGTATCAGGTGAGCTACCGAGTAAACCTACTGAATTAGAAAAGTCATGCATATGATGCAGTTTATGTGACGACAACGGTCAAAAGTATCAGTATTCAAATCGTGCAGGGTGTTAAAATTGTTTTTAAGTCATAACATTACATTCTGCAAGTAATTGTGTGAAAATTAGCCTTTATTAATCAAAACTCTGTACCTGTAAATCATACTTTGTGTGAAAATGTATAAAAGTTGTCAGAATTTTACTTCCTCTAGTGTTGATTTCAACTGGAAACTGTAGTGAATCGTACATATAGGTACGTTTTTTCAGTTTTGCGGAGGTGGCTAATTCGTACGAATTCGTACGACCTCACTCGTACAAATTCATACGATTTTTGCTAAATCCTACGGATTTTACGAGTTGCCAATTCATACGAATGACCTACACCTAACCCCGCCCCTAAACCTACCCGTCACTGGAGTTTAGACAAATCTTACAAAATCGTACGAATTCGTACGAATTAGCCACCTCGTAAAATACGTACGAATTGGTCGTGAGATAGCGTTAGTAGAAGCACGTATTTCCAGTGAGCCTAGGTTGGACAATTACCTCAACCAGCAGGGAAATCAATCGGGCCGCAAGCGTGGGAAACATCTGTACAGTTTAGATGGGCGGCTGCTGCCGAGCCATGAAAATGACCCGGATTATTGGTTCAGAGGATTTCCCGCCTCTGTACCTGAGAGGGAAGCGGACAGAAATGAAGTAGTGTGAGCCCATTGCTTTTCAACACGGTCCCGTGGATTGCGATGAAAAAGCTTTCCGTTTAAATAAACATGAACGTGAAGTGTAATGAAATAAACACTTAAAAGTGTATTTTGGACGTTTCCTTCCTCTAGTCTGAAATAAGACATGTTATGGGCAAAAATGGGGAGTCGACTCCAAAAGAGTCGATTCCTCGACTCTGAATAGCCCTAGAGTCGGAGTCAACTCCAGCACTGGAATCGACTCTCGGTATCGACTCCGAAATCGTTGATGCCTTCACAGATTCTCAAATCCAGTGCATGGCAGTTGAGTGCTGTATATCAGCAAGGAGTGAACGAAATCAAGCGATGATCCCCTTTAACTTTGCGCTAGAGTTATGCCGGTGAACGTTCAGTCAATTCACTATAGAGACAGTGACAGTAAAAAAAACAAAAAAAAACTGACGCCTAAACGCTGCATTAACGGCGCATATTCTCTCTGAGACAACGAGAGACGAATCTGCTTTAACATGTGCTGATAACGGTATTTAACTGTCTTAAATTATTCCCTTAATATTTCTCTTGTGGCTCGTAAAGTGAAAAACATTAGAAGAAACGTATTTCGCGTTAAACAGGTTGTTTTTGAAAATCGGTGCATGAAATAAAGCTGCTCTGAATTTTCATTGATGACTGCAGTCAGTGTTAATAATTTTAATTATAGGCCTATAATTCATTGCATAAGTTGGACCTGTTTTAAAAAAACCTTTTAAAAAACATTTTCAATGAGGAGTAAGCTAATAGCCTAATCTTTTATTATCCAGCGCATCATGCGGTGATGCGCTATGAAATCATTGCGGGGGAATAATTTCATGTAATTTAATAATGAAAGTAAATCTAATAATAATAATAGGCCTACATTAAATAGAAATGCTAAATCCTCTTAATATTGCCAATTTTTGATGCTTTATCATCGGCACATGATACGATGCAACTCAACACGGGGAGGTTATGGCTCGCAGTGTTTGCCTATATGCCACTGTGTGGAAATAGTTTTATGAATTGTCGGCACTATATATTGTAAATGGTTAGAATTTACCATGTTTTCCTAACAGTTGGCATTGAGAGTGACTGACACTTGATGGTCAGAAAAAAATGACTAGATATGTGTAAATAAAAATTATAATAATAATAAATTAATTAATTAAATAAAAATAAATAAAATAAGATAAAACAACGAAAAAAGAAAAAATCCCTACTTTCTCTCTTTTCTATATGCGTTCATAAATTATATTACTTTGTAAGTGTCATATTTGGCAGTTGGCATTAGAAGTTATATTACTAATAATAGTGGCATATGAGAAGTTTAATACCACAGAAAAAAGTAAAATATGCCTTTTTCGAAGCTGCTGTATAAATAATATTTATATTTATATTTATATTTATGCATTTAGCAGACGCTTTTATCCAAAGCGACTTACATGGCATTCAAGTTACAGTTTTTTTACATTTTATCAGCTCTTGCTTTCCCTGGGAATAAAAATAATAATAAAAAAAACTGATATGTAAAGTTTAGGCGTTCATTACTTTCTCTGAATTTAATTAGTTTTTTAGCACCCCCTCTGAACTGTTAAGCCTCCCCTTAGCACCCCCAACAAAAAAACCCTGGAGCCGCCACTGGTGCTCAGCTATGATCCGCGGCCGTTTTCCACCATTATTTTGATTTCAACTTCGAACATTGTCACAATTTTTTTCTCTCTCTCACCACAGTGATTATCTTTTCACACAGTCATACTATCTTTATTCACGTATAAGCGCAATATTATTAAATGCATTTTACTTATGTACTGATTTTTATATAAAGTTTATATATTAAGATGCTCAGGCAAGTGGCTATTCAATCATTAAACTAACCTTAAATCATTAAAAACTGACACATAATAAACATGAATTAAACAAATCAGTGTAGGCCTAGATTTGTATGTATTTTTGTGTTTAGGCCTATTGTTTTTTTTTTTTTTTTTTTTTTTAAGATCAATGCTGTTTAAGACAATATGCGTTTAGCGCCATCCCCTGACCATTATATTGTGACGAATTCATTAAAGAATATCTAATTTTATTTAAAATTTTATAGAATTTTATAGAATATTCCACCATGGCTGTTTTTTGTGACTTTCCCATCTGTGAAATTAAGTGTTGGCAACAGCAAACAACGCTGATCGCTCATTTAAAGGTAATGTCACCCCTAAATTGGACTCATTTGGACAGTCACGGTACAGGGAGTCGAAGAGTCGATTCCATCGATTCCAATGGTGGGAGTCGGGAGTCGGGAGTCGACTCTGAAAAACCTGGAACCGAACACCCCTAGGCAAAATCTCCTCTCAAGAGTTGGTGAACAAAGCCCTCTAGTGAAGAGGACTAAACACAACAGGTTTATTATGTAGTGCGCAACTTTGATTTTCTGTTAAATAAATATTTATTAGATTGTATGAATGTATTAATGTATATGTACCTTTCAAAAATTTTCTTCAGCTTCCGCCAACATACATAGTTTTTACAGTTAATGTAATTTCATATGAATTTACGATTTTTAATGTTACATTAATGTGGATTCTCATTCAGTTTTCATTTTTGTTATTTAGGTTTATTTCTTTAATAACACCTTTTCGTATGGTTCCCATCATATTCATATTTTCTCATTTCTTTTGTACATACACTTGTAGCCTAAATGTGTCATTTTTCCATACTCATTTGAAAAAAAAAGAAAGAAAGAGAGGTATTTCTAAAATAATTTTATTGTACAAAACGTTTTCTTGGGGGTTAGTCTGAAGTCGTTATATAAAGCTTTATATAAAAATGATACGCCCTCCTAAAGCGTGCGTGCGTGCGTGCGCGCGCGTCCACGCGCTGAAGTGCTTCCTGTTCTCGTACCCCGCATATCCGGTTGGACGTCACACCGCTGTTGAGTCTGTTAAATGTGTCGCTTGAGCTGAGCGGATGATGATGGAGCGGTAAAGTTCACGGTAAGGTGCGGTAAACTTTACCTTATCCATACATTTACACGGTCGCGGCATGTTTTATTCATTTATATGAAAGTTTCGCGCGAGTCTTTTGTCTGACAGCGCGCGCGGCGTCTTCATCACATTCACAGCAATCTCATCCGCTAATTAACTCACTAAACTACCCACGTGTGTTAGTTAACACTACACACGCGCGTCGGCCTTATATTTCGGTTGCCGTACGACGGAGGTTTGTCGTTATTTCGGCGTGTTTTCTCAGTCTGTCACGCCACGTTCGCTGAGATTCGGCACGCGCGTGACACGCTTGTCGGTTAGCAGCGCGAGCGCGCGGGAACAAGTCGGTTATTTTGATAATACGAGATCGTAGTCGCGAGTTAAGCGAATATCTGAGGTAAATATTATTAATCTGAGGTAAATATAGTGTAGATGTAATAGTGTTTTGGGTTAGTGGATCATGTGGAGTTGATTAAGCTCACTATTGGGCCCCTGTTGCATCAGAAAAAGTACAACAGAGGTGCTGTCAGGTGGAAATGTCATGATAATAGATTACCATAGTATTTACACTTAAAGAGTACTATAGAACTGCCGTGATGCATGTCAAAAGACTATGGTATTACTATGGTACCACGTCCTAAAAGCGTTATAATGCCATACCAGGATATTTTGACTCTTTTATTAGTGTGTACACACAGTGAAAGAGGGAATAAAGGAGAGAGAGAAAGAGTGAGTCAGTCGTGCTGAAAGAGAGCTGATTCAGCATGTGTGTGTTTGTTTGGTCACTTATCAGTTGTTCTGATGAGGTCATTTCAAATTCTTCAGTGCACATTGATGTTGAATTGCATAATAATCTAACAGCTGGTTGTCAAAGCCCTTTGTTTTAATTCATTCTAAATAATGATATCTAAAGGTGACTTTATACAGATGACTTAAGGCTGCTCAAAATTAAGTGTAAAGAGCAAAGCTGGACTAAATAATGCTGGTTCTGACTCTGCTTAGCCCTAGTATCACAGTATACAGTTGTAAATGCATTTATGCCACTTCTGAGCAGCGTTAAAAAGTCTGTTAAAGACACCTAAATGCCACTTCAGAAGCGCTTCTGTGCCACCTTTGCTGTGTAAATGTGGTGTAAAGATGATGGTCTGACATTTACATGGATTATGACCTGAAACAGTCAATATTTATCACGTTATACTTTAATATTGAATGTTACCTTGTTATTACTATGTTATTACATCACACACAAAAAACTATGTAAACGGTGTTACGTAAAATTCACACATGGAATTAGTTAAGTAACGTTAATAAGCATACTTTTTTGATCCACCCATGCAGTTTCGGTTAATGCAACAATATTATTCATGTAGTTAATAAACACAATTAATACATTTTACATGTTTAAGTGGACTGAACACAGTGAAATGTAGTTTTGATAAAATGTTTTTCCAGTGTGATCTCTGTGCCATTTTACCACAACAGTACTGTTTTTAGTGATCGATTGTTATATTGACAGATTAATAAGGCCTCTTTTATCAGAATCAATATGTTGAACTGTTTACTTGTCGTATTAACAGTTGTTAACTTGCTCATCGCTAATACTCTGAATAACTTATTTACGTATTTAATGTCTTATAGTAAGTAAATTGTATTCTGTATTAGAGCCCGACCGATATATCGTTTTGCCGATTTTATCGGCCGATATGAGCCTGTCGCAGATATATCTGTATCGGCGAATATGCCGCCGATATGCCACCGATATGAACATTTTTTTACAGAACATAAAACGCAGATAAAATGCTTGTATATGGTGTAATTACATAGTTTGTCCAGCAGAGCGTGCTACATTGTTTGCTACTAAAGACCTGGATGAAACGCTTTAAAGCTTAAGTGTATGGAATACCATTGAAACTTTGAACGGCCATATCTCTGTAACAGCGCGGCGGATCCGCATCAAATTCGGGGGATCCCTTCAGCTCGATAAACCCTCTCGAACGCCAAATCGAGTGTACGTCTCGAGGCCCCCTTTTGAATGAGACCACCCCCGCGTCGATAGCCCCCGGGGTCCGGGAGTTACGGGCGGTTAAATTCACAATCGGGCGCCGACCAATCTGGCAATCCCGGGGGGCTACTGAGGCGCGGAGGGTGGTGTTTGAGAGGGCTCCTCGAGCTGAAGGGATCCCCCGAATTTGGTGGAGATCCGCGCCACGTTCGCGAGATAATGACATCAGCCAACACTTTAACTTCAGTAAAGAGGTCTCTTGTTCAGGCTGCAGCATTCAAGCGTTGTCTTATTCGACCGTAAGTGCCCTGCAAAGTGGACTTCACATAATATTCCGCTATGATTCCAGTTCCAAGGGAACGCACACGTTACATTCAAAGGGCATTAAAGTGCGCGAGATGTGAATTTAAATTGTATTTATTTACAGTGGTATATTATGTCACACTTCTCTAGTAAGTTTCGTCTGCGTGTGAAGACAGTAGCGCAAATCCGTGAATGAATGTTCTGAAGTGAAATAAACTTCAACGGAATAAAGTTGAATGGAATTGAAATGAAATAAAGTTAAATAAACTTCACCTTTACTGTTCAGTGCACTGATGTCAGACTAATTTTGGATAATAAAGTTTAAATTGTTAAATGCCCTGCAAAAAGATGTTTATTTAGAGCAGATGTGCAAAAACGTGCAAATAAATAAGTTTAAGAGCTTAAAACACAGATTGATATAAAAAGTGTAAACTGCTAAGTACTAAGAACAGTACTAACTCCCCTCCAATTCACTGAGGCTAGAGTTTTACATACTTCACAGCGCAATCTCATTCACAAGCTCTTTATCCGTTCACCCCCAGTAGTAGTGACGGCCATCTTAAATACACAGTTTCCCGCTCTCCCAAATTGGAACATACCATTTCTATAATATAAAATAAACTCTTGACTTACTATATGATTTATCCATGAGATTTAGAAACAAGAGTCTAAATAAATAAATACAAATAATAATGCAAATCAAAACGAATAAATCAAAACATATTTGCCCAAACATTTGCAACGCACACTCTAAAATGAGCACTTTCTCGAATTAACTTACTGCCACGCCCACTCGGCTGGATCAGAAATACATTCAAGTAAAAACAACTCGAACACAATAAAGCAGTGATGGAAGGCAAATAAGGTCTCTTCATGACACTTCTACATATAGTACCAGTCAAAAGTTTGGACACAGGAATGGGAAAGTGTCCAAACTTTTGACTGGTACTGTACTATAATATAGATAATACAATATATAATACAAAGAATATCGGCTGATATATCGATATCGGCCTTTTTTATGCCCTAATATCGGTATCGGCCCCCAAAAAACCCCATATCGGTCGGGCTCTATTCTGTATATCAATATCATATCAGTCATTGGTTGTCCTGCTGTCTAGTTTAACAATATACCAATTATCAGTCAACCACTTTTTTTTTACTTTGTAAGAGTTTATTTACATTATTGTTATTGTGTGTACTGGAAAATATTAAAGTCTGACTCATGTTTATGTGGATACCTGTATCTCTCTCAGATGTGTGTGTCCTGTTTGGAGATTTGGGATAAACTGATCGAGGACAGCAGCTAACCCACGTATGGCCTGCGAGTCGGCGTTACCTGCCATCATGGACGAGCAGGCCCTCATGGGACTGAACCCCAACGCCGATGCCTGCTACAGGCAGAGGGTGAGCGCAAAACACTAGATCACGCCAACATATGGTGTGCAGACATACACACTTAATTCATGCATTTACTCACAAACGATTTGGTATTGCATGCAATCTTTGTCTGCAGAATATAGATGCACATCATTCACAAACTGGTTGTTTACATATTTCCCATAACTAATACTCTTAGTGCATCATTGAGCAAGTAAAACACATTCTTGACTTACGTTCACTGTGTGTTTTCAGGCGCTAGCATATTTTGAGCAGTTGAAAGAGTCTCTGGATGGATGGGAGGTGTGCGCTGAAGCCCTGGCTAAAGGGGTTTACAGGTAAAATAGACTTCAGCAGAGCATGAAATGGTTAAATCTAGTGTATTTATTTATGTAAGATTATAATAGGCCTTGCTGCTACATATGTGCCATACTGCTGTGTTTCACACAACAATATTGATTAATGCAATCTGTATGTTTTTCTCTGTCAGTGACGATCATGTGAAGTTCTTCTGCTTTCAAGTCTTGGAGCACCAGATCAAATTCAGGTATCACTGAATCTTTGCAAACACAAAAAATATGCATGAACTGATAAAATGTATACCTTGAATGCAATGTAAGTCGCTTTGGATAAAATTGTCTGCCAAATGCACGAATGTTTAAATTATGATATATTGATTAAACATTACAAGGTCCAAAAAAAAGTAACATGCACTGATGATGTTCACATTAAGATCTATAAAGTGCATATAGAAAATTAATAAGGTGAATTTTAATGTCAAGCTGACTTTAAAACTTGAAAACAAAGAGAATGATTTGTATTTAGAGGGAGACTGTGTCAGTCACATAATAAACATTAGCTAATTAATGTAGAATTAATCACATAATTAATTAGATTTGGATCTAAAATTGACAGCTCTTGGTCTGGGTTTGATTTCATTAAAACGTCCCTAAAATGTCAATGTGTCCACCTTATTTTCAACATGTTTCCGGTGTCATTTATTTTGTTATTTTACCTGTGCAAAACCAGTCTTTTATGCTGCTTGATAAGCATTGAAAAATAAGGTGGATAGAGTTTCATGCAGTTTTCAAAACTGTATAAATGCTGTGTTTTGCAGACATGGGTCGCTCACTGCAGCTCAACAGCAGCTGATCCGAGAGACCCTGATGAAATGGTTGCAGGCTCAGGTTAGTACTGTTTACCATTTCGTTGATATTCATGTGAATGATGAAAAATCAAGCTACATGTCCATTTAAAATATTATTTCCTGTCTGCATGTATTTGCGTGTTTGTCCAGTTGATGAACGTGCGTCCAGAGAAGCCCTTCATCAGGAATAAGGCGGCGCAGGTTTTGGCCCTGACGTTTGTGATGGAGTATGTGACTTTGTGGCCCAAGTTCTTCTTTGACATCCTCAATCTGGTGGGACTGAATCCAAACGGTGTGGACATTTACCTGCGCATGCTGATGGCTATCGATGCTGAGGTGGTTGATCGGGACATCCTGCACAGTCCTGAGGTAAAACTGGCCCAACTCAAGGAGAAATCTGTTTTCTGCTCCCGTAATGCCATTAAAACGTCTCTCTCTGTCCTACCTCAGGAGACACACAGAAACACTCTGATTAAGGACAGCATGCGTGAGCAGTGCATCCCGGCGCTGGTCGAGTCCTGGTTCCAGATCCTTCAGACGTACCAACACACCCACAGCGAGCTGACATGCCAGTGTCTGGAGGTGGTGGGCGCATACGTATCCTGGATTGACCTCAACCTCATCGCCAACGACAGGTCAGAGCAGCTCTGATGAAGGTCAGATATATGTGACCCTGGAGCACAAAAGCAGTCATAAGTAGCACGGGTATATTTGTAGCAATAGCCAACAATACATTGTGTGGGACAAAATGATCGATTTTTCTTTTATGCCAAAAATCATTAGGATATTAACCCTTGTGCATCAATAAAAAAAAAGTTACACACAGGTCCATAGTGGACAAAAATGTCCATGTCAAAAAACTGTCATAAAAATTTGAAGCTTGGGAGCACAGACTTAAGTTTGGTCTCATTTTAAAGAAGACCCATGGCAGATTATTGTTGAACTAAAAAAAAGTTTAAAAAGTGAAACCAAAAAAAAGTTATAGATGTCAATATCGCGTTCAGAATCAAATGCGATTCATCTGCGATTTTGAACGTGATATTGCCTAGCTTGTCAGTGAACTACGGCTCTGTAGTAAATGCCGCTCCATCTGAGAGCAGGTGATAGCGATTTAATACCAATTACGGAACTGGCTTTACTGACGAGATGCGCATGACAATCGCATGCGATTAATTGCACAGCTCTACCATACATCAATGGAAAGCTTATTTATTCAGCTTTCAGATGATGTATAAATCTAACCCTTATGACTGGTTTTGTGGTCCAGGGTCACATATATTGTCAGACTGACTCCAATGACCTTCCTTGAGCTTCCTGTGTGTTTATGTGACAGCTGTGTGTGTGTTTGTGTAGGTTTGTGAATCTGTTGCTCAGCCACATGTCCATGGAGGAGCTGCGTGAGGAGGCGTGCGATTGTCTGTTTGAGATCGTCAATAAGGGCATGGATCCTGTTGACAAATCCAAGCTGGTGGAGTCTCTGTGTCAGGTGCTGCAGTCCGCAGGGTTCTTCAATATCGAGCAGGTGTGTGAATACATAATTGTTCTGGAAACTGTTCATCTTGTCAAAAACCTCCTTTCAGGAACTTGTTTTATTCTGTTGATACATTTAAAAAGATTTTTAAGTAAATCCAATTTATACTTATGGTTTTTAGAAAACAAATTAAACTTGAACTTACTCACTTTTACCTTTGGAAAAACTAAACCTGACTCTCACCATGAATATAGTCATAGAAACTGGCATGGCGTTAAAAAGAAAATGTTTTTATTTTATTTATTTTTAATTTTACAGTACAATATTATAATGATATTCTTACTTTCATAGTTATACTGAATTGGTCTAAAACAGTGGCAATTTGCCCTATGAAAACTGTCAGAAATGTTCTCCCAATCACTTGAGTATTTTAATTGAAGAATTAATCATTCTAAAAAGAGTGGGATGATTTTGTTGGGGATTGTATTTGCATAGAAAATAATAGCTTTTTTTTTTAAATCTGGAAAAATGACTTTGCAATAGGACTGTCAAAATGGCTGAAATACTAAATTTGAATTTTGTGCTTAAATATTATCAATATTCAAATTTAAAAGGCATAATTTCAGTTAGGGGAGGAAAAGCTTTTGGGGAAAAAAATATTACTAATGCACGTTTATTGAAAGCGATAAAATAACACCACTATCTTTGAAGAAATTGCATAATGTTTAAAATAATGTTTATAAACCATATATAATTAAGTTGCTTAAACGATTAGAAACAAAACAGCATCATGTATGTATGTATGTATAGTTTAACACAAAGGACCAAAAACCAATCCCAAATAGTACTTTTTTCATTTAAACACATGAGATGCAGTGGGATGCGGAAAAATCGCCATAAAGTCTCGAGACATGTTTTTTAAAAGTTGAACTTACATTAATTTTACATGCTTTCTAAACATGCGGCTCTCTTGTGTGAGATGCGCGTGCAGCGGTTTTAGATGTCCCTCTAGAAAATGCGATAAATACGTGTTCTGTGTGAACAGCTTGGTTTCAGTTTTGACATAAACATCATCTCCACATTGATGTTCTCTTTTTCCGCAATATTTTGAATGAACAACGTAGCAGCGCCGCATCCAGTGGGTTCAACTGGATAGGCTAAAAAAGCATTAAAATGCAAAGACACTTCATCGTCATCGCATCTCGTGTGCCACTGATAAGACTGCCTGACGCACACCTAACATTCGAATGCAACGTTTTTGCATTCGAATGTGGATTTTTATTTTAAATTCAACAAATATTCAAAATTCTAATTTTTTTTTGACAGCCCTACTTTGCAAACCATCCTTTTTGGGGCTGATTGATTTTTGAAAAAAACTTGAAAAATCTGTTTTCACACTTTGGTTTCCTCAGACTTCTTTTAGTAACCATAAAGTCAACAGTTTAAAAAAAATAAAAAATTCTGCTTGAGTGTTTGTATGCCACGTTCTCACTGTTTCTTGACCAATTCAGTATTACTATAAAATAATTATTATTATTGTTTTATTGCAAACAAAATCAGACATATATTGTAATAACAATTATGCTGTAAAAAAAAAAAAAGTATAATAAAATTTTGTAGTACAACTATAAAATCACATTACTAATATCTACGGCTTAATTTAAAAAAAAAATCATTTTAATTATTTTTTTTTCCCCTCAAATGTTAAACCATCAGGCTTTTATTTCGGCAGGTTGCCGGGAGTGGTGCTCTTCACTTTGAAACCCCATATAGTTGCCCATATATTTGTTCAATTACAATCGCACAAGGCATATCGTGATATCGATTTTGCTATATCTCAAGTTGCATGTTAATCAGACTGATTTCTCATCTGTCATGTCCGTCAGGAGGAGGATGTGGATTTTCTGGCTAAGTTCTCTCGGTTGGTTAACGGGATGGGTCAGTCTCTGGTGCTGAGCTGGACTAAACTCAGTAAGATGGGAGATGTCAAGGTTTCGGCGGAAATGTTGCGCGCTGTGGAGGCAAAGGTTCCCCTGATGCTGCAGCTGCTAATTCATGAAGATGACGATATTTCAGCCAACATCGTGTGCTTCTGTTATGACTACCTGCATGTTCTCAAACAGGTACACATGCAAAACTCTCATTTTGTGACTGACAGACGATCTACCCATGATTCTCATCTTCAACTTGCTGTGTGGTTGTGTTTTTTCAGCTTCCAGCTCTCAATGAGCAGCAGAAAAGCAACGTGGAGGTACGGCAGCATCACAGGCTCATATCTCAGCTGCATGAGTGTAAATTAATGCTGTTGTTTATGATTGTAGTTGTCTTGTTAACAGGCGATCATGGTGGCTGTGATGAACAAACTCAAGTACGATGACGAGTATAACTTTGAAAATGAGGTCAGTGTGGAAAGCGTGGTCTGTTTTTTTGAGTTCTTTGGCAATATAAATGTACAGTGTTTGTTTGTGCCAACAAAGTGTTTACAGTTTAACTGTGTAATAATATAAAATACTTTTTTTTTTTTTTTTGCCCAAAATGTTACTTTTTTAGAGCCATAATGATATATAAACAATTAAAATTCTAAAATAAAAATATAAAAAAACTACTAAATAACAAAATAAGAAATGTTACAATTGTAACATTTCACTGTAAATAAAGGAACTGAGTATTTAAGAAAAAAATAATAAAAAATACCGTCAAGTTATAATATTTAATTATTATTTATAATAAAAATTAAATATATATGGCAGTTTTAAAATCTTAAACCATCTAACTTTTATTTTGATGGAAGAAATGAGCAGAACTGGGGTGCGTTTCCCAAAACCATCGTTAGCTAACTATGGTCGTTAGTTCCATTGAATTGTATTGGCAACGACGGAATTTGTAGCCATAGTTGCTTTAGGGAAACACACCCCTGAACTGAACTTTTGTTATTTTTAGATTTTAAGTCTTTCTTGACTTACAGCATTTTATTAGTGTCCTGCTTTATTTTTTAAATTTGAACACATAGGACATGATGGAAATAATGTCCTATGTGTTTATTAGGAATTTTTTTAACTCAGAAGTTACTTAAATTACATAAACTTAAGTTTTGTTTTTTCAAAAAAAATATCAGAATCTTTATCAAATTGAAAGATTGCTTGATTATTTTTATTTATCTATTTTTTTTTTTTTGTAAAAAATTTAGTTGAACATGCAATTCATTTAATTATTATTGTTATTTAGACTATTTTAAATGTAATACTTTTGAATTTGCATGAATATAGGCTTCAATGCTGATATGGAAATATCTCTATCAAATATGTGACCCTGGATAACAAAACCAGTCATAAGGGTCAATTCTGTGAAAATGAGATTTATACATCATCTGAAAGCTTTCCATTGATGTATGGTTTGTTAGGATAGGACAATATTTGGCCGAGATGCAACTATTTGAAAATCTGTAATCTGAGGGTGCAAAAAAATCTAAATATTGAGAAAATTGCCTTTAAAGTTGTCCAAATAAAGTTCTTAACAATGTATATTACTAATCAAAAATTAAGTTTTGATATATTAATGGTAGGAAGTTTACAAAATATCTTCATGGAACATGATCTTTACTTAATATCCTGATGATTTTTGGCATAAAAGAAAAATCGATAATTTTGACTCAAACAATATATTGTTGGCTATTGCTACAAATATACCTATCCTTTTGTGCTCCAGGGTCACATATAAAATACTTTATTTAGTGAAATAAAAAGTTTGACAGAAACTGCAGGAAGGCCTTAAAAAGTCTCTCTTGTTAATTTGAATTTCTCATTTAAAGTATGGGAAGATGGTTGGTGCATATTGCATTTGCAAATTCACGTTAAAGCGACTTCTGAAATTTACAACCCATCTGTTTAATTTTACAATCGCACTAAGCCATATTGTGATTTTGGTTTTATGATAAATAGTTCAGCCCTAATCTAAAATACAGGCTGTCTGTTT